>CM056570.1:4593600-5113600 GCA_029721515.1 Synanceia verrucosa
TGTGCCTATTTGTAATTAACAGCTGCTTTATAATACAAAACACTGTGTAAAAGTACAGTCTTTCCTCCATAATGACTTAAATTGTCATGATTTTTAGTTAAGAATGCATCTTTACTACTAGTAAAGTGTTTAAACTTATGTGCTTTGATTACGAGTGCACTTATTTGTAATTAATGGCTTTTTATGAAACAAAGCACTGTGTAAAAGTGCTGTTTTTCTTCCATAATTACTTAATTATCATTATTTTTTTATTTAAAATGCATCTTTAGTAATAGTAAAGTGTTTAGACTTATGTGCTGTGATTACAAATGCACTTATTTACAAAATGCTGTGGAAAAATAGTTTTTCCTCTATAATGACTTACTTTCTCATTATTTTTTTTATTACAGTGTGAGTTGTTTAGTCTTCTCAAAACGTTTGAGTGCAGATGTATGTACTCATCTTTAAACATTTTTCAGCCATACTCTTACTGAGATGAAGCTGGAGTTGGGGAGGAGTCTGAATCCAGGATTGATTCCACTTTTATGTCTAGCTTTCTACATATTATATTACCAAAATTATTTATGCTGAAGAACAAGAATTGAGACCCCATCCATTACATTACATATAAGAACGCACCCTTTACATTATATTAGCTTTAGATAATGAGACTGAGAGAAGAGTAGAGATTATGCTAATAATGATTGTTTTTGTTATTGCTTAATGTGCTGAATAGTTTCAGTAAACTATCAGATAATAGTGTCTTTTATCTGATGATAGAGTAGAGAAAAAAAAACAGAAAAACATCCAACTGGAGAAGATGGAAAGATGTAAATAGTCGATTAATTGACTAATTATTGAAGCTCTATTAATTGTGTTTAGGTCCTCATCCAGGCCGTCTTGAGGACTTTTTTTTGAGTATCTCATCTATGAGGAGTCAGTATGTTATTGTGTGGTATTGTTACTTAATATCTCAATATTGATTCTGATAAAGTAAATTCCTTTGAGGAAATGTTGATTAAATAACAGATAACATTTATTCAAACAATGTAAACATGTGAATGCAGACAAATGCACATCATCTCATACGTGCGTATGCGAATTTCAAGGAAGCCTCTTTAAATTTCTCCTCAGCTGAGTTCGCTCTGCTGTACGTAGGTTTATTGCCCACTGGTGTAGGCAAGTGGACAGTGTGAACGCTCATGCAGTCCCACTCAATCTGAAGCACCGACAGCATTCAGAGGCAGTTACATGTTTAAATTTATATTTTAGAGCGCTACAGGCTATTTATTTTAAATTATCATTGTACTTATCAGTACAGTGCAAATACTGTCAAAGGCTTGCTCCATTACTCTGTGTCATATCTCTTATTAATTGGCACTAATATGACATCTTAAAATGTTTGGGACATGGTGCTCGTTGATATTTTCTGCTGACACATCTTTTTGGATGATATTATCTGTGAGGGAGGTGGAAACGAGTGGGTGTGGGATCGAGAGGACAAATTGTGGTTTTTCCTTAGTTATCAGACTCATTTGTTATTAAGCTTTTTATTGTTCAGTGGATTTCTGATGAGGCCTTTTTCTCACTCCTGAAGCAAATTTAAATGTGACCTCAGCCCAGGCTCAGCCGTCTTTCATTGCAGAGAGGATAAAAAGCTGTGCTTTGGATGCAGCTACTGTGCTCAACATGCAGTGTGAAAACAGCTCCCTGTGCCCAGCATCATTACAGCTACTGAGAGTAAATCCACTACTTCTGCATGAAAGATTCAGAATAGGCAACCAAACCAAAACAGCCTGTAAACACCTCTCTCACTCGTCTTTCTCCCTCTATGCCTGAATGGTGAAGAGACGTTTGAGTCCAATAAGCAGATAAAACTGATTATACAGCGTGAAGAAAAAAAAAAAAAACTTGCACCGGTGGTTATAAACTACTCGAGAGACAAGCCATTAAGATTTCCTGCCTGTGTGTAACTGCGTCACTCGCAATGAGGAAATCCCATGTTTACCCCATGGTTCATGATCTGATGTCTTAACTGATCTGGAATCAGAAACATTTCCCAAGGCGGTTTGGCTGCTCAGCACATGACGGGAATACCGGTGTGCTTGAATGAGCCCCAGAAGTGGACTGAACTTCAGTTTAGTTGCTGTGAGACAGAAATAAATACAGGGTGTGAAAGGATGTATTTTTCTGTGCAACATAAACATCCTGTTTCACTGAAGTATGCAAAGAAAATGACTGGTATTCCTGTTTAAAATGATCACTTGGTGTTTGTACTTTTATGATATAAGCGAGTGATTTGCCTATGGATCATCATGCTTATCTGACATTTTATACAAAGCAGACTGGACGTCAGCCAACTGGTCATCACTCAGCTTAAACGCAAGGGGCTGGAGTTCAGTGAAGCTTATTTGTATTAGTTTCTTATTTCAGTTGCTTTTACCTGTTTTGTGCAGGAGGCAACACTCCAAGCTGTGACTTTAACCACATGAAATGAAAAAAAAAATAAAGTTAATCTCAAACCGTGTTGATTCAGAAGCAGAAATGACCGCTTTTGGTCCCTACGAGGCTGATTTCCTGCAAGAGTGCTCGTTGCACGGCTAAAATAGAAAGCCCACTGCTTGATTTGTCTTGAGACTTTTATTTATTTTAAATCAAATTATCCTCAGACACAGTCAGATGTTTTGAGCCTGTGTTGCTACAAGCATGGAGCAAAATATTTGAACTTAAGAACATGAGAAGAATTAGTCTTTCATAGCAAGATGGTGACTCACTATTTCTTTAAATAGTCTTGATCGATACTATCAAGACTGAAAACACGCTGTGGTGAATGTTTTGTGTGTTTTGCAGCAAAAAGTAGAAGTACTGACTCTTTCTGTGGCTCGTTTTTATCTACGTCAAGGAGATTCCACAGCTGATTTATTGCCTTTCTGTCATTTTTCTCCAGCTTACTTCTGTGTTTAATTCTGCTGCTACTTCAATCAGTTTGCCTCTTTTTCTCTGCCTCGTGCCCGTTCATTTCTCTATAACCTCCATCTTTTCTGCACTTTTCCCTGTAAGTACGTCACCTCAGAAAAGCTAATTTCAAACGAACTGTGTGCTGCTGCTGCAGTTTTGTCCGTTTGGTCGGGCTGAACTTTGGCCACGGGGTTGCTGCTCCTTTTTTGAAATGACATAAGAGCATAAAAAGTGAAATATCTCAGTCTCTCCCCCTTTTTTCTTCTATTTGCTTTAATCCCAGCAGGAACAGTGCTATCTATTATTTTGAGTTAACAACGGGACAACATAAATTATCTTTGTTCTCCATGACGCAGGAATGGAAAATTTATTTTCAATGTCTGTCCTTTTTTTTTTTTTGAAAAAAAGGGCTTTTATTTCTTTTTTTTTGCTTCTAAAGTAAGGTTTGTCATTTGTAAAATGAACTTTCAGATTTCCTGTCGGCGTGGTGCTGTAAACGCTGACTGACTGCAGAGGAAACACTAACAGCTGTTCTCCAGACCTCCCTGCAGCTCCAGGGGAGATCAGTCAGATGTGTACCCAGCAATCAAAGCCCCTGGCCTGGCCGCCGGGATGGCAGCGTCTGCCCTGAACCTGAACGGCCTTGGAGTCATGAACAGGTCAGTTTTTGCTTTTTTTTTAATGCCATATATATATATCTATTGTTTTAAGACTACACAGGTGTCTTGGAGAGCTGTGGAGGAAATGCATACTTCAAACATGTTTGGTCAGTAACCTGAACCTGCTGGACTGGGAAGACTACTTTTTATTTATGTACATGACAAAACAATTAAATCAGATTGCACCTGGTGAGGCAACACGTCAGTCATGTAATTACCTTCCAGTAATTAGACATGCTGTTTAATTGTGTGAAGAGAAGACACTGTAATGGTATTTATTTATCTAAAGATAGATACTGTGCTCTCATTTCTGCAGCAGTAATCAGTTTCACACCCAGCCAGGATCCTCTAGCACCAGTTCTCGAACTAGAACCAGTCCAGTTGGTCGACCTGTGCTGCCGGTTCCAGATCGGAGCACCTACTGTCAGTTACTGGGTGGGGGAGCGCCGGGTGGAGGTCTGTACAGTCCCACCAGCCCTAAGGTAAGCTAGCTGCTTTCAAAGCTGAAAACTGTTCAACTATTTGTGTCTCCTATTGATTTCACCATGAATCACAAAAAAAGAAAATTGCAGGTTTATTTAGTTTCCCATGTCGGTAATGTAATAAACCTTTATTAACCCAACAGTGGGGAAATTTACAGCGTCACTGCGAAGGTAAAGTGACAGAACTGGAAAAATAAAAAATAAAAGACAAACAAAATTTCAATCGTGAGCAGCGAAGTACCATTGTATAGTCCGAAGGTAAGTGCTGTGTTACAATGCTTTCACAAAATAAAAATTAAAAAATAAATTTAAAAAAAAGACGAGCATCTACAGTGGAACAAAGCCAATATAAAAATACACAATAAAATATAATAAGTAAAAATATAGGATACAAGTGTATAATAACAGTGCGTCCATAGAATAAATAAACATAAAAAGTAAAGAAAAAAAGCATAAAACAAGCAAGTTAAATAGGAAAAGAGCTCAACAGTGCCACTAAAGCAACACATTGATTTTTCTACACAATAGTCCATATGGCACTCATGTTAAGTTACATGAGAATAGTTAAAGGAATATTTTAAGGAAGGAAGATTTAAAGGAAGATTATGTCACTTTTGAAAGAAGAAACTTATTCTTTCACAAATGACAACAGCCTTACTTGGTCTGATCAGTAGCTAATATTAGCAACTAAAAGAAAGAAAAATGACTAGTCACTGCTTTTGTTTTCCAGACAAGTCCTCGAACTCTGCGCCGAACCTTGTTCTTCCCTTCTTCATCCTCGTCATCCTCGCTGTCCCCCAGCCACACCCCTCGTACTCGCTCCCCCTCCCCGCGAAGCCCAGAGCTCCTTGGAGTCAATGTGGGCCAGCGGGTCCGACGACTGAGCTCGTCCGGCGGTGAGGAGAGAGGGGAAGGAGAAGGCCAGGAGGAGAGGGCAGGAGAGACCCCAGGAGGAGGAGGAGGAGAGAGGAGAGAGGAAAGGAGACGCCAGGCACAGCTGCTGCAGATCCACAGAGAGCTGCAGAACGTGGAGGTGATTTTCTGTCTCTATCTAGGAATGCAAATGCCAGATATTTGTTGGGCAAGTCAGAACAAAGCCAGTAAAAATGACTCTCACCCTGTTTTACTGAAGCTGTAACATCTGAGCAGAAGGAAAAGAGAGTTTGGACTGATGCTCGTACTGTTTCTTTTATGATTTTACATTAGGAGAGGTGGAAAATTGGACGTCCGTTCCGTCACTGATTTTCATCTTAAAGAATATGTCAGCACCCTTACACTCCCAAGTTTATTTCCAGTCAGCTTTTCCTACCATCATCATCCATCATTTCTAAACTCAGATTATAATCTTTCCAGTATTAAAGTTTGTGACTTTGTTGCCTTGGGTCAAAATTTGTGTAGAAGGTTTGTCAATACATTTTGTACCTGGAATTTAAATAAGTTACATTTAGAGTAATATTTGTGCTCTTTTTCTTCTACATATTTAGTTGAAAATCAGTCCATATTTGACCGTCACACTCATTTTTCAGTTAGTTTAATGCCAAATTAAACTTCTTTTCTCTTTCTTTTCTCTGCATTTTCTTGACATATGTTGTCTATTATGGTGCCATTTTGCTGGGGTTTTTTGTCATGACGGTTTATTTGTCTGGCATCAGCAAAGGTCTGCACCTGTGAAATGATAAGCACCTAAACCAAACATGACAACAATGCATCACAGTACACTTCAGTTAGACCAAGAAAACCACACTGAAGTTGCACTTTTCTTTCTCTGTGTTTTCCAGGTCAGGGGAAAAGTGGGCATTTTCGAGGCCCACATATCTGGAATTCGAGCCCAAGTGTTGAACACTGAGCTCCAGCGCAGCCCTCGTTCTCCAAGGCGATCGACTTGCCAAGCCCCTTCTCATCCCGGCCAACGAAACACAGCTCCTGGATGCCCAATGACCCACCCGCAAGAGAGTAAAGTTCTCTCTGTGGTGCAAAATGGAAGAGAAAGGGAGGAAGAAGCCATGGAGGACAACAGCACAATCAAAACAAACTCAGAGAGCCAGAACCTGATTGGTCAAAATGGCCGCCATTCAGAAACAACAGCGCAAACTCCCTTTTTAGATGTCGTTCAGGATTCCTTTGAGACGATGAACATAGATGCAGCAAAAGACAGAGACACGAAAGAGGGGGAAAGACTGAGAGGGGAAGACGAGAAGGAGATAGAAAACAAACAAATGTTGGGAGACGAAAGAGGACGGACAGAGAGAGAAGTGAGGGACAAGATGGCGCTCCAGAGGGATGCCAACATGTTGGAGGTTAACCCAGATACAGATGCTTCTCCTTGGACACAAAGCAATGAGAGCTCCCCTTGTTTGCTGGACCAAACCTTCAACCACTCTCCCTCCATGCCTCCCTCCATCCCTGCAGTCATAATAACTGAGCATGGTTTGGAAAGCCAGCCTCAAGCTTCTGAAGGCTCAGAACAGGGACTAGGCTGCACTCCCAGCCCTGGTTCTAGCCCCGTCCCCGGGCCAAACTCCTCCACCCGCTCCCTCAGGAAGCTGTCGTCCTCTTCTGCCTCGTCGGCCGGGTTCTCCTCATCTTGGGAAGAGTCGGAGGAGGATATTTCCAGTGATACAGAGAAAGGAGAGCAGCTCCTAAACCCAGCGGTGCTCACGTCGCAACAGAAAGCAGTAAGTAGAGAGTCTGCATGAAGCTACTCAGTCGACCTTTAGCAGTTTTGAATGTCTTTTGGAAAGTGTATTCACTGGGGAAAAGTCAGAAACATCGTTAACATCGTACCTAAAAACATGAGCACATCAGTGTGTTTGTGTGTTTAAATGTGCCGGTCCACGTTGCTGGGCGCTCCTGTGTCGAACTGGCCAGGGCGCTCTGCCTGAGTAATGGTTGACATTCACAGTAACAAAGATCGCTCTGTGCCCTGACCTGTGTGTGTGTGTGTGTGTGTGTGTGTGTGTGTGTGTGTGTGTGCTGGGGTGTTTTTAGTGTGTGGGTGTGTGTGTGTGATAAAACACGGGTGATAGAAAAAGGGAAAGCTGGAGAATTTGCCAGTCACACACATTTAGGCTTCTGGCTGCATTTGGACGCCATTCAAAGAGGAGACTGAGTCCTGTTTGTGTGTGTGTGTGTGTGTGTGTGTGGTGTGTGTGTGTGTGTGTGTGTGGTGTGTGTAGTGGGTGGTCGGAGGTGTTTTTATTTGCAGCCAGGTAAAGTTCACGAGGCCATTTCACTTCTGTTTTGAAACACGATTTAACAAAGGATTGTGTAACTGATTTCTGTTTCTTGCTGTCAGTTTGCAGCTCCAGAGCTTGTTTTCATTTCTTATCAGCTCAACATAAATCATATGAGCGACGTCCCCTCATGACTGACCACGCAAGCATTTGCTCATCACCCTGAAATCAATATCTATGGTCTTAAAAAATCATTAAAATCCATGCTGGCTGTCATTTTGAGAGGCAGCGGCAATATTATTTGATCAAGTGACCCCTCCCTAAACTAATGTCCCTGCTCTCCCAGGTGACAAGGAGTCCAAGCTATTTGTTTAAATGAATTTGGCTGATGGATTTGAATACTGTTTGTATCACTCTTTGCATATTTCCAGGCTTTGTTTTTCACTTAATGCAGGCAAAAGAAGACTAAGACTGAAGCTGCTGCTGAAGGGTTTATAGCTGCCAGTAAAATGTGGATTTTCCCCTCCGTCACAGCGTGAAGATGTCAAACATGCTGCTTCACGGCTCCTGATCTGTAGTTTCAAGGAGACTTTGTGTTTGTATGCAAGAGACGAACGTGCAGAAACACATAAAGTGTGTTGGCTTTGTGTGGGAGGTGTGTAGGAAAGAGGAGAGGGACGGAGAGAAGAGGAGTGATACAGAGAGAGGAAGAAACAGAGTGAGCTTGAGACTGGCTTTACTGCATATTAGCGATAGGATGTCTTGACATTAAGGGAAACGTGTCTTCTTGTGTCTGTTATTGCAGGAGTGGCTCAACATAATGTAGCATATAACAGCAAACACTTACTCATAAACACACAGTTGCATAAGTGGTGATATTACAGTATATACACATAAAAGCTGCAGAGAAAGATAGACGCATGCTGTCACATTTAGAGGTTTATATTTAGTTTGAAAGAGCTCTGTGTTGTTCTTCTTGTTTTTTTTAAATATGCTGTTTTTGTGATATCAATGTGCATGATATACATCCAGAAAAAAATCAATTTGAACTGTGTTAAATAGTAATATGTGTGCCAGGCACTTACGCTCTTCATGTCAATGTAATTGACCATTCTAGTGACTGAGATTAGAATTTAATTAGCAGCTGAAGGAACAGGGCCAAACACGGAAAATGTGAAAAACTAAAAAAAACAGCACATCTTTTATTTTGAAATATTTTGGATACAAGAAAGATGGCATGCTGTTGTGCTGCGCAAGTCATGCAGCGTAAACATGACCAATCTCTGTGGCAACCTACAACACAACCATGAAGATCTATAGGAAGAGTTCCTAAAAGCTAAAATGCTAACATCAAGTCATATAGCAGCGAACAGGCATCCACTGATCAAAGTTAAGCAAGAGTACCTCCTTATGAGAAAAAACATCAAAGCTTTACAAAGAATTGGTGCTTTTATTTGTTTTTCCATTGCCTGCAGACACTCACTGTCTATGTTAGCCATGTTAGCCGCGAACCCAGAAATGAATACTGGAGTATTTGTAAGTATCATGTGCAGCTTTCAACAATGTTATCGCATGTTTTCTTAATTTCATGCAGTGTAGGTGTAGGTAACGATAGAAGCATGCTATCACAGTTATAGTTTATTGTAGTTTAGTTATCGTTTGTTTTTTGTATAGTGCCAGCTTAACTTCACCCCGTCCAGTAGATTTAATCAGTTAATGCTCCTTTGTATTATCCCATAAGCATGACGTTTTCTTTTTTGTATGAACTGCTTTTGGATTGCATCAGCTCTCTTGTGAGCAGTGTTTCTGCTTAACTGGTGGAGGCTGGATCTGAGCAGAGCCTTATATAGACACTCTCTGGCTGATCTTTTGATTGGGCATCTCTCCAAGGTTGGAAGGCACATTCTACTGCCAGTGTTTTCCAAGTTAATTGGCAGCAGAAAGACACACCTGCGATAGATTGGCATCTGTGTGCGTGAGTGTGTGTTTTTTTCTTGCTACAGAATTTCAGTCGAGTTCTGGAGAATGAACAGAGGAGAATGAATTAAGTCTTTGATGAGGTGACGCACAGTCGTTTGCTTCTCGGTGTCATTTTACCTTTAAGTGTCAACTCAGCGGCCATCAGAGCAGCTTCAGACCAAACAGCTGCTTCTTCAATCAAAATGCTCAAAACCCAACCATTATTGTAAGATAATAAGTAGTAAGACATAAGGATCTAAAAGAATAAAGGAGTTAAAATTGAAGATTATGTCGGAAAAAAACAATATACAACAAGAATACCAAGATTCATCAGTAGTTGTACACAGATTGAATTACTTCATCATATTTGTTTAACCACCATAAAGAAAAAAAAAACAACTTAGTTTAACCTATTAATTGAGAAATAAGATAAACCTAAGATATACCTTAATTGATCCAGTTTCGATGCCAAACATTTGCAGGTTGCTGCCTCTGAATCTGAAGATTTACTGCCATAATCATATTTCACAATAAAATTAATGACTGTGGCTAGACGGTGATTTGATTTCATCACCTTTTGCTCTAGGTAATCATTTTTGTCTATTTTCCGCTGCTTAAAAAATAAATTGCAGTCTAAAAAAATCTAATATGTATACCTGTATCTAATAATAAATAAATGTTTTTTTTTATTTTTATTAATCCTGAGGTAAATTGTTAAAAGTACAGAACACATAAGAGCAGCAGAGCACACAAAAAACATAATTATTCAAAAAATAAGCATATTGAAAGATACTAATACTAAAATATATACTAAAACAGTGCAAGTATTTTATTTTTTATTTTATTTTCACACCCTCTGTCTACAGCTGTGGATAGTTTTTATTTTTATTAACCTTGCTGTCAAAAATCAACAGGAGCTGCGTTGAAAACCAACAGAAAACTCCAGCATCATGTTTCAGGCTGATGAAAGAGGCTAAAGCTAGCGGCGCTACAGGAAGTGGGCTAGGACTCATAAAGGTCACTGCTATAAATGATGCACAAGGTGTTTCTGTACGTGAAGCTACATTACATTACATTTCCTCCTGTATAAACAGATGTGTCTTTTGGAAAGCACTCACTCACGAACTGTATGCCAACACCAACACACCCTCTGTTAACGCTGCTCAGTTGCTCTGTGCAGAACAACACCATACTGTACACTCACTGCTCTTTCTCTGACTAGAATGTCACACTGACTCACATCCCTTTTTTGGGATCCACTGAAGCTGAACCCAAATATCGTCACCTGAGCTCAAAACAAAAATAGTTTTAGTGGTTAACTGGACCAAAAAAGTAATTTTGACGTCCTAATTCAAACAGGTCGGCACATAAAAATATCAGCATGCATACACTTTGTTTTCACTGCAGTGGAAAATCTTCACTACCACGGCGGCTGGTTGCCTAGCGACCTATGTGACGTCAAACCGAGTTTCCCTCTCACAGCTGTGTGTGTGTGTGTGTGTGTGTGTGTGTGTGTGTGTGTGTGTGTGTGTGTGTGTGTGTGTGTGACAGAGCATTTACAAGTGTCTAACTCTAGTTTGTGTGTTACAGACTTGGTTTTTTGTGAGAGGGGAAACACCGGCCAGTTCTTTGGTGTTTTCTGCGTGAGGTTGGCTGATGAGATGTGTGCAGGAGTCAGGTCAGGCTCACCGTTAGCAGAGCTGACATTTTTGGCCCATCTTGTATGTGATCCAGTGCAGAATCGAAGTGTGGTTTCACACACTTTCAGAGCTGTCAGAAGCACTCTGGGGAAGCCCTGCAGGATGCAGGACTGCAAGTGTTGGTGCAGAAAACGTATTTCTAAATGTAATGGCTGTATTTCTTCATCTTTTTGCTTCTGTGTCATCAGATTTGAAAGTTGCACGATGTTAACATGGCCGAGCTTCTGCTTGTTAGTGACTAAGTGAGGAACCCCCCCAAAACTGTTTCATTTATTTTAGTGTTTCACAGTAAGATCATGAATGTTCCATATGGTGACCTCAGTTTCCCACAACACAAACATCTCACCCTTGTTTTTTTTTTTTAGGTGTCACTTTTTGTGACTTTTATTTAGCTTCTATCAATATTATGTTCCACTGGCTAGCCTTGGTTCCTAAGAGATCTATCATGTTCTCGAAGAGCATCTCTTGCACGACATCGCAGTTTAATTTTGTCTGTGTGTCAGTATAAACTTTGCAGACTCAGACAGTTACACTATTTGTATTTGCATGGGGACCTTGTGGTGAGCGATATCAGACTTGTTGTTTCCTCTTCGTTGAAAACATCAGCGTGCATCAGTGTTTCCCCTGCACATTACAAATTTGTAACCCAGAGTTACCCTTTCCCACATGTGTTATTCTTACTTTTCTTAACCATTCTCACTACTCTCAACCTCTTTTCATTACCTCCCTGCATGCAAATGAGTGATATCTGGATGCCCTGTGTAACACTCGGTCCTTCTTTGTAAGAAAACATGAAAATTTCCCTATTTCCTCTGTGCATATTGTTTGTGACAACACAAATGCAATCAAGTGATTTATGAATTATTAACTTCTTACTAGCTTGTTGTGCAAATGCGTTAAAACAGATGCACATTTTTAGAAGATAATAATAGGCCGAAACACTTGTTTTTTTTTTCCTCCTTGCTCTTTCTGTTGTTTACAGAGGGCAAGGCCTTTTTTCTCTCTCTCTTTTGTTTGTAGTCAGCGGCGGATGTGGAAAATATTGTCGCTGAGGCAAGCGGCAACCCCCCCACTTCCTGTCTGCAAGAAGTTCCTTCTCTTACTGTTTCCTCTCTCTCTCTCTCTCTCTCTCTCTCTCTCTCTCTCTCTCTTTCTCTCTCTCTCAATGGAAACTTTACTGTTTTTCCTGCTCTCCTCTTGTCATCCAGCTGGTCTGGGGATCGAGATAGGAGAGACAGCAGCAGAGCAATGAGCCGGAAAGAGATGAGAGAGGCTGAATTTGAGGGAAGTTTTAGGCTGAAGTGCATTACAATTTGGGTTCATTGAAGAAAAATGCAATTCATCAGTTTAAAACACCAATATAACAAATAGTAACACAAACATCTTAGCTACTTTCTGGAGACACCAGAATAGTAAGACGGTAAACTCCTAACAAGATGACGTTTTTGAGGATTTCCTAGTTTCTTACTGTGATCGACAGCCAGCACTATATATGGAGAAACACTGAGACAAATTACCATGTCCAAACAAATAAGCCATGTTTATGTAGATGATCTACGAGGAAAGGCTGTTTTCAAGTTTGTCAGTTTGCTTGCATGCTGAACAGGAATGAACAGCAGCAAACAACATCTGTGAAGGTAGGAGAGAAACTGTACAGAGATAGACTTTCACCTTCTCTTTTTCACCTGCACTACTGCATACCTGCACACTATTTTTCTATATTATTTTAGTATATGTTTTTTAGTTTATACTGGTTACTTGAATTTCCCCCAGGAAATCTCTCTATCTATCTATCTATCTATCTATCTGTCTGTCTGTCTGTCTGTCTGTCTGTCTATCTATTATTATCTTTAAATTCAGTGAGGGGAAAAAGCTCAAAAAGACAACAAAGGAGAGTCTTTTATAGGAGCCACTTGCCTCCTGATTGAACTGGACACACATTGAACTGGATAATAACACTTGACTTATAATGGGATAATCAATATGTAGTAGATTGTTGATTTTCACCTTCGATTTGCAGCTAAGAATCTTTTTTACTTAAATCTTTTGTGCATCCTCACATCACTGCAGAAATAATTTTACACTTAAATGTTTTTTTCCGTAACTGCAAATGTTTTCGACACAAATTATCAGATTTAGCATGTTTAAAAATGTGACTTTCCATGACAGTTTCTTATCTGCATGTCACACATTTATTTTATTTTCACAGCCTCACAAGAGGCCATAGTCATCTGCCGGCTGTGAAACTATAGTTTTGCAAGTTAGGAATTCAAATATATTCACATGCACGGCCTTTACTTCTGTATTTTATGCTATAAAAGCCCAGATGCTGTGGTGCGGTGCATCGTAGCAGCTCCATCAGCTCGTCATAGAGCTGCTGTTTAGGATGTTTCCTCTTTGTCTTTTTTACCTCGTGTTGCAACTTCTGTCACAATCTTTCTGTTTCTCACATTCAAGACAAACACTTGTGTTTGCACTCACTTACACATATGGTCAAACACATACAGGTAGAAAAACGTGTTTAAATCGACTCAAGTTTTGACTTTTTTCCCACACAGCCTGTACATTTTCCAAGTACTCAGTGTGCCTTCACACTTACTCTACATAGCCACTCACCCACACTTACGCTCCGTCTGTCTTTCAAACGCTCTGACCTGAGTGCAGTTTTGCATGTCCAGATTATGTTTGGTCTCTGTTTTGACAATCAAATGATGCACAATTGTTTATCCCCGCACACACGTGTAAACTTTGTGGGGCGTAGAAAGAGGAGCATGCGAGCCCGAGGTGCTTATTTAAAAAGCTGGTTTGTCGGTTGTCTGGTTGCTTTGCAGCAGGAGAGCTGGACAGATAACCCGTCTTGTCAGTTTGTCTGACAGAAAGCCCGTCGGCTATGATGTGGGCTGCGTGGCTGTACTCAATGTGGAGTGTTGTCGGAGCCATCTTTATCATTACCGTCATCCACCTCCGCACCAGCCACCTACAGGTACTGTCACCCCATGCAGCTTTATTACAGGTTTGCATTTACTGCCACAGGATGCTTTTTACCCCTGGATGTAGTCCTTGTTTTGGGTTGTTTGACAGCTCTTCTTTTGGAGGTTTTATTGAGCAATAATAATCCCAGGTGATAGTATTTCTTCTCCTCTATTCTTCCTCCTGTTTGCAATTTAATGTCTTAAGCTCCTACATCCACACACTGTGACAACTGCTATTACTCGCTCTTGAGATAGTCCAGACTTTCTCTTTTCACTCTCTTGCCCTCCACAGCTCTCTCTCACAGCAGCTGTAAGTGGGCAACATGGGAAATGGATGACAGTCCGAGTTGACGGAGAAAGTGCAGACCCTGGCTACTTACCAAGCTGTAGTCCGATACTCTGGTGCTCTCGCTAACTGGCTGAAGATGGTGGGAAAAAATGTTAAGGGGAATACCATTCCGGTTGATTTATTTTGCACTTTTCTGACGGGCAAAAAAACTTAGTAAGTGTTGTATTTTCAATAACTAGAAAGCCAGAAACAGCAAATGAAATCTGTACACAGATGAAAATGTGCAACGCTTTATTTATTCAGGGAAAACTGACTGTGCAAGCATTTCTAAACATACAGTACCTACACACTGACACGTTTCTATTTTACTTCGAACCATCCTGAATCCTTCTGATATTGCAGTGTTTTGTTTTTACATGTGCAGCAAGTTGCAGAATTTCAACAGATTTATGCCCAAGAAATCCATTCACTTAAAGAAATCCAGAGCTTTGCTAGCAAAGTTTCTGCTGTTGTGCTTTCAAAAAGCGAATGCCGTTAATCCCGGTGATATCCCAGGGTTAAGCACTCTCTGAGTGCTGGTCCAGCTGACCTTCTGCAGTCATTTTCCACCATGTGATCTGGAAATGTGTGACTGTTTTACTGTTTATACTAGTTTTTGTTCTCTCTCTCTTCTTCAGTGATGCAGAGAAAACACCTTCATGTGACCAGAGAAAGTGTGTGTCTGAAGGTGTGTGTGTGTGTGTGTGTGTGTGTGTGTCTAACCATAGATAGTCATGCTATCAGCTGATGAATTTTCATCAGGTCCAGATTATGTGACATGGGTTATATATCTCCTTCTATGGTCGTCCTCTCCCTTATCTTATCCGTCCTCTCCTCCTCGTCCTCCTCCTCCTCTCATCGCTCCTCATCTCATCTCTGGTTATTTGTAGACATAATATTATTTCTCCTGGTATTTGCAGGCCGGAGGAAATCTTCTGTGTGTGAGATCACAGAATTAATAAATATGTAGCACCTGTGTGGGATAGGGAGGTTTCAGCAGAAACATTATTATTATTACGGGTGGATTTTCTGCCTTCTACATCTATAATTTAAAGTGGCTTTAATTGTGAAGCATTTATATAGTGTTTTAAAGATAAACAAGTCAAATACTTCTCTTTTTTGTGCTGCTGCATCCTCTGGTTGCTCAGTCACACTGCTGCACAGCCAAGCATTGTTTAAACCCACAGAAGAGGACAGCTGGAGTTTTTCCATCTGATGTAATGCTGCAGGCATAAAAACTGTGTGCTTGGTTTCACTGTGTTTTTCAATAACAGTGTGGTCTACATAGAGAGATAGATAGATAGATACATGCATACATACATACATACATAGATACATACATAAATAGATAGATAGCTAGATAGATGATATGCAGTGTAAGGTTTGGCAGTGTATCTGTTTGTCAATGAGTTTATGTGTGTTTGTCCTTGTCAGACACAGGGAGAGCCCAGTGTGTGTTTGTGTTACCAGGGGAAACCCCGGCGGTTCGATCCTCCAGAGTTAAAATGTGTTAAAAAAACATGGAGTGTGGGAGAGACTGAAGCCAGAAGCCTCCGGTCTGGGATGCCCCACAGTGTGTGTGCCTGTTTTAAAGACTCGTGTTGCTCATATCCACTAAACAAAACAGTTAAAAAGTGCTGGATCAGCTGAAAGTTTCCGAGAAATTTAAGATGCCATAAGATGATTTGCACAAGCAGAAAACACTGACTCATGCTAATGATCATCAGCGTTGTTGTGTTTGTTTGTAGCACAAGTCCTGGAAGAAGATCAAGAACATGGTCCACTGGTCACCGTTCGTCATGTCCTTCAAGAAGAAATATCCCTGGATACAACTGGCCGGACACGCAGGTATGTGGACGCACAAATAACGTGGTTCAAAAGGATAATAATTTTAAAGAGTGGGTCTGGTTCTTTGGTCTTTGAGGTCAGGGTTTTTTGTCACTCAGCCAGCTCACTTTGTTTATTCTACATAGTGTTTGCCTTTCATAATGGCCATTTCATTTAATCGTAAATATAATTTAGATTCATTTTAAACAGAGAAAGTGGAGATCTGTGAAGAATAAGACCCACCTCCCTACAGACTGAACGTCTTCCACCACTCTTACTACTATTAAGCAGCTTCCCTTCTAATACTTCAGAATAAAAGCCTTGTATTAACATATGAAGAGAGTGTTTTTTATTTTGACAAGACAGGAAGTGTTCCCTGAGTGATAAGTCATAATTATTGGTTTAGATCAACCTCTCTCTTCATGTTAGCCCTGACAACCCTAAAGCTACTCCCAGTTACTGTCTTCAGACACTTCCTGCAGCTGTTTCACACTAAAAGCGTATCTTTTCACAGGGAGCTTCAAGGCAGGAGCCAACGGACGAATATTAAAAGTAAGACACTCTTTGTCGTTGCCGTGACACAGTCTGGTTTAGAGACATTAGCCCCACATGTTGTTTACACTGAATCAGTGCAGCCAGGAGGTTCAGGATGACCATAACTTGTCGTTGATGTCCTTTAGAAACACTGTGAATGTGAGCAGCGCTGTTTGTCCCTCCTGATGAAGGACATCCTGCGCCCGTATGTCCCCGGTTACCACGGCGACGTAGAGAAGGACGGTCAGAAATATAACCAGATGGAGGATCTGCTGGCAGAGTTTGACTTCCCCTGTGTGATGGACTGCAAGATGGGAGTGAGGTGAATGAAACTTTACCTCAATAACGATGCTACTCTACTGACGAAAAAATAAGTGCTGAGATGTGGAATTTTTGTTGCCAGTGTTACGACAAAATGTGACTAGGCCATAAGCAAGCATTTGCTGCTTTATTAGGATTTTAAGTCCAAAGTGTGACCACCCAAAATGCTTGAGTGATCTGTAAAATAAGTGAAGAAATGTGTGTTAACTGTGATGGACATGAAGTGATTTGACCATTTTCTCCTCCTAATAAAGTAGCTTTTAAACCTGTATGCTTGTCATACAGACTTATTTTACCCGTTGCTATGTTCTCAGATCTTTTAGCACTAATCAGCTGTGTCATGCTGTTTGGAAAGAATCGTCCTCTTCACACCTTTGCTTTCACCCTCCACCTCTTCCTCCTTTCTCATGTCTGTCACCCAGCTTTTATTCTTCTGTCGTCTTCACCGCCCACCTTTTGTTCTGGGTTTTTTTTTTTCACACTTCAGGACCTACCTCGAGGAAGAGCTGACCAAGGCCCGCAAGAAACCCTCCCCGAGACCAGACATGTATCAGAAAATGATCGAGGTGGAGCCCCAGGCGCCCACACCGGAAGAAAACCTCCAGAAAGCAGTGACTAAACCCAGATACATGCAGTGGAGGGAGACAATAAGCTCAACGGCCACCCTGGGATTCAGGATAGAGGGAGTCAAGGTAAGACACACAAACAGAAAGGTGTGTGCGTGGCCTTCCTTCCCCTCTTTCTTCCAGGATTCTGTGTGTGTGTCCTTCAAGGACAACTTCCTGTTTTGAACAGAAACTTCCTCTGAAGTATGTTTGTGCATGAGACCCTTTGTCACACGAGGCCTGTCCATGGCAGCTCTATATGCCTCGGCATCTGGCGCTGACATCACAAACACACACACAAATCTCTCAGCCTCTGCTGCCTTTATTTGAGAGTTGTGGCTATATAAGGACATTCACGGCCTCCCGGTGGTCTGTTGCCATGACACTGAGGGTTATCCCCAGAAACAGAGTGTGTCTGTGTGTGTGTGTTCGTGTGTGTGTGTGTGTGTGTGTAACAACATAAGTGTGGATAAGAAGTTCATGGGGTTCATGATCAGTTTGACCTCTGTTTTTGTAAATGTGTAACTGTGCATATAGTAGTGTGGTGCATGAGCTCTTATGTTGTGGAAACCTGTGATAATTAAGTGAGTGTGTGTGTGTGTGTGTGACTGTACTCAGACATGAACCATAAAGGGAGAAAGAGTTTTGTCTCCAAATAGTATCTCGTTGCGTGGCAGCCAGCAGAATAGGAAACACTGGTTTGTTACCACTGCTGGTACTGGTGCTACTACTACTACTACAACTATTAATGCTGTACTATTGTTACTACTAACTGTACATGAACTACTTAGATCAATTTCACATCTCCAGTACTACTGCTATAAGTGCTGCTATAACCGCTAGTGATATAGTGATATATATATATATATATACAATATAAAATATAAAAATAAAAAAGTAAATAAATAAATAAATAAATAGGTGAGTTTTGAGCAATGATTTCAAATTTTTAATGGACTGAGCAGATCTGATATTATCATTATTATTTCCTTTTTGTGGCACTTCATCTGTTACCTTCATAATATTTAACAAGGAAATAAATAACAGTTCTTATTTCCAGGATCCTAGAGACACAACATTGATTTGATCCTGATGTATTGGGAAAAAAAAAGTCAGAACTACATGTGACGCCCACAGGATCAGGAGAACAAAATGTGCCTAGCAACAGAGTGTCCAGCCCTGTTATTATGAATTAAAACCTGAAGTGTGAGCTCATGAAATGTCTGTAAAAATCCCTTATTTCACATGGGAATTGCAGCATCAAAGTTGTGATGGACATGTAATGATGAAGTATCAGGAGAGCTGTTTTAAAGTTTTCAGAAGTCTGTAATCTTCGTCACTGTTGCAAATACAATTATTTGCTAATTGTTAGCTGCCCTGTTTAGTGACAGGAAGTGTTTCTGTCTGTGGTTCTAGCCGGTAACATGGACCTGCTTCCCGGCTAAAGCTCTAAAAATATCTTTCCTTCCTTTCCTCACCTCATTGTTTGTTCTGCTTTTCTTGTCCATCCTTTCCTCTGCTCCTTCTCCTCCCTCCCTTCACATCCACTGCTACTCATTGCTCCTCATCATTCCTCTTTGCTCCTTTTTGCTCCTCTACAAGAAGCATGGAAGTTGTAGTTTATGTGAACAGAGAGCAAACTGAATTGTTTAATTCATAATCATCCCTCCTCTCTTCTCCTCCTCTCCTGTCGTCCTCTCTCCTCTCATCTCCCCTCTCCTCCTCCCCAGAAGGAGGATGGGACAGTGAACAGAGACTTTAAGAAGACAAAGACGAGAGAACAAGTTATTTCAGCTTTCAATGACTTCGTCAAAGGAAATAAGGACATATTGGTGAGTGTTTGTGTGCGGGCAACTTTTACTGATGTTATGGGGACATAGATTTATCAGTCACATTGTGGGGAGTTGCCGTTCTTCTGGAGACAAAATGTCCCCATAATGTAAGCCGTCACATTTTAGGGTGAAGACTTGGTGTAGGGTTAGGGTATGGTTAGATTTTGTTTAGGGTTATGCAAGTAGTGGTTATGCTGAGGGCTAAGGTTAGTCTCCAGGAAATGAATGTTAGTCAATGTCTGTGTCCCCATAACGTTAGTAATACACACACTGTGTGTGTCTGTGCTGTTAGCCCTGACCACTGATGGGACAGAAAAACAGACGAGCAATTTCAAGTTGAACTGTTTTAAAAATCCCATGGGAAACACACACACGTACACATAGTTGCACACACACACAATGTGACCTTCAGCATCCTTATCCAGAAGAAAAGGGAAGTCCTTGGGCCTCTTAGCACACACACACACCATTAGTAACTGACAACACTGGACATGTGTCTGCTTGTGAGTGTGTTTATTCAGGTATTTATTTTTTATTTAAGCACATCAAGACACATTTTAATTATGAAAGTTAAAAAAATCTGTAAGATATCAGAATTGGTTATAAATAAAGTAAAAGTTGTGTGTGTGTGTGTGTGTGTGTGTGTGTGTGTGTGTGTGTGTTTTTTCCTCCAGAAAAGTTATCTAAGCAGGCTGAAGGAAGTCAGAGACACTCTGGAGAAGTCTCCATTCTTCAAAACCCACGAGGTAAAGCGACACCGCTGCTCCAACACATACTTTTTAAACTGACATTTATAAATTGACCCCAAAAGGCAAAAATAAAACATTATTCATTGTAAAAAAAAATAATGGTTTATTGTATGCAACATCATACATGTATGTCATGTTGTCAGTGTGTGTGGGTTTCAGAAGATGCAGGATAATGTTCTGACCATTTGTGATGTCACAAATCAACTATTTATAAACCATTTTACAGGTTTAACTCACAAATGTTGGGTGGATTTTCCAGTTGCAGTTACAAACGTATTCAATTCAGATTACCAGTATGAACCTGAGAATGAACACAACAAAGGACCTTTAAGTGTATTTGACGCTGATAGGGTTTACGTTTATGTTTGTGCTCTACTTTATATGGTGACTGTATGGATTTCCATGTCCATGTTTTGAGACACATTAACTGAGACTGAGACTAAATAGCAAATATCAAATCCTTTCAGTCTGTGACTACTGCTTATTTAGTAATTAAGTGTATGTCACTGGAGCAAACATACCAGTGTGCACACAGACACGTAGGGTTGCAAAATTTCTGGAAACGTCTGAAACTTTCCACAGGAATTCATGAGAATAAACAGGAATGAACCTGGAGTTTATAACACTGAACTTAAAAGTAGTTGGGGAAAGTATATTGTAGCATAATTTTAGCTAAAGCCATCAGATTTAACACTTGAATATCTATGCTATTCCTTCATCACATACACATTGCAGTGTTTTGCTTAAAGCATGGCTATTGAGACCACACTCCCTACATTTCATTTGTTATTTAGAAGAGATGCTCTCTCATGACAAATCAAAATGTTTCTATCCATGTTTGGAGATGACACTTTGTTTAAATTCTCAGTTGAGTCGCCTAAATTATATATTATAATATAAAATGTTTCTACAATTCCCCAACTTAACTTACTTTACTGGAAATTTTCTGCCCACATTGCAACCCTATTAACAGGTGTTGTCATGGAAACAGTAGCAGCCCTGACCACACATTCGGTCTCACACACACAAACAAGCACACAAATATCACAGCAGACATAGACAACATGTGATCATGTTCTTGTTGAGTAAAAGAAAGAGAACTGTGTATTTATTTCCTGTTTTCTGTTTCATCCCATCGTCTTATTGTGTCTCTGCAGGTGATTGGCAGCTCCTTGTTATTTGTTCACGACAGTAAAGGACGCGCCAAAGTCTGGATGATCGACTTTGGGAAAACCACGCCTCTTCCTGATGGGGAAGAGCTAACTCACCGAGCGATGTGGGTGGAGGGCAACAGGGAAGATGGTTACCTCTCTGGACTCGATAGTTTGGTGGACATCTTTATATCCATGG
This sequence comes from Synanceia verrucosa, assembly GCA_029721515.1. Lineage (NCBI taxonomy): Eukaryota > Metazoa > Chordata > Actinopteri > Perciformes > Synanceiidae > Synanceia > Synanceia verrucosa. The sequence continues at coordinate 4,615,029 of CM056570.1, forward strand.
TGAACGCTGAGACTTGAAGGCGAACATTTGGACACAACAACCACTTCCACTCATTCTTCTTTTCTTCTCGGATTCCTCCTCAGACATTTGTCATCACATTGGAAACCACGTCATCCCAAAACAATGAGCGTCCAAATCCATTCATGGATGCAACGCTTCCATTCACATCCTGTGGATTTCAGGATGTTTGTCGCACTTTTGATGTGATCTGTAACAGGCAAACATTTTTCACAGCAAATGTATCTTTATAGGGCTGTCAGCGGTAATGCGTCAATCACAATTAAATTATTAAATCGAAGCATAAGCCGTTGTTTTTTTAAATAAGCAGGTTAATAACATCACTAATATTTTGTTGCTTCGATGCACCCTTAGTAGCAGCTTCCTCCTTCCTAGTGCCGTATTCACAGTGAGAAGAACGACAGCAGTACGCTGCTGGCTCAGTCCAGACATCAAAAGTGATATGCACCTTGTGTAAAACAGAATTAAAATATCATAGAAGTACTTGAAAGCACTATTATAGAGTGTTCAAGTCTCCACAGACATGTGACTGAAACTAAACGGAAGAAGTTAACTACAGCGCTAAATGCATTAAATGGGTGTCAGCTGACTGCAGACCAATCAACATTATGAAGACTCTGGTTAACTCTTTGAGTGCCATCGATGTTTTTCTATGACATTTAAAATCTGACGCTTGAGTGCCAAGTGTTTTTCGGCAGTGGGTCGCCGATCACGGCCTCCAACAGCTTGTGAGTAATATTAGTGTTTCTGGGAGATGCAGTCACAGCATAAAGAGATGGTATACGCCATATAGTTCAAAGCAGGAAGTGGAGTGAATTGCGATTAGAGAGCAAAACAGAATCTGGACAAAAAGTGATGTTTTTGGTGAAAGTGGCCTCTACTCTACCTCTGATAAAACAAGAAAGGAACAAGGTAAAAACAAACTTTTTTTCATGATGAAATAGAAAGTGTCTTCTTCCATTGTTCTATTCAGTGTTTTCAGAGACAAAATATTCTGTGGGTCTTGAAAAATGACTCAAAATGGGCAAAAACGCTGGAACAAGGTACTTTCTGTTTTGTAAAACGGCTCGCACTCAAAGAGTTACTATGATCTTTAAAACTGTTGTGAAATGCAAAATAATACAATATTGTGTGTATAATGTGATTAATCCAGATAAACTTTTTGAATCCTGCAATTAATCACAAAAAAAAAAGAAAAATCATTTGACAGCCCGGGTTATTTGTGACTTCTGTATTTGACGTTGAAATATCTGCTGTGAAAAAAGGTCTTTTGTTTACATGCTTTATATTCCTACCTGCAAGGAATTCGCCTTAAAAGCAAAAAGTGGATTCCAAATTGAAGGCAAAGCCTGGTGATATTTTATGTTTTTGGTATTGTAATGCAAATCCCATAAAAAGACCAAAAACAATGATGTGTTAGTTTAGCCTGTCTCAGCCTCTCAGCTCTTAGCAGATTTCATCATGAACATATGATTCATCATTAAATGATGTTCATAGGAGAGAGTTTTTAGTAAAAGTACATTAAAGATAGTTGGGAGCTATTTTCAGCAGTGGATTAATACACTTTTGGCGTGCTAGTGAATGAAAAAAATAACATAAAACAACAGCGTTGTCCATGTTCATTGTAACGAACAAATGCGTGGCTCTCTGATGTGTTTTTGGCTTGCAGTAGGTGGAATGATATGGCTCACAAAAACACACTCAAAACACACTGACAGAAGCTGTAAGATTGTTAGATTTGGTCTTTTCCTGAGATTTGTTAATAATGAAAATACTGAAAGAAATAAAATATCACCAGAATTGGCATTTAAAGCCACTATGTTGTAATCACATAATAAATGTACATGTAGTGGCTTTAAAATGTTCCCATATTTGACATTAAATGTTTTGATCTGAGTAAACCACAGCTCATGACCTCTACTGTAAACAGTTCTCCTTCTATGTACCTTAAATCTCCATTCACTCAGAGTTAGATTGCATTTATTCCTCAGCATATCTGAAAACTGTTTATATTGTTTTCTGTTCGACCACAACTTCAACACATTCTTAAAAACAATCTGCACTTGATTACATTTCCACTGTTAGAGATTGTACAGTTGTGTGTGTTTTATAGTGGGAAACAAAACTTTTAGCAGTTTTTAGCCAGTCACGCTGATCCGGTGACATTTTCATTGGCAGCCTTATTTGCTCTACTGTAATGTGGCAAGTATTTGGAGCTAAATTAAACATCTCACCATAGTTTTAGTACGTTATTGTTTCATATGTAACATATTTGTAGCCACCGTGGCGTCCATGGACAAACACTCTCTCACCATTTCTCACACATTTGTTGGGAATGTTCACACTGTACATTATGATTTAATGTTTGACGTAGTTTTTGTAACATTATTTTAGCGTGTTCAGATCCTGTGGAACACTTACAGCCATGAACAATGGTATATAAGCTACACAGTGCCTTGACATTACAAAGCCAAGTCAGACAACTGAAAATATGTTGTTACTTTAAATGTTACGATGGACTTATCTCCTAGTCTTAACTGTTGGTTTCTGCTCGTCGTCTTGGGTGCATGTTTATTATCCTCTTAAAGTTTGGGCTTAATTTGTATTTCATCCTGTTTTTATTTATAACATTATTTTATGTTTTTTTTAGTTAATGGGATACTGTGACATATTTCGGTCTGGTATGTTGTTATCTTCAAGCATGTATTGCGGTGTGAGTGATGTTGGGGCGGATCGCTGACATTGTCAACATTATTCACAACATTGGATAAGGCTGTAAAAAAGACTGATGGTGTTCAGATAATGAGTCCCGTTTATTTCAAAGGGGAATGCAAAACTCACTTAGAATCTTATTTGACAGACAAGTGAGGAAAAACATGTCTTAACTGGTTCTTTGTGAACAATAAAAACAAAACAGCATGTAGGCTCCATTCTACCATGTATTTGAAATGCCAGTTGATGTTTGCAGTGACAGTAGACACAGAAAGAGACTTCCATGCAGTGCCTTCTTAAAGAAATAATTAGATTTTGGGAAATAAGTTCTCTTTTTTTTTTTGCAGAGAGTTAGATGAGAAAATTGATGCCACTCTCATGGCTGTATGCTAAAAATGAAGCATTGACCAGCTGCTGATTAGCTTAACTTAGCATAAAGACTGGAAGCAACAAAGGTTTCTTGTTTAAAAATTCAAAATAGAACATGTTAATGAGGGAGCTTTAGGTCTACAGGTAAGCAGATCATTTAATGACCTGTTTTCAGTCTTTATGCTAAGCTAAGCTAATCACCTGCTTCATTTTTAGCAGACAGATGTGAGCGTGACATCACCTTTCCCAAAATGTTAAACTATTCCTTTAAGACCAAGTTCATCTTAGCTATTGCTTATGCTCCCCAATGTGCACTTAGGGTTTTTGTTAGTTGGTATTTTTCTGTTTTTTTTTCAGCTTGTGTATTTATTTGGATTGTTCCTTTAAAAAGTGTGTATTTGGTGAACAAACAACTCCTGCTTCCATGTGTTATTTTCTGAGGTCTTATCATAGCAGTCTGAGCATGTCCAGCGTCGAGTTGAGAGTCTTTTAGCAATTGATACTAAAATTTGTAGAAAGTCTAGTTTCTGGAGTATTTAGTTGTCGAACACACAGTCCCTCCTCTTCAAAAAGAGCAAAAATAGTCAACTGGACACACTTGAGGTTGACTCTTTTTTGCTCTTTTTGGTTTACCTCGACCTGGATGACTGAGAACCTACACAGAAATCTCTCCTCTTGACTTCAGAAAGCCCACTCTGACCCCACACTGCTGCTTCTTGGCCACATCAATCACTGTGTTTGCATGGAGGTTATTTGCCATTCAAATCACACCTGTCCACAACAGCAGCAGCATCCGGAGCTGGTGGGAGAGAAAGGACACGATTCAGGAGTGAAGAGGTTGTGAATAGAGGAAACACAGCAGAGATGTGTGTTTTTTTAGGAAGGATGAAAGTGAATGATTTGGAGTATTTTTGAACATGCCCTTCCTCTGCACACATTTTAAAATATGATTTGATTTTTCCCACTCATTGCTCATTTTATGTATAGTGATGTTTTTTTTATATTAAATTGTCCTACACACAATCATAATTCAGTAAGACACAAAATGCCAAAAAATCCCTCTATATTTCCTTCAGTTTAGATTCCTTGTAAGATAAAAATCCTTTATTCTTCTCTCAAATAAGGAAATTTTCATAGCAGCAAAGTGGACTTAACATCATTACAATAAGGGCTTATATGAAAATAAGAACCAGTGACATAAATAAACAAGCATATTGAGTAGAATAAGTAAAAAAAAAAACTGCAATAATAAGCAGATAAACAGAGGTATGTAAGTAAACAAATGTATCTTAATATGTGCAACTAATATAGTAAATAATGCATAAAGAGCTAAATATGCATGAATATGAGCGAAATGTAACACATCTGTGTTGTTCCAGAGGAGCTGTATTCACTTAGAAGGAGCAATGAGCTCACTGAGTCTGGGATAAAAAGTTATAACCTCCTTCACATAACTCAATATGACACAATAATACAGTATAATATAAGGTGCTGTGTGGACCTGTGGCGCTCTCTGTTGTCACTTTAATGACACTGCAGAGAGGCAATCACCTCAAAAAGTCAAAGCCAGAACCCAAATTTGCATTATGACAAGGGAGACGGTTTTATATTGTGCATTAAATCATTTTTTAAATTATAAATCTTGGCAGTACACAATAATAACGTGTTATATTGTGTGCATGAGATTAAAGCAATATATGATCTGCCTTGACCTTTAAGTTTTCAAAAAATAAACACTCACAGGGGCCATTTTGCATATCGAGGACTTCTGCTTGTATTGCAGGTATAGCAAAAGAGTGTACTGCTTACAGTAGTACTTTTACTCTAATAGGAGTCACACTGTGGTCCTGGTACTTCTACTACCTCAAAAACAGCAGATGGCAGCAGAGGCCCGTTTAAATGCCGAGGCACTAATATTTCTTTTGTGTGCAACTTTTGATCAATAATTATTATACTATATTGTTATACATTATTAAAATACTTATTACGGCTCCTTACTGGCCGTGGGCCCTTACAAAACTGGAATTTAATTTACTATAATATAATACGGTCAAGGCTTTGTTTTTCCTGGTGGGATGGACCAATAGGAGGCCGCGTTTTAGTCCCGCCTCCTGTCATCAGGCTGTATTGACCAATAGGAGCGGAGGATACATAAAAGGGGCGGGCCAGTAGAGGACCGTGCATAAGGAAAGTTTAGCAATTGAGCTTTGAGGGGAAATAAGCAAACTAGCTCTTCATATGGGGTTGAAATGAGGTTAGATAAGATTTGAAGGAGGTTTAATGAACGCTGAGAGGAAAGTGGAGGAAAGAAAAGGAACACAGAGTTATACTGTGAGGCGCAAACAGCTTACATGGGCAGGTATGAGCGGGTTGCGTCAAGGCGCTGCTCTCTATGAAGTTGGTAAATAAAGGTTTGACCTCGTGGAGGAGACAAACTGGATTAAACGCTGCCAGCAGCAGTAACAACAGGGGGAGGAGGACGACAAGCAAACAGACAACCTACAGCCCCTGTTACTGGCAAAAAACCCACACAAAATAACCAAACAGGAAACACGCTAACTTGATGCATTTAAGCTAGTTTGACTCGCGTGTTGACCCCCGACAAGAGTTGGACAAACAAGCGGGGACGACAGCTGCTGGTGAGTACCTGCAAATTAACACACAATACATGTAAAATGAGCCCGGTAAAGTGGTGTTTCTTTCGTTTGGTCCTGTTTTAATCCCGTTCACAGTCGCCTCGACCTCAAACTGCTTCCACAAATCCTCCTGTCGTCGTTTTGCTGCTGCAGTCACTTCTGCAAACTTCACCCTCCACCGTGATTTATCCAACCAACATTACTTGCAAAGTATTTATTTATCCTGCTCTCTTCCTCTCTCTCATATAGTTTAATGCACACATATATAATATGTGCACATATAATGTTGGTTTAAATTGTAAACTCTTTTGTGCCACGCGTGTTGCTGTTGCAGTCTCGTGGCTTCACGCCCACGAGGAAGTTTATAATCATAGATTTTCACAATCAGCCACGTTGAAGGTTTTATGTACACAACTGCACTGAATGTCACTATTTCTGAAGTAATGTCCTACTGAGAACAACAGTGTGTACTATTTGAGTCCAGTATTTGCATTAGAGCTTAATATTTTTGATTTAGTTTCAGTTAATCTTCACCTGGAAACATTGCCCATAGCTCCAAGTGCTGATGAAATGTGCACAAACAACTTAACATAGTGTGCATGCAGTATATTTGCTCAATCTTTTAAGGTGTAAAACCTGCCCAGACTACTACATTGATGAAGGTGTTAATGCACAATTTTATTTTTGATTTTTCTGTCTTGTACATCAGGTAATTAAACATGTTTGTGTGTGTTCACACATAAACATATATAGATCATGTAAGTGGATGACATGACCTCTGAAATCTAAGGTGATTTCCTTCACATAGTTTGTCCATTAAACCGCAATGACACATTTATTTTGGCCGCATTTTTTTAATAATCAAATGTTTTTCTATATTATGTGATTGTTTTAAAAAATAGGCCTGAGTTACTATCATTGGATTTTAATATTGACATTAGCCACACAATTCAAGTATTGATCAGGCATTTAACTGATGATTGCCTCTCTGTTGTTGCTAATTCCAGTACGACAGCTGCCAAAAATTATATAATCGTAAAAAAAAATCATGTAAATTAACAATATTTTACTTTCCATGTTTGTCGATATTCACAGGAAAATCACAGTTATTAAGACTTAAAGTTACTGGACTCAACTATCAACAGAGATTATATAACTAAAATTATCATAGTTTTTTATTCACATGCTTAAGGTCACAGATGTTTTTTTTTTTTCTGTAGCCTGCTTACACTACATGTTACAGTACTGGTCTGGGTTGTAGCACAGGCTTTTTTTTGTTCAATTAAATAAGAAAAAACAGACTCTCCTCTGTGTTGCAGGAAACATGGTTTTCCTCATGTTCCTGTTAGCAGCAGTGGCTCAGCAGTACACAGTAATGGAGGAAATATTTCCTACTTTTGGCTCAGGATCAGTGGTGAAGGGCAGCGACCGTCAGTGAGCCATGAGCTGTGCAACATTCAGATATAGTTGCACACTCAGGCTGCGATGTCTGGCTATTTTCATAGCAGTGAGTCAACAGCTTGTGGAGCGACGGCAGTGGAGCCCAGACAACAACTGAGGCTTAGCTGTGTGTGTGTATAAGCTATACTGTACCAAGTTTAATCACAGGCTGAGCTCTCGCAAATACCTTGCAGTGACCTTTTGACCACTGGGCATCAAAACTGGTTTTTAGTCTCCCCTCTCCTCTTCTGGTTGCATTTTCAGGTTTTAATACGTATAAAGTGTCCTTTGTATGTGATAGTTGGCACTGATGAGAGGAAGACAGCAGTTTGTAAACACTGACTGAGGCAACACACCCACATTGACAAATGGGAAGTTGCTCAACCGATTACATTAAGCAATAAACAGTAATGTAGCATCAGATTTGCTGTGAATCCCACAGAAATGCACATTGATAAAGCTTGCTCTAAGTTTTAGATATGTCGCTGCAGATCTGTGTTCAGCAACGCTGGGTTGGCTCAGCTTCAGCGCTGCGATAATTGTTATGACATAAAGTACGAAGAGAAATTAAATAAACATGGGGATATCTGCAGACTGCATGACGTATTCTTTGTTTTTGGTTTTAGTGTGACTTTAAATCGTTCATCTTTTGGTTCAAAGTCATTTCAGATCCTTGAAGGTCACCCCCAGAGTGTTCCACTTATTGTGGAATTCAGCTAACCATAGACAGCAGCAAAGTCATCAAATCAAGTTTTGCACAGTATTTAGGTACATGGATGCTCAAAGATACAGCAACATATTAAATTATTATTAGTAGTATTATTATTGTCATTGTTGTTTCGTATTTATTTTTTTATTTTGTGGCCTCACTTCAGGGTAGCTGTTGATCCACAACCAACAACAAGGCTGCAGAGAGTCTGAGACGTGTTTCTGTTACTTATTGTCATAGGGTTCAAATAATCTGACAAAATAAAAAAAGTCAGAAAAAATAATCCGTAATAATTAAAATAACCCTACAAATCAGTGATTGCAGTGTTTTTTCCAAAATAGTTTTATACTTCTGCGCTGCTGTGTATTCCCACCCCTGGACTTCAGTCCAGCGTCTGAAAACATAGAGCAGACCTGAAGCAGGACAGATGACCCACTTAGCCACCGTGTGTGTGTGTGTGTGCGTGCGCGTGTGTGCATACAGCTCTGGAGCTTTCAGCAACAGTTTTTTTTTTTTTTCCATTGGCCCGAATCCCAGCTGAGCTGTGTTGAAGCATGTCGTCACACCCACACAACAGAGCAGCACCTTTAACGCACCAACATAGTGCAGATTGCGACAGTGAGGAATGCAGTGGGAGCTCTGTTATTTAGATATAAAGAGTGGCTTTAAATGAGACATGTTCACAAGCTCTATTATGTCACAGTGACAGCTAAATGTGGGGTGATGGGCTTCAGCTCTGCAGATCGATTCTTGGAGAGAAACGGTGCAGTATTTTGAGATGGGCCTTTTAATAGAAAAGTCCTATCAGTTGCAGAGAGAAAACGTGTGACGGCAAATTTTGTACGCGAACCAAACATGTGCCTCCCACATTCAATCATACACCAAAATAGCTGGAACAGGCAACAGCCAGCAACTCCTCCCTCCTTGTTTCCAGTGACACATCCAGTCCTGAACCACATGCACATATCTGCACGCATGCATACAGTACACAGCATACCCCGCTCCTTTCTCCTGTGTGTGTGTGTGGTGTGCACACACAAGGCTTGGAGGTCACCAGTATTTTTAGCCAAAGTATTAAAAGTCACCTCAAGATGTGACAGCTGTGTGCGTTTGTGAGTGTGCGCGTTTCTGTTTGGCAGCAGGTTGTGTGTTGACGACAGGATTTATTTCTCTTTCCATCTGCCTTCCAGTCCATCTTTACGCCTTTGTCTGCGCTGCTCTCGTCTTTACTGGCAACTTGTTGTCATGTGTTTAGGTATCTGACCCACTGTTTGTCTGTATTGTCTGTGAACAGTAAGTTTATCTTCATGCTAACAGGTCTGCTGTGATGGGGCATTGATAGTGTGATAATCACCTCTTTTTTTGCCTTTTTTCCCTTTCCTCCCTGTCTCCAGTCCATCATGGCAGGAGATATGATGTTACTGATGCGAGGCTTGGCCAAGTTGAGCCAGGCAGTTGTAGAGACTCAGAGCAACGCTTTACGCAGCGGAGCAGGTAAGCTAAACATCCCTGTTTTTGTCACATTAGCTCACATGATAACGGGCTAGCTTGTGATTAGCTTAACACATTGGTCGGAAAGTAATTTTCGCAAAAATGCTAACAAGCGGAAATTATTGATAATACAGTAAACAGTATACAGTTATACAAATAAAATACTTTCATTAGTGTTGAGTTTTTGAAAAGGAGTAGTAATTGCATTTAAACAATTCGTTAGTTAGCCTGCTAAATCCAAAGCGATACACCAACTTGTGGCTAACTTTACAACTTAACAACTTAACTTGTGGCTTAACTTTACAATTAAGCAGAAATATTTTATAATACAGTTGTCAGTTGTGTTCTCAATTGTAGTCTGTTAATCCAATAAAAGTCTTGATATAAATTTAAATAATTTAGCTCATGTAAAAGGAGTGATAACTGCATTTAATCATAAGGTTAGCTAACCTGCTACCATGTAGCTAGTGTTACATATTGGTTGAAAAATGGCATGTTAGCAAAAATTTTCAATACAGTATTTGTTCTACATTGTAGCATGTTACACAGATATAAATCTTTAATTAAAAAGGTTAGCATTACATTAAACTATTAATAGCCATAGGCTAGCTAGCCTGCTAACTCCAGAACAGTAGCATACATGCTTAAGTTTAAACACGTCATAATTTAGGAATATATTTCTACTGCACATTACTATTTTGTAAAAATAAAAGGCTTTAAAATTAAATATTATATCATGCACATTGTTACCTTTACAGAAAAGGTAACATCTTTGACATTATTGTGATGTCCTGGTAGCTTTAGTTCGTACAAACAGTCTGACTTGTTGCGGGCAGAAACTGAATGGTTGTTTTGTTTTGTGCTGAAGAGCTAAATGACTGTATTTCTTGTTAATTGTGACCCAGGGGTCCCTGGACTTGGTGCTGCTGTCCAAAGTGTCCAGTCAGCTGCTGAGCAAGGCCTCTCTGCGGCTATAATGAAAATGCAGGTGTGTGTTCAGGTTTATACATGAATACTACTGTGCAGACTGTTGAATGTCAAAAGAATAATGTGAGTATGTTTATTTTACGTGTGTCTGTCCAGGAGATGACCGGCCAGCAGCAGACCTCCTCATCAGAGTCTGAATATGACTTTCCTCAGGATGATGGTGCATTCACAGGGTCAGAATTCAGGGAGGAAGGTGTGGACTTTACAGTGGATCGTACAGGAAGTGATGATGATGCCGCAGCCCATCACAGTACAGCAGCAGGAGCGAGCCATGTCAGTGGCAAGCAGTCGTTGTTTGAGGGATACAAAGATCCCAGCAAACAATTTAGTGGACATACCAGACCTTACCACCAAGATGCCAGGTATATACAGTCTCTTTTTCACTATACATGTTTTTTTCTGTTGTTTGGAGATTGAATGTAATCACTTTTGCTTTGGGTGTGGCAGACATTTCTACAACCACAGTCTCAACAGGCATTTGTGGGGACATCTTTACTGCCGGCATCAGGCCAGCCAGCTCAGGAGCTACCATCAGGACCCGTCCACAGTCGGAGGGCTGACAGCCGAAGACATTGAGAAAGCAAGACAGGACAAGAAGGCTGAGATGAAATCACACAAACAGATGGTAATTACTGTCCATCAGTCCCTATTAAACACAAGTAGACATTGATGTCCACATTAACCTTTACATACTCACTCTTTATGTTCCTTAGTTGAGCGAACGAGCCAGAGAGAGGAAAGTGCCGGTGACTCGGCTCGGCAGACTGGCCAATTTTGGAGGTACAGTGATGTAATTTTGTTATTCTGTCTTAATGTTTGCTGACTCACTGTGTGACTGTATGTGTCTCTACGTGCATTTCTGCAAGTACAACTTTTTCTTTCTTTTCTGTGTATGCATACAGTTTCATCTGTGTTGTTTCTAAAAGTCAGTAAAATAATTATTCTAGTAAATGAAACAAAAGAATATGCTTTGCACATATACAGTAGCTAAATGAACCTTCATAGAATAGAGTAGATAACACTACAGAAGATCAAACACATTTTTTTCTGGTTAGTTAGCGACAACATGTCAAAGTTCAACTTAATTAAAAATAATAAGATAAAGGTTGGTTTCACCTCATTTATAATATTTTTATGATACATAACCAATAGATCACAGAGTATCAATGCAATTGACAATTTCAGCTTTTATAAATGAATTGTGTTGTCAGAAGTTAAAGGTATCTAGTTTGTCCAGATAATGTGACATGAAACTGCTGAAGTTCTGGAAACATAACCTTGTAATTTAGTCAAACTGTAACCTACCCCCCTGTCAATAAGCTGGGGTCCCTGACAGATCAGGGCAGTCGATGTCGAGTCAGCAGCACCGCCGAATGTATATTTAAATTCCAACAAACTGAAAACAGCGTAGAGTTAAATGGGGAAACAAAGAGAAACATGTATAACTAAGTGGTTGTCAAGTGTCAGACTGGACTGCTCTTAAACAAACACACAGTGTACATAGCCCTTATTAATGGACATGTGTTCCTGTCAAGATAAAACCACTCCTTGATAGTTGTCTACAGCAGCCGTTGTAATGACATCAGTGTGAGTTTACACTGCAGATTGTTGATTGTTTGTTCGTTGTTGTTGTGTGTCACTTTACCTTCTGTTTGACCATGTTGCCTGTTCTCTAAGCCTGTCAGCTGCAACATTATTTAAACACAAACATGACAGCCAACTCAATATAAAAGTGTCTCTAAAAATAAAATTGCTAAACATTGCTGTACTCACTGTCCATGGCATGCTTTTTATGATTACCACGTGGGTAGATAAAGGCAGGTACAGAGATGTTGTGCTCAGAGTCATAAAGTCATATCAAGACAGGATGTTATTTCAGCGATAAGCTTATTCAAAGGCTAATGCACATTGAAAATTTCACAACTAACCGCAGACGTAGCTTTACATGACCGATAAGAGCCTGTAAATCAGCTGCTCGTAGCTTCATTTCAAATGGATGATTGATAAGTTAACAGGTGGCACAGAGTTTGAGAGAGAAGCTCAACAGACAGAGAGAGCGTAACTGTGTGACCGAGTTTCATGAGTCGGACTGGACTCTGAACATAACTAGTACACAGCAGAATTTAAGCTGTAGCTCATACCAAACAAACAGGACTGAACACCGGCTACAGTATAAGATGCAGAGCGGAGTTGATTCAGCATGTTGACAGTGATAACATTTAGAAGATGTTGAAGGAAGGTGGGGAGGGGGTGGAGGAATGTGGCCTTTGTCCGTCCTTCACTCACAAAGTTATGCAAGTTCTTTTTGTCAGCTGGTTTTAGTCACAGCGACAACATGATAAAGGCAGGTTTGGGGCAGTTGAGGTGAGAGGACGAGCAGCAAAGTGATTTACAGAATCAAAAATCTGCCGGCATGTTTCCTGGCAACAGTGATTCTCTTCTGCTGTTGCCATGCACATTTGAAAGGTTTCGTCGAGGCTTGTGAGGAAACGGGGCTATCTGAGGTTTTTCTGGTTGTGAATATCAAATAAAGCAACATGAATTATCTTGTGAAGATTGTACATGGTGTACTGCGGTCAGTCTGTAAACACAGTAAGATAATGCCGTATCAGATCACACACAAGGTGACACACATTTATAGTTCCTACAAAGCTCCACACATTTTGTCATTGATTGTGAAGCAACTCCTCATTCCCTCTGGTCCAACCAATATGCAATAACAGAGGTAACTAATAGAGGCACTGTGTGTTTGACTGGTGAAGAATTACTTGGCTAATAACAAAATCAAGGCTGAAGCTGTGTGTTGATTTGCCCATCTACCGCTGGAACTCACTTTTGTGGCTTGTGAGGCCGCTGACTAATCGATTATGTAATGCTGAGTTATGTAATGTAGAGACTGAGCTTGGAGAAACTTGTTCCTAAACAAGAGGTCCGTAATTCATTTTTAATTTCTGCTAACAATAACTTTCTCAGAGGATTAAATGTTTTTGGTGTCCTTGTGCTCTGTTGGGTCGGCAGAAGTTCAGCTGTTACCGCTCAGTCAACGCTCAGTGCTTGTCTGTCCATGTTTGTGTCACTCATCATTTTACTGTGTTTTGTTACAACATTGCCTTGTGTTTGTTTATACAGTGATCCAGTCCACATTCATTCTGTTCTGTTTGTGTTTTCCCATCAGGTCTAGCTGTAGGTTTGGGGATCGGAGCACTAGCTGAAGTTGCCAAGAAGACCATCAGACACAATGGAGCAGCAGGTAACTCACAATAACACACCCACACTTCCTCACACGGTGTCTACAGTTTTTATTTTTAACAAACAGATAAGTTATGCATGTAATGTGCTACGATTCTATGCATAAATATTCTAATAAATTAATTACAGCGCGTTTATGCTGGGTTTTTTTTTCTTTTGTAAAGATAGGTATTTATGTTCCTGTTTATACCTGTTGAATAGCTCCACTGTAAAAGGACCCATCCCTCATGCATGTAGATACACACTACACGTTTTGTATATCAACAGAGCGCAATAAGGCCACCTCCCACACCAACCTGCCAACAGGCATTCCTGCTCAGCACAGTGAGCCTGCAAATCCCAAAACAGAGCTAAGCTGAAACGGTGTACGGGCCTAAATCTGTGTGTGTGTGTGTGTTAGCTAATCCCAGCAGTGTGTGTGTGTGTGTGTGTGTGTGTGTGTGTGTGTGTGTGTGTGTTTGTGTTTCTGAATAAATCCTTAAAGCCTCTGTAGGCAGCTTCAGACGCACTTAAACACACTACCTGACGACCTACTGACACACATCCTCACAGACACACGTTCACTGGGTTTTGTGCGTGAACAAGTGCACATTTGTATGTGACCCTCAACCTTGATCTATTGATATTAATATTAAGCAATCCATATGACTTTACCTGCACATGAAAGTAAAGAAAAAATAGTTAGCAGTAATTTGACTTAAGATGCTGTAATTATTTAATTGCATGAAATAATAACCAACATCCTCTGTTTGTTTATTTGTTTGCTCTGCTTCTGTAGATGAAAATAAGAAAAGCGTGCTGAGTTCCAGCCCCTTCCTGTCCGAGGCCAACGCTGAACGCATCGTCAGAACCTTGTGTAAAGTCAGAGGAGCTGCTTTAAAACTGGGACAGATGCTCAGCATTCAAGGTGTGTGTGACACACACACACACACACACACACACACACTCACAGTTGTGTATTACTCTGGTTATGGGGACTTTACATTGACTTCCATTCATTTCCTAGACACTTCCCTTGAACCTACTTGCATAATCCTAACCAAAGTCTAACCTTACACTAACATTAAAGTGTTACTGAATACCAAAATGTTTTTATGTTTCTGTAATGGTCAATCCACCAGTATGTCCAAGCTCTTTAATCGAAATGATGAATTATGGCAGATGCAGTGACGTATTTGCTGAGCTGGTAGTTTTCGACCTGTCACAGACTCAAACATACAGGTAGCAGCAGCAGCAGCTGAGAATAAGATGTAATTTGATGGTGATTTTGTGTTTCGCACATATAAGCCAGCCAAAGTTCAAGAGCGGGAGGCCAGTGGCAGTAAACATCCTGGCACTGAGCTAACATAGCCGCATCAGGTAACAGGACTAAACAACACATCAGTAATTTTGTTTATCACTGTTTTCCTTGCTGTCTGACCTTGGCTGGTGACCTTTGTCCTTTGGCATTTGCATACTGAGTTCAAAACATGTTGGCGTAAATTTTCCACAGGCCGCGCAGTGTGGTAAATGTAACAAGCGCCAGAGTCGGCAGTAGGAGAGAAAGGACATTGTGTGGCCAGTGTTTGTTAAACGGGTTTCAGCTCAGTGGGTCAACTTGGTGTAAGTGTTTATTTGCAGAAGTGGCACAGCTTTAATGCATTGCTAAGATGGTGAAAAGTTAATTCTCACTATAAATATGAAGTGGTTGATTGTAAAATGAACAGAAAGGTCAGAGAAGTCCTCTATCACTGAACTAATGAAGGAGCTTGAAAAATCTTATAAAATCTCACAGAATTACAGTAAAAGGAGACGAAAACTGGAGTAAATGTGAAAGATGGAAATCACTGCAGTGGTTTTTGAGCTGCTGACATTTATCTGTCAGGACAGGAATGGAGTTGTCACTGGATGATTGTGCGTCCAGCCATTGTACCCTTTACCATTGATCCAAAATAGCATTAACCTTGAACCTCTGAAGCTATTTTAACAGTGTTTGTGAACCTGTTTCTTCACCAGTGTCAGCCAAATGAGTCATTGTAGATGTCAACCAAGTAGTAGACACTTTTTGTTGTTATGAAGTTTTGTTCATGGGATCTGAGTGATTTCACTTAACTTAGTATGAATCTAAGGCTGTCCAGTTAAACATAGCTCAGTTGCGTAATAAAGTTTTAGGTGGGGAAATGTTAATTTGTTGTATTTATTAAAGCTGTGAAGTCTTATTTAAGGCGTGCATCATGTTTTATAAGTGCGTCTAAAAGCAGTCACCTCACCTGCATTCTGCCATTTGTTCATTTAAAATACTCTTATTGCCTCTGAACCGGCATTTCTGTCCAGACAAACTCAGGTGTGTTTCTGTGTTTCAGATGATGCATTCATCAACCCTCACCTCGCCAAGATCTTTGAGCGCGTAAGACAGAGTGCTGACTTCATGCCAATCAAGCAAATGACAGTAAGTGTCTTTTCTTTTTATTAACTGGTAATTATAATTGGATAGATTAGATTGTCATATGTTTTAACTGATGATTTAACAAGAATAACTATCAATTGTTCCTGTTTTTTTTTTTTTTTTTTTAATGACTATATATTAAGATCAGCTATCATTTATTTGTGTCTGTCTGTAGAAAGCGTTGAATAAAGACTTGGGTCCTAACTGGAGAGACAAGCTGGAGTTTTTTGAGGAGCGTCCATTTGCAGCAGCGTCCATCGGCCAAGTTCACCTGGCAAGAATGAAGGACGGCCGAGAGGTGGCCATGAAAATACAGGTGTGTGTGTCCACAGTGCGTTATGAACACTCTATTTAAACACTGTTCACAGACCAGATCTGATCAGTGTGAAAAATTGCAGTTTCTAATTGAGAAACAGTCTTTACAGTATTTGTTTAGTATCTGTCTGATTGTTCGACAGACATGCATTTAGGTTGTATTAAGGAATTGCCAGAACTGATAAAAGTTAACAGTATTAGTGTTGTCATTGTGATAGATGAATATTTTCAATCTCTGTGAAAGCTGTGGTTACACTGTACTATAAAGATAATAATTTAAAAGTGATCAGATAACTTGTGAACATGATACAGGGGCATGACAGTATTTTAAAGTGATATTTTGACTAAAAAAAACACAGAAAAGTTAACACCCAAAATAAATTTCACTGTTTGTTCCCAGTACCCCGGTGTGGCTCAGAGTATCCACAGTGATGTCAACAACTTGATGACAGTGCTGAACATGAGCAATGCCCTGCCTGAAGGTACACACACATGCACAGCTACACTTCACACACACTCTGTTTCTCCATCTGCTCTCTGTAACACTGTATATGCGCTGTCTTTGTCTCTCTGCAGGTCTGTTTCCAGAGCACCTCATAGACGTAATGAGGAGAGAGCTAGCATTGGAGTGTGATTACATTCGAGAAGCCCAGTGTGCAAAGAAATTCAGGTGAGTCCTATGTAGAAGACAATCTAGAAATGCAGCCCCCCCCACAGAGCCTTTGACATATGATTTATATCATATGTGTTCATAAACATTCATTTTGGACTGCTGAAAAGAGAATCCAGACAAGAATTCAAAAGTTTACTTGTCAGATTTACAGGTATTATATAGTCCAATGTATTACAAACCCCCATCAGCTCTATGCTACAGCTCTTCTAAAAGCAGTCATGTGTCTTATCTATGACCCTGGCACCACTGCTGTGCTGACTAAAATGTGCTGTCTGTCTTTGTTATGGAGCTCATAGCAGTACAGACTCATGTTACACTCAAAGCACATGCACAAAGATAGATTCATATCTATAACACTATAGAGCTTATTCCATACCCTTAAAACATCATAATCTCTGTGGTTCAAGGTCAGAACAAGCAGCCAGCTATTATGGTGTGTGTGTGTGTGTAGCTTTAATACCCAGTATGGACTACTTGCCTTCTTAATGTGGATGGCTTTGCATCTGTTCATCTGTCTGACCCAGGGAGCTGCTGAAGGACGATCCGTTCTTCTACGTGCCGGAGGTGATAGAGGAGCTGTGCAGTAACCGTGTCCTGACCACAGAGCTCGTCCCTGGGTTTCCCCTCGACCAGGCCGAGAACCTCACACAGGAGCTGAAGAACGAGGTACCACTGTCAAGCCAAACAGGGATCGAGGATGTTCAGCTGACTAGCCTGCACATGTGTGTCTCTGGGAGACAGAACTAGTGTATTTCTGATCAATAATCACATTGATCAGTAGGCATCTGGTACTCTGTCACCTGTTTTTCCCTTTTACCCAGCTTTCTCCCCTCTCAGCACATTGAACTGCATCTTTATGTGTTTGTGTTTCAGATCTGTCAGAACATCTTGATATTGTGCCTCAGAGAGCTGTTTGAGTTCAGATACATGCAGACTGACCCAAACTGGTCCAACTTCTTCTATGATCCACAGGCACACAGGGTGAGTGTGTCTACAGGCTAAATACCACTGTTTCCAGAGTTACTTCTCCTATAATTAATGAAGATAATAATAAATAAAATGCCATTCATGGTGAGATTAGTAATAGTTATAGGTGATCATTACGTTGTCTCTTTAGGTGGCGCTTTTGGACTTCGGAGCTACGAGAGGATTTGATCAGAGCTTCACAGATGTCTACATAGAAGTAAGTCAGTCTGTAACTTTCATTTCTAATTCACACAGCAAACAAAAGCTTCAGTCACTGTTCCTCACCTGCTGTTAACACACCCCTGCTGTTTTTGTCTGGGTTTTGATTTGTTGAAGAATAGAGAAAGATAAAACAGTCATTTGTACCGGGGATTACCTACCAGCGAATCTTTGAAGTTTTGAAAATCTGACTCGCAATAGAGACTCATGTTTAGTCAGAACTGCTAGGAATTTGAAGCTCAGAGATGCAGAGAGGTGATGGTGGTAACTGACTCAACCTGTTGATTGTAGGTAATCCGTTCAGCTGCTGAAGGCGACAGAGAGGGAGTTCTCGAGAAATCTATCAAAATGAAGTTCCTGACTGGATATGAATCCAAGGTAAAAATCTTGTCAACTCTACTGGATGGGTTTTGCACGAATGGGGAAATAATCCTTTTTGTGAAAAGTGACGCTTTTTCTATGCAGGATGGTCGTTATCTGAAACTACCTTGTGTGTTTTACTCTTCCTGTATCCAGGCAATGATAAAGGCCCATGTGGACGCTGTGATGATCCTTGGTGAGGCCTTCGCCTCCACAGACACGTTCGAGTTTGGCTCCCAGTCCACCACCCAGAGGATCCATAACCTCATCCCCGTGATGCTCAAACACCGGCTCACCCCACCTCCAGAGGAGACGTACTCACTCCACCGCAAAATGGCCGGCTCTTTCCTCATCTGCGCCAAGCTGAACGCGCAGCTGCGGTGTAAGGACATGTTCCAAAATGCATATCAGAAGTACTGGCAAGGCCGCACACCGCCCTCTCACTCAGCCTAACCCAGTCCTGAGTGTCGGGCCATTTGGTGCACAGATCCTGGGGCCAACACATCAAAGTCAATAGTGAGGTCGCAGTGTTAAAATGCACAGCTGCAGAGCAGAGGCTATGTTACTGGTCATAAAGCGCCAGCATATCTTTCCCATTTAGGGCATCCCACTATGATAAGTTTATGAAAGGTACTTCTACGTATTTACGGCCATCATTTCTTTGTTCAAGAGGGAGCAGCAACATGGCGTCTGAAGTGCTTTAACACCAAACTAAGTGTGGAGAGGACAGACTGAAAAGACTGAGGTGGATGGAAGGAGAGAGACGAACAAATAGCCTTGCTTATAGTAGTTCAGGTGTAAAATGAATGTAAATGGAAAGTTGGATGTGATGTTTTCAGGATGATTCTTGCATTTTCTTTTTGTTCTGCATTGCTGTGTTTTATTGAATTTTTTGAAAATTACCAACTGTCCAGTTTCCCAGAAATGTCATGGGTGAAAACATGAAACAATGATTGTATTGAGGGAAAAGGACTGAACTCTAAAAGTTGTGTAATAATGGAGTTAATACTGTATATGGGCAGTATTAGTCAGAGTACGAGTCACAGTATTGGCCAGGACCAACATGTCTGGGAAGTTTGAGTAGATGTTTGTAGAACAAAAATATTTGTTGAGATGTTGCCAAGCGATCAAGTTCAAGTTAATTTGTCCATTTATAGAAAATATGACAAACTGGAATTGATCGGCTTTTACACAAAAGGTGGCTGAATTTGAACTCATGCATGTGTATTTTCCCATGTCAGTGTTTCCATCTGGAGTTCAGTTGCTGTTCATTGCTTTCCAGAAAGAAAACATTGATTCAAGCTTTCGGTCTGCTTCACTTGACCATCGACATCAGGATCTATATGTGTTGGGTTAAAGCTTGATTTTTCTGTCTCTGGATGGAAGTCTTTAGAGTTTATGCTGTAGATTTTTATCCTTTACATCCAATCTGGGAGATTTATCTCATGGATTCCAGTTGATTACCAACATATTGGCATTATGGCTCAGAATTTTATACAGATTTTGCTTCTTGTGTTTTTTTTTTTGGTACCACAGCATGATATATCTCTTTGTGTCTGACAGAAAGACTGAGCATATCACACATCAACCTGTGCTTAGTCTTGAATGTTAATGAACTACCGGGGTGGAAGAAGCTCATCCAGATATCACACAGACTCAGTTTGGGTGTTCATCTCGTTTCCGCAAGTCGGTAATCTCGCCATGCCTTCTCTGGTGTGAAATCCCCAATCACCTGGCTTGTGTGTGACTGTGAAATTTCTCTACTCTGCTGTGTGAATACAGTTATAACAGTCTCTGGTGTGAAGCTGAAAAAAACGAAAAGGAAAAAACCAAGGTGCCTGTAGTTTTCAGAGGGAGGATTTTAGCTTTAAATCTAGACTTTATATTTCATATCAAAAGTCAGTGAAAAGATTTAAATTTTGTAATCAAACTGAAAGTTGTGATACAGATATTGTATGAAAAAAGTAAATGTTTGATCTGTACCTATCAGGGTGCTCTGTGTGGTTTGTGTGTGTGGTGTCAATGCTTTAAAAAAGGACTGCATCTCTTCAAAGGAACATCAAACTTTGTTACTGCAGTTGAAAACAACCAAGATATCATGTAAATATAGCTCATACCGCTTGTTCAGGAGGTTGTAATGTGTTTGGATGAGATGAAAACAGTGCAGTAGGGGGAGACAGAGAGAGGCTGTCTTCCTTATTTAGCGTTGTCTTGGCCAGCAAAGGGGGACATGGCAGAGACTCTGGGAAATGAGAACACAAATATTCACAAAATATAGCCGCATGTACGTAGATATCTGGACAAATGACTCACAGGAAAGCGAGCAGTTAAGGGTGAGAGCATGAATATTGACACGTAGATCTCCCTTTTCCTCACCCAGTCACACTCAGCTATGATACTTTTTGCACGTTCCCACTTGTTTTTCCTTTTTACCGGAAACGGTTACCTCAGTGTGTGATTCACCTCAGTGTCCAGCATGTGGTGCCGTTGTGTTTCCACACAGTGACTTACCAGGTCATTCAGAATAAAAACTCCATTATTTCCTAAATCATCCCAATAAGAGAACAAAACATAACCAGCCTGAAGCCAGTCAGATAATTCAAAGAAGCTGGCTGTAAGAGTGTAATTTCTGCTCTATTAAACAATCTGCTATAAGCAGAGGTGGGGGTGAGAAATGAAAGCACAAAGCACCAGTGGTCATTAGCTGTTCATAGACTATCATATAAATCGATAAATACTGTGTCTTTGCCACCAGCGCCTCATGACATGGTGTGTGCTAATATATCTGAAACACTTCAGGGTATATATTTGAAGCTGAGCAGACCAATCAAACAAAATGCTCTCATTTTCTGGAGGCCAACTGGATAATGTACAGCATTAATTAAGTATATTTTAACTGCAAGGATGTAAAATTCATATGGAAGCATAAGCTTGCCAAGAGATTCATGCTATTTCATTAATTCCAGTTAAATGCCATCTGCTGCTTTCCCAGAATACTTAAGACTGTTTTGCAGAAACCATTTTTTTCTTTGACATAATATAAAAGGAATTTGTATGACTGTATCTATTATTATAGAACCGGTAGGTTATGATGAGGCTGGATTGCTGAGTGCAGTTTGCAGGTTTTCTAACCGGTGCTGTCACTGTGTTACATCTTTATGACCTGAATGTGTTGCTGAGCTGAGATGGAAAGAACTCTGGTTGTGTTTACACTGTAAGAGAGGAAGGTGGGAGCATTAAGGGGGAATGTTGTGACAAATCCTTATTTGGTGAGAGAGGACAGTCAGTCAGCAAGTCAGGACACAGTCCTTAAAGGCAAACACTCTCACAACTTTAGCAGTCTGATTCAGTGTGCTCTGTATTACATTATATCCTCATCACCAGCATCCGCTGTGCAGATGGTTAATGAGACTGTCTTCAAAATTGCCATGGAAACTGATGTCATACAGTCGTAATTTGGACTAGGCTAACCAAGAAGTGCGTTTTAGCTCAATCTGATCAACTCGCTTCCCAAAGAAACCTGAACAAGGTGGCCAAGGTCACCAAATGCAATTTCATTCGTTACAAGTGACAGAGCCGCACATTATTCTAATTGCACCATCACTGGTGATCAGGTGTCCCCTATATATACCCACTGCTCCATATTTTTGATTTACAATCCTTATCAAAAATCATATGAAATCCCATTTTCTAGATCCAAACAAAGTCTGAATATGGCAAAAACAACTGGACAAATGGCCAAGTGACAACTATGTATACTCTTATAGTGTAACAGCCTTTTATAGGCTACTGAGTGGGTTTAAAAGTAAATTTAACTTTTACTTTAGCACTACTACTTAACCAAGTAAAGGTAGTGGGAAAAGTCCTGATAAACTGAATGGAGCAGAATAAATGAGATAAATCACCAGCTGCAGCTATAAACTATAGAGAAGGTGCACCAGAGTGATGATACCCCGGAAGTGATATAAAATTGCGTCATGGATGGTTTTTCTTTCACGGTTCAACAGTGACACACCGATAACGTTTGTGAATGAGCTAAGGTGCTAAATTATACCATACAGGGGTCTCTCACATGCCGCTAACAGTAGTTTATCATGCTGCGTTTTATATTTATTTATTTATTTATTTATTTAACTCACTCAGAAATGGAAGCGGGAGCTGGGAATGACGTCACATCCGATTCAGGTTAGTCAACGTTAGCGATACCGTTTGATAACAACGTTTAATACCGGTATTTTGTGCGTACAAACTCCGTAGTAGGCCATGTACAAAGATTGCAGTTGAGAAGTACTGTCTGTGCTACTGATTTATTGTGGCACAAATACGTCAGCTAACGGTGCTAATAAACAGTATGTTACTGCATATTTTCCTGTTAAGACACGGAGCTGCCATGTTGGATTTTTGAAGTCGGGAAGACGGAAGTCGGAGTCAGAGTAAGACAAACCATTTCGTTTGGGAGCAACCTGCTAACGCTTCAAAGAAAACGTAATTGCTGAAATAAAGTAAACATTTACATATATTTTGAACATGATTAAATAAAGTATATATATATATATATATATATATATATATATATATATATATATACACTGTATATTTACTGTGTATATTGATAGAAACGTTGAGCACCACTTCACCAAAATCTAATATTTCACAGGACTTCCTGGCTGGTAGAGCTGCAAACAGGAGGCACAGGAGCTGAATATAATGCTTTAAGGACAAACATTACTGTTTACCAAAAGGAAGAAGAAGAAGAAGAAGAAGAAGAAGACCAGGACACTTGTGTGTTTCCAGGACCTGCAGACAGGTGAGGACAACAACACACTGCTGAACTCTGCAAAACAACCTGTTACTCACACTGTTGCCTAGCAACGTATCAAACTGCAGTTTGTCTTCAACTGTAATGCTGCTGTGGACTTTAAATTGTTCATTTGTTTACACACATCCTCACATCACCACCTGTTTTTTTGTGTAATTGTCTGAGGTTTGTCTCTTTCCCAACTAATTCTTGTCAGGAATGTTGTTGTATATTTATGTTATTGATAAACAGTTGTTTGTACAAGTTTTGTTGGGACACAAGGGTTGTTGTTGTTGCTGATTACTGAATACTTTTATTTGTACTTAGTATATTTCTTACATCTAAATGTGCTCCTCGTATTATGGCTGTGTCGTTGTGCTCAGAACTAGCCTTTTCCATCTTTACCTTTCATCTTGGATTGGATCCTGACCTGAAGATGGCGCTAGAGATAAATTTAAGGGATCACCAAAGTTTTTACAGTTTGTCCCAAGGGGACATGAATGTCTCCATTAAAAGTTAGTGTTTAATGTAATGCTGAGGCATTCCCCAAATATCAACCTCATAGCAAGGTGAGCAGATCACCAGGATGTGTTTGGGTGTTTTTCTCAGTCCATTCAACAGATATTTAAATCTTGACCAAATTGTTGGAACGACTGACGGACCCTTTTGTCTCTAGAGCCGTTTAAACAGACGAATGCAGAAATGGTGATGCTTTAAGTGGCACTTTGTAAATGAGAAACTAACTTCTAAACAGTTCATTTAGAGCAAAAGGAAACATGCTTAATGTCAAACGCACCACAGCAGTGACCGCGTTCATGTCACGGTCTGCAACAACCTCATTAGCCATATTCAGAAAGGTATGTTTATTCATGAGTCAGCCAGGTTTGCAAAGTCACAGAATTACAGCTACAAATAGTAAGTCTGTGCGTGTGTCTTAATCCATCGCGACTTGACACTAAAGCTACGCATGCAGAAAAATGTACATGGCACTATGCTCGTCTACAATCGAAAAAGCAAGCACAACACAGCTATCATCATAATAAAGTTTCCAAATAACTGTTGCACCTAAACCCCAAAAAAAGCGAACAGATTCCAGCATCACTGCTACAGAAACACCTCTTGGAGAAACATTTTTCATTTGTAAGGCATAAAATATCATTACCGTTACTCACTCTCACATACAAACACTGTAAAACATGTACACGGGAATATAAATGTTGGTGTTGTCATCCAACATCCAGCAGTACTACAGCAGTACTCTTAAAATGGCATAATGTATATAATTAAAACTTACAGCGTTAATAAAAATCATCAAAAGAGATACATCACCAGTAGAAAAAAATCAAATAGTGAATTATGCTTATATGAATTTAAAATTTCACCTAAAGTCACCATAAATATCTTCATTTTTTCCAGAAATGAAGGTGTAATAGAAGTGGTCTTTTGTCAAATATGTTCAGATGGAGCCCAGTCACTTTGTTCAACAGTAGCTGAGCTTCCTGCAAAACTCGCAGTGATTTTGAGCCACTTCCCATTAGCGTTGCTGCTGAGACTGAGCTGCTGTAATTCTTTGTGTTTAAGGTGCTTTGACTCTTGATTCTTGTTGATAATTTTTCATGGAAGTGAGCCAGCAATGTGGTCTGTGAGAAAAACCAATGCGGCGTCATGGGAAAGTCTGTGTTTGGATCGATGTTCCAAGGCCAGTTGTGTTAAATATTACAAGTTTTTGATTTAGTCTTGTGCATAATGTGAATTATTCACAACCTACACACCTTCCCACGTACTTATACTGAGGCTGTACTATGTTTTCGCCAATATCCATTTCCAATATTGGACAATCACACATACCCACACTTTAATATATAAACAGTGAACTCAACAACCTGATTTCTTTCTAATCTTACCTGTTGATGTGACACTTTAAACAAACTTTAAATTCAAATTGAAATCAAACTTGACTGATTACTGACTCTCTTTTCTGTCATAATGTGACAGACAGGATGGTGACTATGGTTCCTTAGAATGGCATATTGTTAATTAGATAGATGCCATCTTCTAATAATGTGTAATAGCCCTCTGATTTACACATTTAAGGTGTATGAAAGTAATTTTTCACGCAGCCCTGTGATTTTAGGATGACACACGTCCTTTCGGACAGCAGTGGGATGTGGCATGTTAAAGATGTGTTTGCAATCACCCAAAAAAAATGTTGCCTTTTCGGGGAATATTGTAGCCAGAATAGCTATATAGGCTAATCAAACTTTATAGTTTGACCACATGCTCCAACAGAAGACATGTTTGCACCATATTCATGGCTTGAATTGAACTGATTTCGTGATTTTGTATTTGCTGTAGCAGTTTAGAGAAAATGGGGCATGTGTTATGGTAAATATTGTGAGTATGGGTATGATGTGGTGTTAAACTGTGGCATGTCGGGTGGGGTAGTGGAAACTCTTGTTATCAGGAGCTAAATAACATTAATCCTTTTTTTTAAACAACATTTTCATCAGTCAAAAAAATGCAGATATCTCATTCAACACAGTCATGCCAACACATCATCCTTTGTTTTCTCCATCCTGTCAGGTAGGAAACATGTTGTCTGATTTACGAATTTGATGGTTTTTCAAATAGATCAAATAAAAATATCAAAAGACCAAATTTAAAAAAAAAAAATCACTGTCATAATTACTCAACATAATGTAAACCCATTTCTTGTAACTGTACAGTTTTAGTCTCTTTTTCCTCGTCCTCGTCCTTAAACTTAAAATGTAAAAGTAAATCAGCAGCGTGCTGTCAGAAGCAGTCAGCTGATTCTTTCCTTCTTTTTCCATGTGGATAATTTATTTTCACGTCTCTGCTCCTCTCTGTCGTCATCTAAAAGACGGACCGCTACAGGTCATCAGAAAGGTGAAGGTCACCATCAGGCTTCAGGGAGGTTAAAGAGGTCAAACTGTCCATGTGATCCATCAGCAAACATGAGCGTAGCCTCTCTCAGACATCCTGAGGAAGACCCTGCTCTCTGTAGCCTGAGGAAGAAAAGAAACACGGTTGATTGCATGTAGAAATAACCGTAAAATATGCCTTTTGGAGTCCCCGTTAAGCAGGTTTTAAGATGCTTCATGCAATTACTTAACATTTAGTTTGAATTTTTGACAATAATTGCCTCTCTCCATTTCGTTTAATTGAGAGAAATGAAAGCAGCAGCCATAAAGGAGCTTTGCTGGAGCGTTAAAGCTTTATCAAGCAGCTCATTGGCTGACAGGTCGTTACCCCAGCCTCCCTAGAGTGGCAAACGATAGCAGACTGGCTTGTATTACTGATTTTGAATAGATTTTGACAAACTCCATCAGTGATGAATAATGAGAATGAATAAAGAGCCAATGTTTCTAAAAATAGCTTCACAAAACATATCTTCACTGCTGCATAGTATTTACTGATGCATGTTGGATGTGCTGAATGAAAAGCAGAGGAGGAAAATGAAAGAGCATCTGTCTGAGTGTTTGATGGAGATTTGTCTCATTCACAGTCGCACTACCTCTCTCTCTTTTCTACCGTTCAACCCTCTCAGTTCCTGACCAACTTTTTAAGCCAACAGAGATGAGAAGTCCTTGACATCAAAGCCAGCTTTATAACAATTCAGCAAACAGCATCCACTGACAAAAACAAGGTGATACAGCTGAAAGCATGTTAGTTCTGTAGCTCAACAATGCTGCTGTTTATGTATTCAAATCCAAACATTAACTCACTGAGTGCCAGCCATGTTTTAAAAACAAAAGTGCTTTGTGCCAGCGTTTTGAGTCATCTTTCATGATGCATATAATATTTTGTACTATGACTCTGAAAACACAGAGTAGCTCAAATGAAAGAAGAGACTCTCTATTTTCCTCATGAAAAAAAACTTTGTTTTTACCTTGTTCCATTCTTGTTTTATCAGAGGTAGAGTAGAGGCCTCTTTCACCAAAAACACAGCTTTTTTTCCAGAATCTGTTTTGCTCTCTAATCACGATCGTCTCTACTTCCTGCTTTGATCTCTGTGGAGTATACCATCTCTTTATGTCCTGACTACAAATCCCAGAAACCCCAACATTACTCACAGGCTGTGTGAGAGCGCTTTGTCTATATATCTATATATATATATTTATATATATACGTATATATATATACTGTATATGTATATATATACATTATATATATATACGTATATATATACATACATACTGTATATATATATACATACAGTATATATATATATATATATATATATATATATATATATATATATATATATATATATATATATATATATATATATATATATATATATATATATATACGTGTATATATATATATATATATATATATATATATATATCACAGATATTACACCATAGCCTCTCCCTGGAGGCTATGGTTTAATTCAAATAATGGAATTTACCATGCATTTATTTTAAGATTTTTTTCAGTGGCAAACAAAAATGGACTGATTATGCTTCCACTAATTTCCAGTTTAGCCCAGCTAATTTGAACTCACATAACACATAACCTTATTGATTTAGTGCTTTTTGTTACTGGCTAAGCAGGGACCCAGGGAAGAATGCAGATGGAGTTGACCTTTGAATACTTAAGCTCATGAGATTTAGGCTGAAATATGATCACTGTTGACAGATCATGAGAAAGTTCTGAATTAATCTTTTATAAATATTTCTAAGTTATGGGGAATGTGGGTACAAATTTGTTTTGGCTTATTCTGGATGTTAAATGTAAAGAAAACTGAGTATTCATTATTTCTGTGCTTCTGCGTATCAACACTGTTGGGCTGTTAAAAAATAGAAATACCTACCATCAGAAACTTTGGTTCATGAAGAGGGAGCGCAGAGGGAGAAGAGAAGGCACAGTTAGTGATGAAAACCACGAGCTTCATTATTCAATACTTTGAATATCATACAGACGTTGACTGTGTTAAAGTAACAAAACAGGCTTTTTTGGACGAAAAGATAAATTCAGTAGAGCATTGTAGTAACTGTCAAGGGAAAAGATCTTTCAACATGAACTCAGATACATGATCAATTGAACCAGCATGCAGTAACATAACCCTGGTGTGCTGGATCAATGAGCAGAAGCATGGAGACATTGATGACAAAGAAAAAAAGAAACCTGAAAAAGAAGCTGAGAGGGAGACTGGCTGGGCAGAGAGTGGGAGGAATAATGTGAAAGAGATCAAATAGGAACAATCATTAGCTAGGGAAAGAGGCATAAAGAAGACAGTCAGTGGGAGGAAGATAATACCACGATCATTAGATAGAGGAGGAAGAGAGGAGAGGAGGCAGGGTAGAAAGAAGAGAAATAAATAAATATGCCACATTATCAGAGTGATTCATTGCATTTAGGAAGACAGCTGAACAACCTAAAGCTAATAAGCTGAATAATAATTGATCTTTGAGGGCATGCATGACTTCACCCTTGCCTTCAGTGCTAACAACAACGTTTTTTTATTCAATATTATATATTCAGTGTGCCCTGAGCATGAGCAGGAGTATAGATTTTTAGCAGTAACAATTGAATAAGAAGACATGCCCAGAGGCTTGGAAAAAAAACAGTAGGGAGGAGCGAACAAAATCACACCAGGGGGTCTGCTCACTCCCACACACAAACACACACACACACACACACACACACACACACACACACACACACACACACGCAGGCACACACAATTACTGCATCTCTCACTCACACACACAGATACTTGCATGCAACATGCATTGGGTTGCACAGGCAAGCAACAATTACCTCACAAATGCACACAAGTACTGTGGTAAATCAAAGGCTGTAGAGAGAAAATCTTTGCTTGTGTGTGTGTGTGTGTGTGTGTGTGTGTGCGTGTGTGTGTGTGTGTGTGTTCATGCATCAATGCTTGACAGAGAAGCCCTTTCATATACTGTATTTGATGTTTCTGCAAGAAAAATATAAACAAAATATAAACCCAGTCAGTCACCTGAGAGGCAGGTGAGTGCAACCACAGGGCGGTCCTAAAGCAATCTGGCTGAAAATAGGTGCCATATTATAATTTATTTTTTATTTGGAAAATGCAATATCATGTCATATCATATAATGTTTCCATCAATGTGTATATGCAGGTGCCCATATTTAAACCTTATTATCTAGATGTGATTTAACCTGATCACATTTACACCTGTTATAATTATGTGTCTCCAGTGTCCATTCTGATATCTGAAACTTGAAATGAAAGAGAGGTGAGGCGGACACTGTCAGACAGGAAGATAAACACAGGTAGACAGGTACTGACTTGCCAGGATGACCATGTCCATTCCCCAGAAGATGCTCATGATCCACCCAACCATGATGACTGCTGTCAGTATCTGGATGAGAGCTGCCGCCACGTTGAGCCAGAACACACAACAAACGCCTCGCTCCGAGATCAGCTCGCTGCGAGCGCCACACAGCACTGTGAACGCCGAGATGAAGGTACCTGCGGGACAAAAAAGGCAAAGACATCATGTTAATAAAACTAAAACCTGTTCATTTAAAAAAAAAAAAACACAATAGCGGACGTACTTTGACTTTTTAGTTTGGCCCATGTCTCCTCCGCTGACATGGATGGAGTGGAACCTTTACTGCAGTCAGCCAGCAGGGGGGGCCCTCAAGGTTTTTGGGGAGCTGTCATGCCATCTGTCTTCATATATAGTCAATGGCTTTCAGTGACGTTATGCTAACATGCTAGGGCAGGCTTTGATTACCATGTTCACCATCTTAGTTTGTCGTGTTAGCGTTTGCTAATTAGCAATAAACCCATAGTTCACTTTAGTTTCACTAAAAATCAAAACATCAACAGTCAGGGGTCCCAAAAGTGGGTTCCAGAAGCCAAAATACAATCATGAATCAGATAATGAAACCCTCCCCCTGCCCAGAGGAAATAACAGGTTCAGGCTGTAGAGTGAAACTGCCTGACACAACGATATCTCACACCATCCACGCAGCATCCCTGAGTAAATGTGTCAGTGTTTGAGAGGCAGCCCGTCGGTGAGTGTCCTGGAAACGAGCCCACGCTGACGCTCCCATCCACTGGGCAGGAAACAGGATTATCTCTGCGGACGATCCTCGCCCGCCTGAATGAAATCCAATATCAGTCCTTATGTTATTATCTGGTGACCTGGACCTTCCCAGACCCTGTTCGTTGAACAATGTGTAGTGGCAGTAGTAGAAGTATGTTTTTGTCTAGGTGCACACAAATCACATTATTTCATTACAAGATGCTTCCATGACAACATTCCTTCAGGATTATAATATATTACTTTGACTATCATGGGTCTACTTCTTATTTTAGAATTTAGACTGTATGAACTGCCTACACTTTGATTTATTGCTCAATGTCCATTGTGGATAGTAAAGAAAGTATTTAATTGTATAGGGAAACATGTTTTATTAATTCACAGAAATAAGTCCTTTATTATTCCCAGAATCAGCTGATGTTTAGACCTTGTTTCTGCAGGCTTTTCGTACAAATTTTGAACTGAAAACTGTGAATACTGAATGCGACACAAGAAATGCTCAGTGGGCGTCATGTGCATCATGGCCTTGGCCCTTCTCTTTCTGCTCGCTCCACTCCTTGTCTTGTCACATTGGAGGAATTCACATAACAGATCAAGCCAAGCAGGTGGGGAGGGGGAGGCTGCCAGCTGCATCTCCTTTCTCTGGAGCAGGGAAAGGCCAAAGTGGACTCATGGAAGTTTCTTGTCACTTTTTTCCGTCTGTCTGCTTCTATATTGGCATGTCTCTCCTTCTTTCTTTCTCTAACTCTGAGTTATCAGGATGCTGTCATGGTGAAGCTTTCTATAGAAACACTAACATAACATTTTGTCCCATAATCTCTGACAGATCTGAATGCACACCCTAATATTTACTTTCACATGCCCCACACTGGCCTTATTTGGAATGGTTTCCAAGCCTAGTCCAAGAATAGTAAACAGCCCAGCTATTTTTATTTTATTTTTTTAAAGGCAATGTGTGCATGTGGAAAAGGAGAGCTGAATAAGATATTTACTTTTATCTTCAAGCTTTGCACCGATGCTCACTTTGGAGATTTTCATGAAAAAGAGCAACAGTGGGCTAAATTGAGATTCCACCCGGTGCCGATATGGTCTGATTAGACAGAAACATTTTCAGGTCACAGAGGCAACACCCACCAGCAGATGCTCTGGCTCCTGCTGGAGCTGCCCACCTCCACACATGAGTCGTGATTGACAGCAAGCTGGTGGCTGAACGGCTGCACATCACCTCCATCTTTGGCACGTAAAACAGGATTCATAGTCTGCTGTGTCTTTCAGATACCAGCCGTGTGTGCTGCGTTCACTGACCAGTAATGTCATTAATGTTTGGAGAAATGGCCTTTCCCTCATCAGCGCGTACGTCCAATAGGGCTGCGGCGAATGGTTGTTTTAGCTATTACATTCAAAGTGTCAGGCAATAATGAAAGCAATTTCCTGGAGCTCAGTGACATTTTCAAATTGCTTGTTTTGTTTGATGGCAGAGTCCAACCTAATCAAGGAAATAAGCAAACACAGGCATGGAAATGAGAAATTGGAACCACTTTTTGTTTTAACAGTATCACTTAAACCTTGAACAACCCTGTGCAAACAGAACTCTTGACATTTTCGTGGTAAACATGTTAACAGGTGCTATTTTTTACATCCAGCAGATCCTGAACGCCTGGCCTGGCTAATTAGCCAAAGTAAGGCAAAAGTCCTATAATCACTCTACCTTTAGCTCTGTTTTGGTCTCTACCAACTGTTGTGGGAAATACCTGGCTTTCAAGCTGCTAAATGCTGCACTGTGTTCACCAGCTAGCTGCTGAATATGTGTGATAAGATGCAAACTTTATGAGAAAGGACCGAGGTGTCTCAGTTCAGATAACTCCCTTTGTATATAGTGTTACTTCTCTACACCATGTACTTGTGTTGTGTTTGAATGTTGACATGATAGCTTTGTCTCAAATGGCACACGACTATTGTGCTCTCACCAGAAACTGTCAATCTGGTGATAGTGAGCTTTAATTTATCTTCTACGGTGGTACTTTGTGAAAAAAAAACACATTTATATAGTTCATGCATTAATTTGGAAATAGGTCGGCTGCCTCTTCCTTTCCGTTACATAGCAAAGATGCCGACCCTTTGAGTTTGCACTGCATTTTGCCATACTTCTCTATATAAATACACTTATGCACTCAAAATAGTAAAGTGAAGTATGAAAGTACTCACACTGAAACACAGCAAGTGAGTTAACGTAAAGCCACAGTGCTTAAATGCAGCATACAGGTGCCTATACAAGTTGTGCAGATGCATTTTTTTTTCATATTATGAGGTCTCACTCTCATGTATCTGTCAGTGTTCCACACTGGTGCTGACCCCATACAGCACCTTTCAAACTACGTCATGATCTGAACAAAGCAAACCATCAAGGAAGTAGCTTGCTCTGTATGAAAAGCAAATTAAACAGACTGTATGTGCTCAACCACTGCAATAGTTAAGGTTGATTAAATCTTTAATCTTCTTGGTTTGAAAAATCTACTCTAACAGTCCGCCGTGTGTGAATCTCTTAGATCCCTTGTATGTCACATGTGGGAGATAGTGTGTGTCTATGTGTCTCGATATTACCCAGACTAATGACTATAATTACACTGAGATCTCTGCAGAGCACCCACTGGTAGTGTGGGAGGTTAATAATGGAGTGTAAGAGTGTGAAATCAGAACGATATAGAGAAAGAGACAAAAGGAGAAGGAGAAGAAAGGGAGGAATAAAGGAGAAAGACAGGTATACTGTAAAGTGTACTTGAAAAATATGACATTTCAAATTTTATTGGACCAGAAGAATCAAATTCTGATGATTCAGTCATTTCAGTGGTTCTGTGGTGCTCAGAAATACTCATTCAGCATAATTTAGTTGTTCCTTGTATAATAATTGTGCACTAGAAAAAGTCTGTTGGGCGTCACGTGTAATGATGACTGTGACTGCTCTGCCAAAATGGCCTCACCCCAGCACTGGTGGTCACTCTACAACCACACATCTTCTATATTTAAGTAGAAGCTAGTATCCTTGCCACACCTCCAGAAGATTAGTCTCCCTGCTGAACGCTCACAAACAAAACTGATATCAAATCTGCAAACAAGCCAACCCCCTAAAAATGTCATAGTAACACAGCATTACATGGATTATAGCACAAATACTAAAATTTACAGAAGTCCTCTAGATTCTGTTTAGCTGTTTTTTTCTGTTCAGTTATTATTTTTTGTCAAATATCAGTACCACTATAATCTACATTCATGTCCTAGCCCACAGCTAAATGCAACAACTGTTGTATGAGAAATTATTCCTTATTTTTTACTATATTTATTATTTTTATTTTTATTTTTTTTTTATATCCAGCAACGCATTATAAACATGTCATTTTATACTCCTTACATGGAAACAATCTTTTCAAAATAAACATGTCTTCACAGGAAAGATTATAGGAAACAAAGCTACCTAGTTAGGTTTAGGAAAAGGTTGTGGTTTGGGGGGTGGTTTTGGGTTAAGACATCATTAGAAGTGGTGTAGCTTAAGTATGGAGGGTATGTGACAAGTAAATTGTTCAATTTAATTTAATTATTTATTTGAAAAGGAACATCAGTATAAAACAGAATGTAAAGCTGCAGGAGATAGCAGGAACACTATTTTTAGGCAGGGGACAACATACAGATAAAATATAAAATAAAATAGACAAGATCCAAATATACAATACAAACAGCAGTTTCCTTTGAGAATGTGTTTTTTTTTAATTCACCACGCATACCGTTCACGATTTCATAAATTACTTGTGGCACAAATTACAGTGCATTTCTTTTCATAAGTGTAGCTTCGATCGGTGAATGAGAACAGCCTGAAACAGGTACTGTACTTGATCAGTTTGATCAGAATCAGCCTACATCTATTAAAACGGTAGTGTTGTCATGAGCGACTTCTGGCACCAGCAGTAATTAGAGTACCTTTTATGATCCTTACAGCCGTCTACAACATGTGTAACTGATTCTAAGTGTTGATCAGAGTCAGAGTATGGTCATATATTCACTTCTCTGTGCCGAAGCCTCACACTTTCTAATCCTCTTTTCGCAAAGACAAAAATCAGAGCGGTGAGCGTAGTCTTCATTACAATGCAGGGTTCATCTAAGGTTGCCAGCGACATGAAGTCAGGCAGGATTAATGTAAAGTTAAAACAAACAGACCCCAGAGAAGGAGGTTGTCAGATTGAATCCTCCAGCTCATTGTAGAGCTCTGGGTGTAGAACATAGACTCTTTATATTCATAGTTTGTAAAAGATAAAAGCTGCTTATTACATTGATTGTGGTGTTCACACCACAAATTGTTGTGGCGCTTAACTCCCACAGCATTTCTGTACAATATGTGGTTACAAGGCTGGTGGGAATATAGTTTTTTTAAACTTTGGACGTTACCAGAGAAGCTGTACCTCCTTGTTTCCTGTCTGTATGCACGGTGAACATACTTAGCTCCTCGCTTTAGCTTCATAGCTAGCGTGCTAACATGAGAACGCTGCAAAAAAGTAAATAACGTGGACTTGTGGAAATGTTGAACTATGTGGTGGTCAGTTGTCTCCGATCAACAAAAGTCAATAAAGGTCACATTTTAAAGGAGAATTTTGATGAACCTTTTTCCCTTTTTGCATAGAGTTACTGTAGTTGAGAAGATGTCTGTGCACAGTAAAATTAAAGCTAACGCTAGCAGCCACTTAGCCTAGCATTTTGTCTCCTTAGGACAGAGCCAGTGTGGCTAGCTAGCTACACTTGTATCTCCAGTGCAGATACAAAGAAATGGGACACTGGCTAAATGTTTGGCAATCCGGTTATATTATATTCCACACACTGTCTGCAAATTATTATTTTTCACTGTGATGTTACAGTAGAAAACTGAAAAATTGAACTGACCATGCATACATCTATTTGTAATATAAATGTCCCCTCACACTATTTCTTATTTAACAGTACCAGTAAGGTTGAATGGAGGAAGCTGCTGTTTTTCAGTTTGTTGTACCCAAACGGCGTTGACACACACTATGCTCACAGTGCACATGCATTGTGTTAATTTCAGCCAGCGCTGTCATGGCAACTAACCGCAGCTATTCAATGAAATGTCAAGGCATTCAGGCCAACCTACGTAACAGTACACACAAACACACAGATGAGCTGTCACCTCGATGCTATTCAAACATGTTGGGGACACTTTTTAAGGCGACACATCAGGGCAACGTTTCTGACAAATGGGAGGAGGGAACCGATCATATGGCTTGTTTTCTTACACAGCATTTTTAAGAAGTCAGTGATTCGCCATTTACTGTGGAAAGTTTACAGCAAACAGTGTTGCATGTGTGCAAAAAGTGAGAGGGAAAGATGAATGAGAAAAATTTAGATTTTGGCATCTAAAGCCGTCTTCAGCGGGAAAAGATAAGGAAGAGAGAGAAGATGGACGAGATGACAAACACACATTTAATCAGTCTCCAGAGAGCTACGACCAATATACCAGAGTAGGGGAGTGATTTATCTGAATTTGTGTGTCTTTATTGATTTTTGTTCTTTGTATGCGCTTCTGTTTTCTCCTCACACAGTGTGACTTTCACTTAATTAACTCATTGAGTGCCAGCCCTTTTATGAAAATGAAAGTGCCTTGTGCCAGCATTTTTGGACATTTTGAGTCATCTTTCATGATACACAGACTATTTTGTACTATGACTCTGAATACACAGAATAGCTCAAATGAAAGAAGAAACTCTCTATTTCATCATGAAAAAAAGTTTGTTTTTACAAGTTCTGTTCTTGTTTTATCAGAGGTAGAGGCCAGTTTCACTAAAATCACCACTTTTGGTCCACATTCTGTTTTGCTCTCTAATCTCGATCGTGTCCGCTTCCTGCTTTGATCTCTGTGGCGTATACCGTCTCTTTATCTCCCCACTACAAATCCCAGAAGTCCCAACATTAATCACAGACTCTGTGAGAGTGCCCTCTTGTGCCAGCTGCAGAAAAACCACAACAAATATTTGCATTTATTGTTAGGTTATGAATTCTAATAGTCATAGTTATCTTGATGGGAGCAAAGGAGGAAGTCGCCGGTGATGTAGTTTGAAGAGCGACATAACCGTTATTACGCAGAAATGCAACGTTAACTTACGAACTTATGTTAACTTGGATTAATTTCTGCCAGTTATGTTACATATCAAACTTTATAAAACAACTGTTATTTTTCCTAAACCTAACCAAGTAGGTTTGTTACCTAACCAAACTGCGACCTTTGCATTTATGTACAAAGACATGTTGATCTCCTGCCAGTGGTAGCAGCGCAAATACAGGAAATGCTCTTGGAGGGCATTCACAATATCAGACTTTCTCTACATGAATATTGTGGCCAAAATATTTCACAGTAACAATATTATTGCAATATTTACAAGAATTTTGATACATGATATCAATATTAAATGTTGAAATAGCATGGCTATATTGCGACAATCCTAGCAGGAAAAAACAACACATGTGGTTTGGTGCATTTGCGGATGTGTTGGAACGAATAATTGTTGAATGACTGTATGTGATATTTAGTATCTGTTGATACAACAAGTACTGAGTGTGTTGGTGTGAGTCAGTCTGGCTCTGCAGGCTTTGTCATGTACAAAATGAGGATCAACACATTGATGCTGCACGCCGTGTTTATGAATTTATGTGTGTGTGTGTCTTTAGCCACCAGATGTTGTTACATGATCTTACTATACGCTGAAACATACGCACAGGTTTCTGACTAAGTGGAGGATTAAGAGGCAATGAGGTGAACTATATCATCTGCATCAAAATGGACAGAGTGAAAGAATAAGACTTTCTTAGAATTATTAAATCTGAAATCTCTGTGGTAATGAAGTCTTTAGAGGGCCTTGTACTTTAATACCTCAAGAACATCTCAGAGCTCCTCCTACAGTTCGTCTACAGATGCAGTTAACATGGCTCTGCACTTCATCCTCCAGCATCTGCACTCCTCAGGAACCTACATCAGGATCCTGTTTGTGGACTTCAGCTTTGCCTTCAACACCATCATCTAAGTGCCTGACTCTACCTGCAGGTGGATTACAGACTTCCTGTCTTACAGGAAGCAGCACACGAAGTTGGGGAAGCATGTCTCTGATTCCAGAGCCGGTTCCCCTCAAGGCTTTGTTCTTTTCCCTCTAGTCTTCCTCCTGTACACCAACAGCTGCACCACCAGTCATCGGTCCCTCAAGCTCCTAAAGGTGGATGACAACACCCTCATTGGGCTCATCTCTGTTGGAGATGAGCCCAATGAGATGTTTGTTTATTTTACTGCGTGACCCGGATGAACCTGCTGACGTCAAGCTTGTCGTCACGGTTCATTTACTTGGCTCCCATCGGGAACCAACTTTTCGATTCCTGAATGCTCTGATTTTCAGCGTGAACAGTCGGTTCGAGTTTAGGTGCGGGAACTGGCACTGGCACGGTTCTCCACGCCATATGTGGAATCTTTCTGCTTCCTGGGGTCCAGCAACACCCAGGACCTCAAGTCACCAAAAAAGCAGCTGAAGAAATTCAACCTGCCAAATACAATGATGGTGCACTTTTACACTGCCATCATTGAGTCCATCCTCACCTCCTCCATCACCACCTGGTACGCTGCTGCCACTGCCGAGGACAAGGCCAGGCTGCAGCGTATCATCGGCTCGGCAGAGGAGGTGATTGGCTGCAATCTTCCATCTCTCCACTGAAGGGTGTAGCAAAGATTGTGGCCGACCCCTCCCACCCTGGACATAAACTGTTTCAGTTCCTCCCCTCTGGCAGGAGGCTGTGGTCCATCAGGACCAGAACCTCACACCATAAGAACAAGTTCTTCCCCACTGCAGCTGGACTCCTCAACAAGAACCCCCTCTCCACTAGCCAAATTGCACATTTCTACACATTGCTCTGTTTCACAACAAACTGAAGTTTTTGCAACCGTTATTTATTCCTAGATGTGTCACAGATTGTGATTCTGACTCTTTGAGTCGCCTCCTGCTTCCTGAAAGAAATGCAAGTTTAAGGCACTTCCAGACCTGGAGGTTGCAGAAAAACATGCCATAATTTACAGTGTTTATAATTCTATGTATACATGAGCTTCTCATCTTAAAACTACATCATATGATTCCAACACCACCATGTTCACCGTGTGCATTAAAGCCTGGCAGACTGACACTGTGTGTATTTACACCCTGGCACTCTTATGATAGCAAGGTGTGAATGGTATCTACTGCGATCTTTCTTACCCTTTTATTCACATGTATGCAAAAACAGACAGAGAGAAAAAAAACACATCAGCAGATTTTTTGCATTGTAATGCAACGGAGAGACTAGTACTACCTTGTCATCATTTGCTATTTGCTATCATTTTTATCTCGCCTTTACTGTGTTTATTTCACACTTTCTTCTCATATGCTGTGTATATTTTGTAATATTTTTATAGTCTTTATTTAAGTCTCAGGTAGTAACATCACATTCTCGTTGTATTACTGGCTGCAGCAGAATATTGACCTCTAGATCTGATATAGATCTTGAATCTAGTGAACTAGGTAGATTAGATAAGGGTCTTTTTTTGGCACTGCCTGCAAACTTTCCATTCATGGTCACTCTACGTTCCCCTCTGATTGCCTTCATGTTTGTTTATCTTGTTACTGGCTGGCATGTCTGCGTGGGTTCACAGCTGCACTTTTTCTCTCGTTTCACTGTTTCTTTTCTGTTTTCTTCTTAACTGTATTGATTGTCTGTTCTTTTTCTTAGTTTGCCTGACTTTAACAAACACAGAAGCAATTTATCCAGAATGAACTACAGACGGCGAGATGAGTGTGAAGTGGCACTCCCTACTTACCGAGTCCAGGGATGAAGGTGTTCAGAAACAGACAGATGACAGCCAAAGGGAAGGGCATAGTGGGTATCGCGGCCCGCAGAGGTCCCTTCTTTTCCCTGACCTCCACCACCACTCCTCCACCTGCTGCAGGGGCCCCAGCAATGACTTTGGCCCCAAGATGGTCCCCGGTCGTAATGCGCCCCTGCTCTTTTCCTCCTTCTTTCTGTGCCATTTTTCCTCTTTTTCTGGTTTATGTCTTCGCACTAAAATCAAATAAACTGGAAAGCTAGCTGAGGATATTTTGAAGGTTTCTACGAAAGGATTTGAATGCTTTATTTTCCTCTCAGTCACTCCCCTTCTGGACTAAGAAGTAAAATCAATATTAATCGATTGTGTCCTTTGAGAATTAGATAAAAATATTCAGCAGTGCATGTCAACAGATTAGGTCACAAGTCACAATTTATTCAAATAAATAACTATGGTATATGTCCATAGAATAACCGGAGATGTTTAACTTAATTTCTGACTTTGAAAACCCTCAGACTGAACCAGATGTTGGAGTCCCCAAAAGTAAAGGAAGTCTTTTTCTTGGAGAAAATCTCTTCAAGATCGTTGATTTATCCTTATTTAAATCCCTTACAAGTCCTTAAAAGTGAGCATCAGAGGTCAGGGATAGCTGCCATTTGTTTCCATGTTGAGTGGATCACAGTTCCGCCTTCTATAAATGTTGAGGAAAAAAAATCCCCAAAAGATGTGCAACTCTTCTTTCAGTACTCTCCTCTGAAGTCCTTTTTTCTTTTCTTTCCGTCAAATCACATTCAACCCACACTCCTTTCCAAGACAAAGAGAGAGTGAAAACTCAACCTCTTTTTCTACTCCATCTCTTCTCCATCTCTTCTCCTCGCTCTCCCTCTGCCCCCATCCTCTCCCTCCATTTAAAGGCACAGTGCACCAGTCTAATGCTGCCGTTCACTGAGATCACACTCAACAAGATGTAATTCAGCACAACTTAATGAGTGATTAGAGAAATAAATTAATTCAACCCTCTTTGAGATCATTAGTGCATAGAAGACACAGGAGAGCTTTGTTTTCATACTGCTAGTATTTAGCTCTGATTGTTCAATTTATTTACCATAGGAAAAGAAAAGACAGAGACAGGAACACAGAGAAAGTAGAGACAATATGAAGACACATCAGGACAAATCACTTTCATGCTTAGGGGTAAATATTATACATTTGTCAATATTTTGGGAAGCTTTATGGCATTTCCAGAAGGGAGAAAAGCCACAGCAACCCTTTTTGGTTTAACTGTATGGCTCCATGTGACATATAACTTCTGAATCTTTCATAATTTGCATGTTATATTTTTGAAAACATGCAGAAATATATTTTAGTACTTGAATTGGGACCTGATGTGACGCTCTGTCATAGAACTTTGAAGAAATGCCTTTTAAACTATTTTTTTTATTGTTGTTTTCTTTGTGATAAGTGGGAAATACAATAAACACAGACAAAGTGGGCGTGGGATTAGAAAATGGAAAAATTCGTGGGGACAGTGAACGGCAGGAAATGTTGAGGAAGGGAGGATACGAGATGAATGCAATATCAATTTCTCAATAATTATTCATGCCATTCATGCCACCAAATCCCCTGTAGACCGGACACATCTGTCCCCCCAACTCCCATTTCTTCCTTTCTGACTCTTCATCCTCACCTCTTCCCCTCTCCATCAGTGTGAGCTCTACTTCATCACAAGAGCCCAAAAAAACACAAAGAAAATCAGTACAACCCTTAAATGATTCCCAGCCCCTCTGTCTGTCTCATCTTCTCTCTCTTTCCCCTCGCTCTCATCTCTATTTGGTCTCCTAGCAACCCAGGAAGCTGTAGGTAATTATGCAGAAGATATTGATCTCAAGGTTTTCTCCATCCTCTCCATCTCCCTGCTCTCCTCCCATTCTTATCTCCCTCCTTCTCTCTTGAATCCTGTTCAACTCCCACTTTTAATTTCCTCTTAATCTTCTCTGAACCAACAGAGATAGCTGCCACAGAAGCTGCTTCTTACTTCTTTTTGTCATGCAAAGCAGCGCAATCGTGTGTCTGACAGCGAAGGACTCTCAGAAATCTGGAAAGCTGAACTCAATCGTCATCGGATTGTTTGGCCGAAGCCATGCGGCCTCATGTGCTGATGCTTATTACCATGACAACGTGATGAGAAAAGTTAAACAGCGGCTTAAAATGAAATTTTGAGAGTAACACCAGTGACTCTGAAATGTCTTTCTGCTGGGCTTGCTAGTCTAATATCCCCTGTCTGCTCTTAATGGTGAGCATCCTAATGACCTAATTATATGTGTGTGTGTGTGTGTGTGTGTGTGTGTGTGTGTGTGTGTTAGCAGAGTGGGATGTGATATGTAACTGTTGCTCTTGAGTTTGTTTTGTTTGTTGCCTGTCAGCTATCATTGTCTTTACTTTGTTTGTTTGTTTGTGTGTGTGTGTGCGTGTGTGTGCATGTGTGTGCGCGTGTGCGTGTATGTGTGTGTCTGTGTGTGCGCGACAGGTGTTGACCTTGGCACATTGACTGTGTGAACCTCTTTCCTTGCAGAAGCAAGAACACAAAGACACACACCCTCTGTCAGGTTTTCATTTATGGTGATCCCATCTGTCAGGAAAAGCTGACATCACACACCAGTTATTTATACACGTGGTGTGTGTGTGTGTGTGTGTGTGTGTGTGTGTGTGTGTGTGTGTGTGTGTGTGTGTGTGCGCTCCTGATGACATCCCATTGTGTCCTCACCCCCCCGACCGGATCATCACCACACTGACTGTACTGTTCGCTCTTTCTCTCGCCTTTCTTCTGCAGACTCCCAGCTGCTTCTCGCTGGCTGTCATGTTTGTCCTTCATCTCTTCGTTTCTCTTCTGTTACACCGCATGAATTCCCCCAAACAAGTCTATGACAGCGGATTGGGTTTTCATTCAGCTCTTTTTTAATGAACAAACAGTATTTGAGTGTTAGGATAAGCAGCAGAAATGTTTTTTTTAGTTCAATGTCACTGACTTTTTTTTGTTGTCGTGATCAAATCAGCCGCTTTCCAAATCTCATACTTTTAATTTTTACTTTTAGTACTAACTGTAGCAGCTCTTGCAAAATACATACTATTTCATGCAGTATGCATGAATAAAATTGGGACATACTACTTTGACTTTGACTGCTTGATAATTACTGTGCTGTGCAGAGGATTGTTGGTCAGAAAATGCAGAAAAGCTACTGGCTGGCGTAATGTGACTGGATATAGCAGGACATCCTGGTATTTTTGGCTCAACATTTGACATACTATACATAGGGACATCCTAGGTAGCACAGTAGTACAGACAGCACATGTGAAAAAATTACTAAACAGACTCAAACATTCATTACTGACACATTTCTGTGCAATAAGTAAGCATTTCTTTGTTAAGCTACTTTAAAAATGCTGCTCACTTCACAGTTAAGATGTCAAAAAAATCGAATAAGTTTTTGTAATACAATGAATAGTTATAGATTAAGCTAGTGGTCACAACCTTCTTGGCTTGTGAGTCCTCACAAAATAAATCAATGTGCAGTTTTTTAACAGTTCCTCTCAGATCTTCATTTATGTAACAGTCAGCTGTGTGCAGAACTTGAGTTTGATTTGAGCATATATTTTATGCTAAATGCAATATCTGTCATTGTTTTGGGTTTTTAATAGATTTCCATTCATAAATATATACATACATTTGGTTTAAGCAGGCATATTTTCCCACTTCCATGAGTATGAAATATTTCACAAATCTTCCTTAAAACTACATTTTTTTTTCAATTTTTTGTTTTACTGTTTATAATGTAGTAGCAGTGGTGGTGTAGTGGTTAGCACTGTCACCTCACAGCAAGAAGGTACCGGGTTCGATTCCCGGCCCGGGGCCTTTCTGTGTGGAGTTTGCATGTTCTCCCTGTGTTTGTGTGGGTTCTCTCTGGGTACTCCGGCTTCCTCCCACCATCCAAAAACATGCATGGGGATTAGGTTATTTGGCTAATTTAAATTGCCTGTAGGTGTGAGTGTGAGTGGTTGTCTGTCTCTATGTGTCCTGTGATGAACTGGAGACTTGTCCAGACTGTACCCTGCCTTTCACCCTGAGACAGCTGGGATAGGCTCCAGCCCCCCCCCCCCCGACCCTATGAGGATAAGAAAATGGATGGATAATGTAGGAGCTTCACTTCAACTGATGCATTGTTGCATCTTTTATTAAAGTAGGGTTTTAATTAAGCACTTTCACCTTA
The DNA here is from genome assembly GCA_029721515.1 of Synanceia verrucosa. Lineage (NCBI taxonomy): Eukaryota > Metazoa > Chordata > Actinopteri > Perciformes > Synanceiidae > Synanceia > Synanceia verrucosa. The sequence continues at coordinate 4,658,621 of CM056570.1, forward strand.
GTAAAGGCTGAATACTTCTTTGGTGAGTGTAAAAACCTCGGACTGCTTGTTTGTGCCCTTGTTTCTTTCTATTTCAGTTAGGCCAGGCTGACAGATGTGCTCATATGTTAATTTTATAGGACACGAGTACCTTTGCTGTCTCATGATTGAGTATTTTCACCCAACCAACAGCAAATACAGCCTATTTAAATGAGTTATGGTGTCATTTTAAATCATCATGATTGTTGAAGCTCTCCACAGTTACAATGAAGCAGCACTCGAGCTGCCCCATCACCTGCCTGATTGATGTAATATGCAAATCTTTGCAGTGAGCTCCTTCAAACATCCAATCAGACCATCTCCTCTCATGGGTCACCTGTGGTGTGAGTATGAAGCCCCTCAGTGAGTAACTGTGCTCATACAACATGCAAATGTATGCATATATATGAAGTGTCATGCAGATTGGCTGTTATGTAGAAATCTGGGTCTGACACTATTTAAAGAAAAGCTGGGCGATGACGTAAGTGCATTGACGTCATGTGAGACGTAGCTCTAGGGCTCAGTTTGTCAGAGGGAGGCTGACATGGAGAGAGCACAGGGGCAATCTGGTCCGTAATGTTCCTCATATATTTTCACTCCAGGCTTGAAGTCACCTTTGACCTGTTCATAAGGCCTTACCTGACTGCTCATTTAGATGATAAAAACCTCACAGAGCAGCTGTTCCCGAAAATGCTGTTCCTCGTTTAGGTGTGGTCGACAGAGCAATAAAAACCTGCTTTTAATGTGGTTACTTCTTGAATTACATGAATGGGAAACAGAGAGAACAGGGACATCTGCTGGCCTCACAGGTACATCACAGTAAACTGCAGTTAAGAGCAGCTGAAGGTGATGATTGAAGGAGGTAAATGTGATTTTTGTGCTTTACTGTCAAGCCTTTATGGTGCAGGTCTGAATTTTCCTGTGACCACATGAACTCTGATGTGTCACAGTCAAAGAACAGATAATCAAAGTATTTGAGAATTTTCTTTTTGAATAAAGAAAGCTGTTAGATGAATAATCACTTCTGTGTGGTGTCAGAATAAACATGAGGTCAGTGGTAAATTTAGAGCTTGTATTTGGCCTTCATGAGTTTCTTCACCCACAGCTCAGACTAGTCAGCACAGACTACATTTCCCCCTCACCTTCATGAGGGAAAAACAGAGACAAAGAGAGAGTGCTGATGTCAGTTTTCTGGTGACAGATAGTGAGGTGTGTCTTATTTCCAACAAATGTAAATCCATCCATCCATTATCTACCCCGTATCCTCACATAGGGTCGCGGGGGGGGCTTGAGCCTATCCCAGCTGTCTTAGGGTGAAAGGCAGGGTACACCCTGGACAAGTCTCCAGTTTATCGCAGGACACGGAGACAGACAACCATTCACACCTATGGTCAATTTAAATTAGCCAATTAACCTAATGTTATGTGCATGTTTTTGGATGGTGGGAGGAAGTCGGAGTACCCGGAGAGAACCCACACAGACACGGGGAGAACATGCAAACTCCACACAGAAAGACCCCAGGCCCGGGATTCGAACCCAGTACCTTCTTGCTGTGAGGCGAGAGTACTAACCACTACACCACCGTGCCACCCACCAACAATACCCTTTGTTGTTTATGTTTACATCTGAATTCATAATTGCATGACTGTACATAATAACTATAACATATGTTTACAGTATTATGTGTAGTTACAATATGTTTACAGTATTATGTACAGTTACAGTGTGTTTACAGTATTAGGTACAGTTACAGTGTGTTTACAGTATTATGTACAGTTACAGTATGTTTACAGTATTATGTACAGTTACAGTATGTTTACAGTATTATGTATAGTTAATGTGTGAATGAATGAATGAATGAATGAATGCTGCATGTAAAGTGCTTTGAGTGGTGGGGAGACTAGAAAGGCACAATAATAACCCCACTGTCCCCTCACCGTTTGCTGCTTTTACCTCCATCATTCTAAAAATGACACAACTTTTGAACTTTTGAACATGAACCTGAAACCAGTGACCACTGGGCGGCAGCAGAGGCCTGGGGACGGAGCTCACCAGAATAAATGAGTGAATAAATCATTGAAGAACATTCAAAAAGCTCTTTTTTTAACTTGGGTTGTGAGTGGAAGGGGAAATTATTTGTATTTGTCAGGAATGATGAGAAGCTGATGGTTGTGAAGCACATTGTCAGGTTTTAATGCCAGTTTGTTTATATTTCTGCACTGTGTTTTCTGAGAATGCATCCTGTCTTTCTGTTAAAGAGGAAAGATGGTTTGCAAACAATAACCACCGTCTCCTCTCTGCACATCCTCTTCCCCTCATCCTGGCCCTTGACCAGTTCAGATAACAGACGCTCATTCATCAGGTGATACAGCCTCCATGTACAGTCACCTCTCCAGGACCTGCAAAACAAAATACCCACAGCAACATTAGACAATAAGTCTAATAAAGTAAAACTGCTTGTTCTGTTGTATGAGGAGGAGCAGCTGAGGGACAATAGTCATCCCTGATGAGGATCAGGTGTGTATGAGATCTTTGTCCTGTTGCTTATTGTGTAGAGTTACAGACAGAAGTCAACACCTGATCTGCTTGATTCTTCAGTCTGTCAGTGAGTGGAGGTTGGTCTTTGTGACCAGTAAGGCTGCAACTAGCAGGTATTTTCATTATCAGTAAATTGCTGATTGATTTCTTGACTAACCAGTCAGTTGTTTGGTCTATAATATATCCAAGGTGACAACTTTCATCGTCTTGTTTGGTTCAAAACCCAAAGATATCAACTTTAATGAGATATAAAACAGAGACAGACATGAAATATCTACATTGGTGAGGCTGAAAGTGGCATTTTCAGATATTGCTGCTTGAAAAATTACTGTAACATCAATTTTTGTGCACTTGACTAAAGTAGGCTACTGTATTAAAATACTGCAACAAAATCTACTATGAAGAGTATTCAGTGATTTAGTATTGCAAGTGTGTTAAGTTTGGCGACTCACAATATTGAACAGGAAAAGACAAAATATTTTGACTTTTAGTCCTTAGTATGTCTTAAGCTACAAAACATCTTCTCATTTCAATTATATTATCTATTTTTGTTATTAATGTATCTGTTTCTTCCATTTCTTTGGTTAAACACAAAGTAATCATGTGGCAGGATGCCTGAAATAAGTGACAAAGCTGATAACGTCTAATGTAAATAACTGCCGGTCGTTTAAAAAAGTTTAAAAAAAAAAAAAAAAAAAAGTTCCAAGAACATTGGATACTATGCTTCCCATGATGCAACATGATCTTTCATTAGACCTTCCTTGGCTGGTAAACATCCAGTTATAAATGTCCGCCTGGTGCCTGCTCTCCCTAAAAACATAATGTTCCTTGATAACGTATCAGAGACCTCTTACATAACAATGATGAAAACTCCTGTTCCTGCATGTCGGACGTGCACACTTCCACTCACGTGCACGCTCACAGACATACAGGTGCCTCATGTGACATGAAATAAAGAGCTCAAAATATGTATTTCTCATGAAAATAGATAACTGGATGGACGTTAACATAAATTTGACGAGTATATTTAAAAAGCTGCTGCTGAGAAATAACTTCATGAGACTGTTGAATATCTTAGTTGTGTGTTGTTTTGGAAAAATAAATCAAGAAGGGAAAAAACAGAGTCTGACATTTTATCTAAAATTCCCATGACGCAACATCCTGAAGGTGAGCTGCCAGCTCTCTCAGGTAGAAACTACAATATATTAGAGGAAATATCAGCTCACAATAGTGAAATATGTCATCTTATCAAACTGTGAGCTAGAATATGAAATATTGTTTGCTTGTCCACAGAGGCAGGAGACATTAGCGACAGAGACAGCAGCTGTCTGATGAGATGCCGGCGTTATTTCTATAGATTTATAATTTAAGGAAGAAACTCTTAATTTATCACTATTAACTTCATGTTTCCACCCAAAGAGTCTGAAATAACATCGTGAGACTGTTAACACTTGGGTTAAATTCACTTTACTCTCGGTCAAAAGGTGATGTATTTCTGAAATCCCGGGTTTCCGAAACAATGATGCTTGTTATTTTAAAGGTCAAAGGTCAGACCTGTTTGGCAAGCAAAAGCTTGAGATGGACATACATTTTAACATCCAAATAAATGAAGTAGCGCATCGTGAACGTGTGGGTGTGTGTTTCCAGGATGCTGACCTCTTCTGTGGCCTCTGTTTTAGCCAGGAAGAGGTTCAAGGAATGACCACCAGGACTTGAAGTTACTTTTAACACAGACATTTTACACACGAGTTGTTTCCTTCAGCCACAGGATACAAACCCAGTCGAGAGCGCTGACCTGACTCCAGCTCATGTCAAATGTCATGCATTGTCTTTATTTTTGATCATTTGTATCCGAGGATCTGAGTCACCTTACATCTTCATTTATCTTAGATTATTTCTTTGGCAAAAGTTGTTAAATGTAACACACAGTGTGTAAGAACAGGCAGCTGTATTGAACATGAGTGAGTGAAATAAATGAGTTTTGTTATCGTGCCCTGTTCTCAAACTTTCTGTCTCCATGGTGACGGGGTGCAATTAACAGGATGGTGTCGCCACTCGGCCAACCTTGTGACCACTCTGCTCTCGACACATGTCGAAGCAGCATTGAGTTGTGAATCAGAGTCACAAGAAGATGTGTCAGTGGGCTCACCACCACTGCTATTAATATTTACTATATCTGCGGTCCACCTTTGAGCTGCATGAGCTGGTATACTTTCTGTTTGTTTGTGTGAGAGGAAAAATAAGAGCCCATTTACTCCACCTAAATATATGTATTTTTACTTAAATTTATTTTGTTTTCAATAGTAGCTGCATAAAACAAACAAATTTGTGATTTATCAAATGTACTGAATGTGCTCTTCAAAATGGCTGCTTTGCCTGTTCAAGATAATATAAGGTGATGTTGGAAATGGCACTAAAAATAGCCAAGAGCGCTCATTTACGTAAAAAAAAAATTCCCTGCATTTTATAGATTTAGTCTGTTATGAATTGAGTCAAAAGTTTGGGAAACAGTGGATCACTGTTATCAAATTTAATGCATACTTAATCAGATGTGATCAATTATGAGTAACTATGTAAATTCATGTCTTCTGTTATCTGTTAATATATACATATACAGTATATGCTGTCTGTGATATTAGCTCCTATAATATAATTTACAAATTAAAGGTTTATAAATGCACATTTTAATCTTTCAGAAATAAATTGATTTTCTCCTCGTCTCTCCTCCATAACAACTGATTGTCTTCAGCTTGTGACGCTGAAGAAAGCTCCAAAAAAAAGCGAATTACTTGAGATTACCCTGTGTTTTATTGATCTTCTTTAACCTGTGGCTGCAGGTTGGTGTCAGCTTGTGTTTACAGTATTAATGACAGTGATGTTTGTGTGTGTTTGAGAGCATCATCTTCACCCAGCGCTCTCAGATACCCTGGTATGTCTGGCTGTATATGTTTAATCCTGATCTATGGCTTCCTATGGGCGAGCCTCTGCCAGACAAACACACACACATCTATCACTGCACGCAAACATTCACGTAAACATTCATAAATCACTGCTGACAGACGTCTTTACCACTGACAGACCATTTCAAGATATACTGTGTTTCCTCCTGAAAAGATAAGATACCAACCAAAACCAGAGACAAACACTTTACAGCTCTGGTTTTCTCTGGCCTGTCTTCATCGATCTGTCTCACATCTCAATCACAGTTGTACCGTTCTTTTTTTAACCTTAATTTTATGATCTAGATTTGCACAAACAAAACATAGTTGCCTGTCTCTCTGATCGCTGTTACACTGTTTGTGTCATCACAACCTGCCAACCTAACTTCAATTGTTCTTTCTGGCCTTTAAGATAAATAAAACGAATGCAAAACTGACTTAAGAGGCTCAACCCCGTACATGTTTATGTGGATGTGTATGTTGTGTGTGTGTTGTGTGAGGGTCAAGGTGGGACAGACAGGAAATGGTGGACAAGAGCAGAACTTCCTGTGTGAGAGGAGAGAGTGCTGCGTCTTCCTTGCGTGTGTGTGTGTGTGTGTGTGTGTGTGTGTGTGTTTCAGGGGTCTCACAGTCCGAGGGGATGCTTTGACTTCCTGTCACACACACACACACACACACACACATATATGGATGTCCCTAGATAATACAGTAATGTCTAATATTTCATGCTATGTTTCCTGTCTTATTTTTCTTTGCTCATGTCACGTTATGGTCAATGTCAGTGATAATAGCGTGGAAATCTGCCCCTCACATAACATTTTAAAGGGCACAAACACATTAATACTGTGTCCAAAGCAGAAATAACCCTTAACTTCCTGTATCATGGAGAGAAAACCTCCCTAAAATGAACCCCTGAGGTTAAACATGAAGAAATTTGAAGTATCCCCCACTCTGTTGTTCATTAGTTGGAGCTAAGCTCAACATGTTTTTGGGAATCCCTCGAGTCCATCTCATTGATACGCCCCTGAAATTTTCCTGTCAGTACAGTTTTTAGTTTTAGTTTATTCTCTCTGAGCATGTACAGACAGTTTACACTGATCTTAAGACTTTTAGGGTAATTTCATTAAAGAAAAGTCCCAAAATATAAATTCCAAGACCTATAAAAGGGTAACTTTGGTATTTTTAATTGCATATTTTTGTGTCTAACTGATTGAAAGGGACAATAATTTTCTGAAATGGGTCTGGTGTTGTACATCAGGACAAGCTGGCACCCTCATTTATGTTATATTAAGTGTGTTTGTTTTTGCCATGACTGGCTGGTTTTTACTATCTGACAACATTATGGAAAGATTCTCGCTCAAAGAGAAGTCTCGTTCTAAGAGAGGCAGAGTTTATTGTGTCGAGTACAGAAAGCACGTCATGGCTGAATATTTAGGTAATAAGGATCTTTCAGTTTGAGTGTATTATAGTATCTTATTTGAGTACATGGACATACAACACTTTTCCCTGACTGGGGCCTGGACACAATAACTAATACTGTGTCAAGCCAAGGATAAAGGATTATCAAGGATTTGTCATATTATAACAATATGAGGGCGGCACGGTGGTGTAGTGGTTAGCACTGTTTCCTCAAGAAGGTACTGGGTTCGATTCCCGTACCGGGGCCTTTCTGTGTGGAGTTTGCATGCTCTCTCCGTGTCTGTGTGGATTCTCTCCGGGTACTCCGGCTTCCTCCCACCATCCAAAAACATGCATGGGGATTAAGTTAATTGGCAAATTTAAATTGTCCGTAGGTGTGAATGTGAGTGTGAGTGGTTGTCTGTCTCTATGTGTCCTGTGATGAACTGGAGACTTGTCCATGGTGGCTCCAGCCCCCCGTTACCCTATGTGAGGATAGGCGGTTGAAAATAGTTGGATGGATAACAATATAAGTTGGTCAGGTAAAAACAACCATTTTAGCGAACGTGATGTTATAGTGATGTTGGTCACTGGGCTTTGCAGCTCATTTTAAGCCTTCTGGTTACAACGTTATCCCAAAATACTTGACCAGTTTCAATAAATGGCTGAAAAATTTACAAACCAGCTCATCTCAGGGCACATATAGACAGACAACCACTCATACTCACATTCACTGGCAATTTTAAATTAGCCAATTAAGCAATTAACAGGGGAAGAACATGCAAACGCCACACAGAAAGGCCCCGGGCCGGGAATCGAACCCAGTACCTTCTTGCTGTAAGGTGATAGTGCTAACCACTACACCACTGTTTTTTCATCTAAAAATATATCCATAAACCACTTTGAACAAGGCAAAAAAAAGTTGAGTAAATGGATTTTTATTTCACTTTGCACTGTTATTTATGTCAACAGAAAAGCAGTGAAGCACAGATTTAGCAAAGCATAAAAAAACAAAAATAAAGCCAGTGTTTCCAACAGGACTTCATGTTGCAATCTGTCAGGGTTTGAAAACAACTTGTGAATCTCAAGGACTTTCACATTCAACAAGCTTCCTTTCTTCGCGTTCACTCTTGTTGATCTGATCTTGGCTCGTCTGTGAAATATGAACAAGTGATGCACGGAGCGCCCGAGATGATGTGGATGATTTGCCAACTGGTGTTCATGGAATGCAAACAGTCTTATTATGTACAGTAGCTTCACAGTAACAGCACAGAGACACACATAGGGGCCATGAAGTGGAAATATTCCACTTATTTCAAGTTAATTCTGTAGCTGTAGTAAGTGACTGCAGACTCACTCATTAAAAACATACAGAACATTTGTGTCCATATGGAAACCAATATTTAGTTGTGTTTCATCTTATGATCGAGATGCATCAACACAAACATCCTAATGTAATGTATACAAACATTCATACTGGCATATGGCTACGGTAAATCTGATGACATTTATTATGCACACAATTTAAACACATGAAATGGAAAGCCAAATTTTCATCCATAAACAGTTGAAAAATGTGTACATTTAGTGTTCTGTATCATAACAAAAGACCCAAACGTGCGTCCACTCTGGACTGCCAGGTTCAGTTAGGATAGATCACTTTAACAAGGTGAACAATTAAAGGAGTCATCTTAGCAGGTTACAAATAATAACACTGATACATATGGTCATATACATACATACTATAGTCAGGATGTGCTCACACAGAACAGTGAACATCCTTACAATACATTTATACTGTCTGCACACTCAAAACAATACCCAATATAAAGGTCCATATTACTGTCACAGTATTTCCAAACATGTTAATGAATGATACCTAGAACTGTGTAGAAATCATAAAATCATTTTTAAATTTTTCCTCCTTCATCTCAGTGGGTCAGTCCAGGTGCTACAGTAAGTTATGTCATTTACATAAATATCCATATCTGCAAATCCCATTTTTAAAATGTTAAAAAGTCGTTTTAATAATAATTCTAGGTATTATAAACCGTATAACCAGAATTGTGTGTATTTGCTGAGCTTTGTTTATTCTCAAGCGACTTGGCAGGGAATCCTCATAGCTGTTATAATTCTGTAATATTTCGCCATGAAGCGAAAGTCAGAATAATAAGCCAAGTACGCACAATGTTTTTGGTTGTCATGTGGAATATTGCAGTAGACCGTTAGGTAACTGCATTGATTACAGATAGTAATAAAATAACATTTAACATTTCTGGATCAAATCTTCCATCTCCCAGAATGATCCTTCTGTCTCTCCCATTTTCTTCCAGTAGTTTGAATCAACTTAACATTATGCTGTATTCCAGTGTTACTAGTTTAAGACTTTTAGTTTTTTTTTTTCTTTACCTGCCTGTCCTCCATGCAGCTATATCTCACCCTCAGCTTTAACAGGATGACGCTCATAAAAATCCACTTTTCCTACTATGGTAAAAGCAGTTTGAATCCACATGCTAACAGTTGACTAGCATTCATTATCATTCTTTATTTTTTACTGTGCTGTAACTATGTTTTTAATATTTTGTTGTAATATCTGCTTCTTGAATCTGAGCTGCAGGTGTGGGGATGAAGGCAACAGAGCACGATTGGGAGTTCAAATAATTTTCAAATTATACTTTGTGGTTATTTGTTGCTATAATGCTACAGGAATATTCCTGTTTTACTTGGGTGGAGGGGGTAGATCTTTGCAGGTTTTCGGGGGGCAGGGGGAGGCGATCTTAAATTTACTCTGGTATTTTCCTCTTGGAAGGAGGCACCAGGTGTGCGGGCAGCTCTGGCGGCAGTTCATGTCCCTCCAGTTTCACTTTTATCAGGTGATTGGCCAAAGCAAACTCCTCATCATCGAGCATCCCATCCTTATCGATGTCGGCCAGCTTCCAGATCTTTCCCAGCACTGTATTGGGCAGTTTTGACTTCACCATCTCCCTCTTGGCGTTGGCCCCTGTCACCTTCCCATTGACAGGAGACAGCGTGTAGAAAATCTCATCATAAGCAGGTTTGTCTCGAGCGACGACCCACTCTGCTTCGTCGATGCCTTCGCCAGCTCCTTCGCCGTACCCATGGCCAAATGGGCCGTCCAGGGTGCCGTCGAAGGCGCCGCCCTTCACGACTGGGTTGGGACGCTGGGTTTCCTCTTGGCGGACCAAGACCATTAAGCTAGCGATGTCGTGGGCCAGCATGTCGTCCACTGCCTCTAGGAGTTTAGGTTTCAGAGGTTGGAATTTGTTGAGATCCTGAGCTTGGAGTTGATCCTGAAAGAGAAAACACAGAAAACATGACAGGTTTAGGTCTCATCTGTCTAATCCTCTATCTACAAATCTACATTCCTTTGCTCTTTCCCGTTTACCTGCATCTTCTTCAGATTAGGAAAATCTCCAGGTGATATCTGATGCTCTCGCTCTATGCGTTTGTAAATATCTCCCAGGCTGCTGATCAGTTCTTTCTTCTTGTTCTCCTTCCCAAACACAGAGGGCATCTCTTTCTTCAGTGCACTGATAATGTAGGCATGGACCTGCATAGTGAGAGAGACAGCTCATTTATCAGGGACGATAAGTCTGCCTCTTTAAGTACTTAAAGTTGGAACACTCGAGGTGTCAGCTGAGGTGGTAACAGTAAGGAAGTCTTAATTCAACTTAAATTCAACTCCCAGAGTCATTGTTGAAATGACAGGAGCACACACACTTTGAGCGGCTACTCTCTCAGAAATGCAACAGGAGAAGACAAATATGTAAATTTGAGGACTCTTATCATTGTAGATCTGTAAAATCTGTATTTTGTCCAGTCGATGCATGCAGGCCTGTAGTTCCCAATTCTGGTCTAAAATCCATTTTTTGATGAGTTTGATGTTAGATGATAGATCAATATTGTTTTTTTCAATCCATCATCAACTCCTAAATCACTGTATTGGAAAACACTTGCCTGTTATGCAATGACAGCTTTTGATCCAATGCTGTACAGTAGAGGAACATGCCATCAATTTAAATAAAGGAATATTTATGTGGAACCCCACAGAGTTTGGATCAAAGCACACAAGCAGAAATTTATGAAGACAGTTTCACTAATACATGCAGGTTCTTTGTGTTCTCTTATTGTCCCGTGGAGTCTAGGGACACTCAACACTCCAGATTAGCCATATAGTAAATCTCTGGGATTATCTTTCCTCACATTTGTTTTTAATATTCAACACTAACTAAACATGGCAAAAGTAACGCTGCTGTGGGAGGATATGTGTGTGCATTTCCTTGATGCCACCTCATGCCCTTGAAGCTCATCACAAAACACACACATCAGCTGTCAGACAGGAAAACTCAACTCAACTCTCAGTTTAATGAATGTGAGCATGTGTTTTGAGTGTGTGCATACATCCTCTGTTTCCTCGAACGACGATGAATGTGAAGGAGACGTCGCCTATAATACCTGACTTCCTGTCTGGAGAGGAAACAGGAAACAATTCATTCTACGGAGAATAGGCACATTTGTCTGGAGCTATTGGTTCTGTGACAGCGACAGGCTTTTTCTGTCAAGGTTAACAGCTGGACGGGGCGGGACGAGCGAGCGAGAATAAATAGGAAACGCACACACCTGTGCTTAAAATCTAAATACGTCAGATAACATCCTGTGTCTTTTCACTTGTGTCTTACCTTGGCTAGTCTTGCCCTCTTGATCAGATCGTTGAGTTTTCTAAGTGCTGCGTTTCTCGGTAAAGACTGAATGTCTTTGAATAAGTCCTGCTCCTCGGCTTCAAACAGCTTCCTGTTGTCTGGAATCAACAGAGGGTGGGACCAAAATGACCCGATGTAGACGCGAATCACCTGTCAATGAAAGAGACGGACAATCAAGCTAAAAGCATCTATATTTTTAAATTCAGGGCGACGAGAAAGCAACTGCATTCGTTAGTTTGTTATCAAATAATCCACATTATTATTCAAGTCATTTTAGGAGCAGTGTGAAGCACAAAATGGGTACTGCAGGCCAAATTCTAAAATATTAAAGCCATGGCCTGTCTGTCTGCTCCTCCAGTGTGACTGGTAGCTGTTAGCATGTGTTAGCATCCTTGTTAGCCTCTAGCCAGCAAAACTCTGAATCACTTCAGTGGCTGTGTGTCTCAAATAAACCAGCTGCACACGGACGACAGAGATATGTACCGAGGTAGAATCTAACCTTAACACTATCTTTGTTGATCTTATTTATTTGCTCCATGACTGCAGAAGGCTGTGTGTGTGTGTGTGTGTGTGTGTGTGTGTGTGTGTGTGTGTGTGTGTGTGTGTGAGAGTGTGAGTGATTTCATGTGTGGCATCTTGGTGCCAAAACAAAAACAGATGATCCGTACTGGAATAAAAATTCCAGTAGCGATGTTGTTGTAGAAGCCAATATTTCAATTTAGATTCTCTGACAACATGTGTTCATTTTATGATTTGATGCAGTGTATGTGTTACATAATGGTGTTTTGATGTGTAAAAGAAATGCGTTATATCCACGGCTAGCCTGAGAATGACCAGTTGTTGTTGAAATGTTGGCAATAAAGCCTGGAGCTGTGGTTCCACTGGTCAGGTATCTATATATGGTATTTTCATTCACATTTTCATTCATGAACATACTTGCTGATCTCAGGTTTACCCTGGCCCTGATCCTTTTGCCCACATTTGCCACAAACAGCAGGCAAGATGGCGGAACGCTGTCAAACCAAACTCCTCATGTTTACTATACCTCAGGAGTGTTGACTATTTTCCCCAGTGACCACATCAGGGCACCATAGACTCTCATTAACTGCTGGGTCTCTATCTGGTCAGCCTTGTTCAGCACAACCCTGGAAAAAACAACAGAGGACTGCACTGATGCCGACTGACTTGCGTGTGAGCAAACAGCTGCAGACAATATAATGTTGATATAAACATGGACTGGTGAAAGATATTCTCATCTCTGTTGTCTGGAGGTGGACAAACCCTGCAGTACCTGATCTTGTCTTCGTGGTTCTTCAGAGCTTTTATCACCTCTGAGAATTCATCAGAGATGTCCAGTTTGTGGGCGTCAAACAGTAAAATGATCCTGTCCACTCGCTCTGCAAACCACTCCAAGACAGCTGCAAAGTCATACCCTGAGAGGAGGAGGAGGAGATGATTAATGGCATACCTTGTACTTCTAGTTTATTTGCTCCCATCTCATAATGGTGTCATTAAGGGGAGGAAGTTGAATTAATGCTACTTTTCGAGTCAGTCCATGAGTTTTTATGATGGTGATCTTCATCAACACTATGCTTAACAGTGATGTTGCAATAATTCCAAATGGGAAATATTACAACGGCTTCAGGTCATAGAGGAGGCAATACGAAGGACGCCCAAATTACAACATGCTGAGAGGAAAGAATGTGTGTTTACAGATGGAGGAAGTCCTGCCAGGGTTCAACTAAGTGGCTTTGACGAAACAGTTATATTTTGTTGTTTTATTTATTATTTGTGTGAAATGAAATCAGGGCAGTAATGAATACCTTAATGAGTGAATGAATTGGTTAACGCCTCCATAATGCATGAATAAATGAATCAATGATTGAGTCTGTCAGAGAGAGTACATCATTTCCGTCTTTGACTTTCCACTGTCCTCAAGGACAAACTCGAACAAAGTCCACAGTATATGAGAGGAGAACAAAGAACAAAAGGACAGAATGAAGGATTAGTGTGCTTAAGTTTCCAACCAATGCTGACTAAGAGATGCATGGTGAATCAGTTACAGCTGAGATTATGGGATGGCAACTTGGAGGCTGTCAAATGATAGGAGAAAGAAGCTTTATGTTAATACAGTGAACATCGAGTGGATTTTCTGAGGAGCTATGTTTGTGGAAAACATTCACACATTATCGTTATGAACATCACACTGGTCCACCTTCCTTCCTCTCTTTACAAACACAGCTATGACTAAAATCCCACTTTCTACATACTGAACGGCTTCTATTGCTACAATGGCTGCGCTCCTGCTCCTCCCAGTAGAAGAATAGTTTATAATCAGTGTCTATGTACAGTATATGTGTAGATTTATTTTAATGTTGAATGGTAATGCCTCAAGGGCAAAGATTATTAAAAGCATTTTCAAGACCAGATTTAAGTTGTTGAGTAAGAATGTTCAATAATTCCTCAGCAGGATGTGAGCAAACCTTCAACAGCTGTAGCAATAAGTATGTAAAACATGGAAAATTGTTTTTTCTGTCCTGTATGATGACAGCTGAGAGGAGACAGAGGTCACACTGCTGCTGGAGCAAAGGGTTAAGAGAAAGAGATAGATGCCTTGATATTTTGAATTTTTGCTGATTATTCTTCACAGGAAGCACTTTTCACATGATGTGGGGAAAACAAGACTGAAGACTTAAGCTCCACTGTCCTAACCAAGGATGTAATATTCATTCACACTGTGAGAGATGAAGATTTTCCTGTCTTAGAAGAACCAAGTTTGTCCTGACAGCAGTGGGTGAGTAAAGTTCAAGTACAAATAAATAACTAAGGTTTACTTTTTTTCGGGAAAACTTGAAGGAAACAGACACTCTTTTCCCCAAACCATGTGACTAAAGTCTGGTGAAGAACGGTCCATAAATTCTTCAAAGTATCACTTGAATTAACATTTCTGCAGCCGGTTGGTTCCCAGTTTTATTATCTACAATACCTCCATAAGGACATCTATGTAGGCAGCTATAGCCTGACTCCTCATCTGGACACACAGATAAATACAGACACAAGAAAAGTAATAATAGCAAAAAGACAGACACACAACATACAGATGTAACATGAAAACATAAACATGACATGCAATAAACAAATGGATGGAGCTGCATGAAAAGAAAATGAACAGACACAAACAAAAGCACCACCATACACACTAACACTCACACAAACACAGCTCTGCTGACTCAGTAGAGTTTAATCAGTATTTCTTTAATATCCAACAGACAACAGCAGGGTCACACCTCGAATGAGCTGTTTATTTGGTTTGACAACAGAGACGAATAGAGAGCAGAACTGAGCTGATGTGGGTCTGCTTCAATTAACTACTCCCAACCGTAAATAAAATGTGAAGCTGACAGAGCGTTCGCTCTCTGTTGTTACTCAACAGAAAAACTGCACACAGAAACATTCTCATGACAAACATCCAGACCCAGCCCTGCTATGAAGTCATGTGCTGAACTCAGTGACCAGAATGTGTTAGTATTCAGCTTTTCAACATTCATAAGCACCTTTATATAGTTTATCATACTGTGATACTGTCCTTGCACAGAGAAAATACTACCCCAGCTGTGGATAGGAAAACCAGCCATGTCAGCAACATAAGCACTCGACATACAAAACTAACTTTCTATGTAATATTGTCTGTTTTCAATGATTAATGAACAGTGAACAGTAACAACCATTCAACCACTACAACATAAACACTGGAGAACAAACAAGGGGAAAGAATGAACAGACAGAGGAGCAGAGGGAGGAAAAAAAACTGAGAGAAATTCAAAGATGGACAGAGTAAGAAAGTGCGAGTGAATGTGGGAAAGAGTAAATTCTAACTGTCCTTCATTATCCCAGCTCTTTTGTTCACGTTAGTGGTTGGTATGGCGATGCCAGCATTTAGCTTTGGGAATGCCAGACATGCCGAACACATATCAAACTGTAATAAAGGTGGGAGGAATTCTAGTGAGCCTCTAACAACTAAACTCTACTTCAAACTGTAGTTGCTACATTCAGCTCAACTGAGATCTGTCCACTGCTGGCTCAAAGCTCTACTTGGGTGTTTCGTCTTATCAGTTTTGGATTGGAAATGTGAAATATTTGGCTAAGAAGAATGGAAAGATTGAGATGAATGTGATTTTGTCATTATCTTTTTTTTGTTTTGCAAAAATGTGATGACATTATTGCAATGTGATGACAATAAAAACGTAGCATGTTGTGGTTACCTAAGTTTTTTGACAGGAGTGAATGTAGTTAACATCATTAATGCATAATGCGTCTCCAGTGATGCTAGGTGTTTAGAGCTGATAGAAATAACAAGTCAAATAACTTTGTGTCTTATTAATATAGGCAGTATGTCTGTGGGTCTGTGGAAAATATGTTGAAGCCTCACCACAGTAAAATTCACAAAGGAATGACGTGTGAACAAATGACCTCTAACCTAACACTAAATGATTTTACGATTCTGGTCGCATTTTGTGTTCAGCAATAACTTAAATAGTTCCTGCATGAATTTTCTTTCTGAGCCAATGCTGAATGTAACTGCATTGAAAACGAACTATTTAAAACTAAACTGCAAGTCCTTAAAAGTGCAGCTTTATTGTTGACTGATGGTTTAATGCATGAAAAATCAAATGCTTTTTTCCTGTTTTTAATCTTAAGTGTACACTGTTCAAAATGTTAAATCTGCAATGCGTGTGTGTGTGTGTGTGTATGTGTGAGGGAGAGAGAAAGAGTGAGTGCATTCAAAGCACATTTTTTTTGTCGCCACTTCCTGTTCTTTGAAATGAATGAAGCATAATCCTCCTGATAGCTAAAAGCTAAAATAAACACACACACACACACACACACACACACACACATCCAATGGAAATGCTGACATGGTGGTTCAGTGGGACTGGGTGGCTGCAGCCAAATGTGTCCAGCAAAAGGACATACATACTCATCAACAAAAATAGAGGAGAATGAAAGAGTTACCTCGGCTGATTCTCTGTTTCTCTCCTGACAGAATCCCTGGTGTGTCGATCACACTGATGCTCTCCAGCACTGGGTTAGGCAGCTGGGCACACACAAACCTAAACACAAAAGACAAGGAGAGACGAGGAGGGTTAAAAGAAACCGGACAGAAGTGTAAAACATTTTAACAACAAACATCGGCTACGCCAGTCTTCCCTCTCCGCTCTATCTCTGTCCCCAGCTGGATAAATACTAACAGGTTAGTGGTCGTCCTCACTGTGAACCCCTCTAATCCCCACTGACAGTCAGCGTTTCTTCTGTCTCCTTTCAGCAGTGGTCAGCCTTCACAGCGAGGACTCCACCACAAAAGTAAGGACTTTTTGGCACTTTTCCTTTTCCAGAAGGATGACTCTGCAAAGATGACTGTCTCTCTCTCTTACACAGACAGCCATTAAAAAGAGAAAAGCCTGACCAGCGAGCAGAGGGAAATTCAATCACACAGGAATGTAGAGCTGTGGTGTGGATTCTCACTAGTACTCTCACTCTCCCTTTCTTCTCCACACTATGTCCACATTCTTCACCCTGCTATACAACTGTGCCCCCCCCCCCAACACCACCCATATATATCTGACAGCATCTGCCATCAGTGCATGTCATCTAACACGTGAAAAGTCTGTTTTACCTGTTGAGGAATGCGTTTCCAAAGGCATTCAGCTTTCTAAAGGGCTTCTTGGGGTCAACCACTAAAGCGTTTCCAGGGATGACTCCTTCTGTGTCGCCGTGCATCACCGCAATGAAGGAATCTGTGGTGGGTTCGGGGCCGATCCGCATGCCGGGAAAATCCTGCTCCAACAGGTAGCTGCAGGTGAGATAGTACAACATGGCATTAAACAAAGGCAAACATTTGTAATCCTTCCAGAAGATGCTATCTAACAGTGCAGATGAGGGCAGTGTGCAGCTAGCATACTGTAAGGTCACGTTACAGGAGGTCAACATTACTTATGAACTGCAAAACATATTTTTTTACTCTGATCAGAAGTCAGTTGTTAATCAGTTGTTAATCAGCATGTTTGCAGCAACAGAGATATGATCAGATGCTGTAATTAATGCATAGCATACATTATATATTACATACATGTATAAACATACATACTATACATACTACATACTATAGAAAACAATGGAATATTATATTTCAAAGCGTAAAAGAAAAAGACAGGTAAATTAAAGGTAAATTAAATTAAATTAATAGAAAGAAAAACTTTGACATGGATGTGACAATGTTTCTTGATCCCATTCATGTCATAAAATAATATTTGTCATGTTATTTTTCTCTCTGTTCTCCAGTTATATCATTCCTATGAGTCGGCTGAATCTGTGTGTCACGTGTATCACATCTGCAGGCTCTAATCCGAAAGTTGTGCTGCAAGGCCTTTTGGTTTGGATGGTAAGAAGCAAATCAAAAATCACCAGAAAACAGGTCTGCCTTAAATTAGAAGCTGCTGGAACAAAGATTAGGGGAATTTGACATCATCATGGGCTGGATGGCTGCTGGAGCACAAAAGAAGCCACTGCTCCAAACTCAGCAGCAAGAAGTTTGATTTAAGGTTGTTGTTGTTGTGTGGTTAGTTGAGATGAAAAATGGTGTTATCTGGTGGAGTTAAATGACCAAACACTTGCATTAGAGCATGGTGACTACTGTCAGCAGTGGTGATGACAGCATAACTCTGCAAACTGATGAGAAGTGGACATGATAAAAAAAAAGAAGCATAGCTATCGGTCACAGCTGTAACTCCTGGACTCTCTTCAGTGTTCCTAAAGGACAAGTGCCTTAAACACAGAACTAGTTTTGGAGTCCCTAAATAAATTAAAAATTAAGAATATTCAGACTGGACAAAGCAGACACATTCACACAAGGATTTGTTTGAGCTCTATTAGAATTGACAAGAAGAAATATAGCAGCTTGCCAGGTGCTTGTTCTGCTTACAACTGATGAAAAACAGCTGAAAAAGGTGAGAAAAGGTGACAGGACAGACAACCAAACATTAGAGTTGATGTATGGTAATTTAGTTCCCCAAAGAATTTAAATTTAACAATGTGATTCACTACAAATAGGTATTATGTTCAACTTATAACTGATTACATACCATTGACCTCATCTGTAACCATTGCTATGGCAACACAGCTGAGTCGCATCTTGTGCATTTTAGGTGTTAAAGTTCGCTGATCCTGGTCTGTTAATCACACGCGTCAGAAAATGAAGATCAGTGTGTTTCTGTTAAGTTTCACAATCCCAACAATGTGAACGCAGACCATAAAGAAGAGAGTAAGGCAAAAAAGGGCCATAAATTTAAAGTGTGAGTGTGGGATGTGTATGCATTTTAACTGCTACCAGATGTAAGGATGGTTCACTTATACATCTCCACAAACACACACACCTTGAGGAGTCAGCAGTGCCTGGTAGAGCCATCTCTGTGCACACTGAATCTGTTTAATGTGTCTGCTGGTATGTGGGGAGGTTGTGCATCCTTAAGATTATATGTTCAACATCACATGCATACTGCATGTGTGTGCAATTCACATCATCTTTCTGTACAGTGGAGTGTGCTGTCAGTGAGATAAAACTGAAGATCCACAAGCAAAAGCTCTATCAATACACAACCTTTAAGTCACACTTTGTGAGGTTTAAAGCCTTAAAACCTTACTCATTCCCTTTGAGGGACAACCTGGACTCTGGGCTCGATTTGCTCTAGAGCCACACAATGTAACAAAATTTCACTGCCGTCACAACATCAATGTTCACAATATTTGTATATGTCGCAAAAAGCAGGCACTGATGCTCTGCAACTCATTGGCCAATCAGATGGAGCGCCACTTCCCTAAATGTATTATCATCATTGCAGTGTTTAATAATTATCACGTTTTCCTAATATCGTGCAGCCCTAGTTTGTTCTTTGAAAAAGGAAATCAAATTTGGCCCCAAAAGAAAGATGACTTATTATATAACTGATCTCTGAATAACTGCCAGGAGTAGAAAGACTGTATTACCCTCCACCAGCATCTCTAGTGCCTCCATTCATTTCCTCTTTCTGTTAGCTGTCTGACATGCAGAAACATTATATTAAGAAGAATTCCTTTATTATTAATCCCTCAATGAGGGAAATTACATTTTTTCACTCTGTTAGTATATATATATTTTTCAATTGCACATTACACACACACAAGTCATGAAACAAACACATGCACATGCATTAGAGGAGAGGTGTCAGAGTGAGGGGGCTGCCCCTTATCCAGGCGCCCCGAGCAGTTGGGGGTTCGGTGCCTTGCTCAAGGCACCTCGGCAGTGCCCAGGAGGAGGAGCTGGCACCTCTCCAGCTACCAGTCCACTCTCCACATTTTGGTCCGACCTGGACTTGAAGTGGCGACCCTCCGATTTCCAGCCCAAGTCACTACAGACTGAGCTACTGCCGCCCCAAAAAAATAAGAAACTGCTAGCAGAGGAAGGTTTCGATCCATCGACCTCTGGGTTATGGGCCCAGCATGCTTCCGCTGCGCCACTCTGCTATAAACTGCTAGCAGAGGATGGTTATATTTTCTGTTATTTTTCTGCTAAGAAGGAAAAAAAATAAGAGAAGTTAACTCCAGATACACCAAATGTTTTAACCATCCCAATCTGCTATTTGTACCGCTTTTTACAGGAAAGGCTCTTGCAGCATAAAAGCCAATGATCAAATTTCAAACTCGTGTTTCCTTGCTTTGGACAAACAATTTGTGCACAATGAAAATGTCTTTTTGTCTCTCAACTAAGAGAAGTAACACGAATCCCAGAAATCAATGGGTACTATCAAAAAAAGAGGAAATCACATGTTTTTATTTTGCTTCCTACATGCAGCCCATTCGTTCTCATGTTATAACCTTTCTAATTCACATCAAGCCAAATATGACGCTATTAGCATCAGTATTGTACATTTTAAAGCCTGAGTCTGTGTCCCTGTGATATGAAATGAAAGAGATGCTGACGGAGGATTACTCAGCAGTTTTTACATTCTGCATCGTACTGTCACAATGTCACTGGTTGTTGTTAGGAGGGGGTCAGGCTGCTGGCTGGAGATTTCATCCATGAAAGAGTAGGAAAACCACAGGGAAGGAGTATCAGTGAGAGACCGATGAGGAAGGAGAGCTAGCAGGGATGTCTGCACAGTCCAGTCTTACAACAGGAAGTCACTAACAGCATCCTCTCGCCACTTTCAAAGGGCTTCCCGCACTAATTACCCATGAGGCTCTGCAAGTGTGTGCGTTTGTGTGTGACGGGCAAGTCGTTAGTAGCCATCCTGCAGTTCAAAAGAGGCCCAACACCCAGCTGCTAATATCTCCCGCTGTCACACAAACACACACCAGAGATACTCCACACCATCACACAACTTTGAATATACTACATTTTATAAAGAAGATCATTAAATCTGAATGAACGACTGAGGAAACTGTCACTGGTCAACATATGACAGATCTGTCATGTATGTCCTGTGTAATAAAGCACACACAAGTTAGTTATAATCAACCACTCTGATTTTATTTTTGCTTAATTCTTAACTAGGGATGCCCCCTCTTTGTCAATGAGGAATAATCTTGCATTGCATAAAAATTCCTTAGCCTGTAGTTGTTTTTTTATGCTTTTTTCATGCTGAATGACTTATGACCAAACTTGTATGAACATCTCTGGTAAACACAAGATTTAAAATGGTGACTTTGTGCAATTCTTTATGGAGACACTACGGTTTACAACCAGTTGATTAGTCAACAAAATCATATGAGTTAGTTTAGAATTCATTTGGTGAAAGTAAAGCAAGTTAGGCTGTGAGTGGTTTTGTGTGTGTTTTGTATCAGTTTCTCACTCTTGACAAGTAGAGAGGATAAAGTCAGTTAGGGTGTGTCAGCATCTCCCTTTCTATCTTTCTGGTGGCCTCACGTGTTTGAGTGTGAGACCCTCCTTTCCAGATGAAACTCATCATGTGTGTGTTTGAGTGTTGCTGTTCTCCTCACCGTATGAAGCTTGTCTTGCCGGTGGAGTACTGTCCCACCAGTAAGACCATGGGCTTGTTGTCAAAGTCAGCATCCTCCAGAGCCGGAGAGTGGAACTCATGGAACTTGTAGCTCTCCTCCAGCGGCAGCAGTTTGGTTTTGTAGAGCTTCTTCAGTCCATCACTGACGGTCTGAAAGACTTCTGGGTCCTTCCTCCTCCGGTCGTCGGTTCTGAGCCAGCTGAACATGGTGGCTGGTCGCTGATGTAAAGCCTCTGACAGGTGTTAACTGGTGGTCAGAGACGCTGTTGGTCACTGTGTGTCAGCTAAATCTACTGACTGACAAGTTATTGGGTCTGTGCTTAAAGGACTACAAAAAATGATGTCCTTGAGGCATCAAATAGGCCTATTTGAATTAAGGTCAAGCTAGAAGAGAGATTTCCTCACATATAACACAACAAATATCCAATGACAAAGTAATAATCTCAGGATATATTAACTAAAACTAATCTATATTGTTGTTTTCTTGTTTTTCACTGGAATTGTTGTAAAGAATGATAACACTTTAAAAAAGCTGTTTGTCAAGATTTTTTGTATGTATGAAATAGCAGTGAAAGAATGGGTGGTGACTGTCGTTGTTATTGATAATACTGAGGCTTGGTCTAATGTTATATTCACCCCAGTTAAAGGTTATTTTGTACATTTTCTCTCCATTAATGCCTAAAAATAAATTTAAATTGTTGTATCTTTTTTTCCTCAAAATTTAAACCTGACCCTTCAAATGCACTCTCATCATCGGGTCCATCTGTCCTCCCATGTCCAGGCCACTTGTTCTCCTGGGTCGAAAACGCTGCATTCAATGACTTTGTTTTTGTTTACCTAATCTATATCACCAAACAAACATTGCCCAGAAAAAAAAAAACTAAATCATTCCGTTTATGCAAAACGTCACGTTACCGCTATTCAGTGTCGTCCAACAGCTAGCAGAGGAATCCCAAAAATGATGCACCGAGCTGCTGTCAGAGCCGTTATTGTTCAACGGCTCGCGCTCCTCTGCCACGAAGCCTCTTCAGCTCCAACGTCTGTTTAAAAATAAGGCTAGCTTGTGTCGCTAACTGCTATTTTCTGTCACAGCTCAGCGCTGAATGTAGCAGCAGCTGATGTCCTGCAGCTCAATTTAAATGCCGAGTCGAAGGAAACCTGATCCCGGCGGAAGTGCCCAACGCCTGGCAGTCCGACCCACCGCGGTCCCGCCCAGTGATGGAGGTGCTGGAGCTGAAGCATCGCAGGGCGACGCCATGATGGATGAGGAGGGATGGAGCAGCTCCCCTGAAACCACCGTGCGCCACCTAAAGGTGCTGTTCACACATTAAACTGTTTAGCTCGCTTTAAATGAACAATACATTCCATACATATACACTGTAGATGAGTAGGTTTATAGACAGAAATTAAACAGAGACATATATACATAGAAAAGACTTATTACTCCACTAGCATTAGTTCCTAACTGACTTTTTTTAGATTAAGCTACTTATACAAAATATAAGTTAATAACGTCTTATTTATTACTATAGGTATTAGACCTAGGCGCCAGAGACTGTGACTGAGTTTAATCCACTGATAAAATTGTAAAAAAAAATATGATTCTGAAATGGGTGATGCTTCACAATGAGTACTTTTACTTTTTGTATTTTTTTAATGCATTTAATGCAATTTTGTATGCATGTTTTTGTTGTATCTACTGTATCTCTTGCTGTATTGATATTTTTACTTCAGTAATCAGAGTACTTTCTTCCACCACAGTTGGTCAGAGATATAAAGTAATTACCTCTAATTGAAAAAGAAAAATCTTCTGGTTTAGTTAGGTATTTCCATGTTGTGTTTTAATTATAATTCATTAAATTTTACGCCTATTGTACTTTTTGCTCTACTTCATTTGACAGTTACTTCTGTCTTTTAAACATGACCTTCAACCTGCTTCAACAGTAAAATGTTACATAAACATTAATGCTGTATTATTTTCAATAAAGATGACATTTTCTGCTTAACAAATATTTACTTTTAATACTTAAACTGTAATGATCCTTAAGGGATAATTTCATTGCAGGGCTTTTAGTGGAAATATTTGCTGTTGTAATTAAGCCAGACTGGTCTCAGAGACATGTGAGTAATATAGATAGATAAAACTTTATCGATGACAGTAAAGTAATAGTGTAAAATTTTGCATACTTTGCAGCAGATGTGATGCGAGTTTGAAAGCCAACATGGCTCTAGAGATTTATGGTATGTTAAAATACATTTTTCATGTCAAAAGAATTGTCCTCTTTGCACTTGCTTTTACAGAAAAGTTTTGAATTTGACCAGCAGATGTCTCTGTTGAATGTCTTGTTGTTCGTGTCGAGGCAGGTGTCAGGAATGAAAGTTGAAGTTTAAGCGGATTTCCAGTATGAGATTCTGTAGATGATTCCCAGGAAAACCTCCAGCAAGAAAATACTGGTTAAAGTGACCTATACTGTTGAAAACACAGCAGAACAGAAAATTTCACTTCATCATAATTTATTTGAATATACAATAATTGTGGCATATGGCAACATAAAAAAACATATCACATACTCCTTGCCCAAAGTGAAACTAAACAAAATAGATACAACTTCAAGTTATCATCACACTGATGACATGAGTTATGTAAATCCATGAATCTGAAACTTAATGTACCTGTGAAGTTTCATAATTTCCCCTCACTGTGGATTTGGGTAATTGCTGGTGACCAGCGTACAGGAAGAGATTTTACTGTAATACACCACTAGAAATTCCCCAAATGAGACACTTAGAAAATACAATTCCAGTAACTACGAGAAGACAAAATCAAAGCTTCCTTCATATAATACGTTCAGTAGTTATAACTTCATTCTTTTCAATAACAAACAAGTGCAAGTGAAAGTATGTAGACTACTGGGCTTCAATCACTGATCTTGATGGAATGGAGAAGTGCTAGAAACTACATAGATGAGATAGCATAAAGCATCCTGATAGGCTTCAGGACATCCCAGCTCGAAACAAAAGAAAACATACAATAGTAAAAAAAAAAAAAAAGAGAAAACAGATGCTGTAATATCATTAAAGGAAAGAAAAATATAACTTTTAGTACATTTTTGAGTACAAAGGCACATATACTGATCAGGCAGCTTCATCATTTCTGTGATCTCTACATTGAGTAGAAAAAGAATAAATAGATAAGTAGAGCGTTAAGTGCTCAACTTCATCATTCGAGAAAACACGTTACACACACAATGACACTGTCTTATTGTCTGAACATCCATACTTCCTTCATAACACAATGTGTAATAAAAGCTCCAATCACTGAATGAAGACAAATCAGGAATTAATTATATCATGGTATCCTTAGTCATGATGACTAAAACAGAAACAGACCTGAAACCTGAAACTACCCACACAACCAGTACTGCTTGACAGTAAACACAAATATGGACAGCCATTGACTATCTACAGTAAACTGTGATCCCACATGTCAAAGCATACTTCCAGAAACAAATGCCACAAGTAAGTCTGGTTTTTGTACTACCACTAAACCACAAGGAAGTCACAATGATCTGTTCATAAATTAATAAATAACTTCATCTATAACACATCATTAGTGCCCGTGGTACATGGCTGATATAACACAGTGTGCCACAGATTATCTCTAAGAAGAACTATGACATTGATTAGTGAACTACATTTTGCTCAAAAGTCGAGGCAAACAATGTAATGCCCTTCAGAGTTGATCACAGTGTGAGCTCTTCATCAGTATTCACATTGATTAGTGTGATCAGATAATCCATGAGTTAGAATAATAAAAAAAAAACAGCAAAGTTCACATCTAGGCTATAAAACAATACTCCTAAGTGCGCCTAACAATTTGTTATCATTGCAAATATTGTAAATAAAATGGATCGGTGATGTTTTAATTTAAAGTGTACATCATGAGAGCAGTTTTTTTTTTTGTGATAATGGACTGAGTGTGTTGATGAATATCATCTACTGGTCCATCGAGATTACCAAGTCCCATCTAGTCAGAAGATCATCCACCTCCCACCCTGGTCTTCCACCTCTCTCCATCTCTCTCTGTGCCTCGGCTTCTTCCTCAGATCCTTGTCTTACAAACACATTTTCCAACCTCAGCTCGTTGTTCGTCAAATTCATCTCTTCTCCTCCCATCATCCCATTTTCTCTCTGTGTCAAACCATCCAACCCTCCCTCCCTGCTGAACTCTAGCAACATCTGTGGTAGCACTAGTTTCCTGGTCTGTGGATCCCAATCAATACAAATATTTCCATCCTCCTCTTCCTCATCATTATCATCTTCCTCTAGTTCCACACTCATGGTCCCGTAGTCATCTGGTAAAAAGTCGGATTGGTCAGGGTGGGAGGAAGGCAAGGCGCACTGAGAGGCGTAAGCAGAAAGAAGGGGTACTTCCTCATTTTCACTTCTCTCCTCCACACCTCTGTCCATCCCTCCATCTGTTCTCACTCTTATGTCCCCATTCATCTCTTCCCCCACGCCTCCCTCCATCCTTGCTTGTGGATTTAAAAGAGGACGTAAGAGGCCAGTTTGTGGTGTGTTTATGAACAAAGTTTGGGTAGGTATTGCATGCTCCGACCATACTTCGGCTTGTATAAGCGTGCTAATTTCTGTTTGTGTGTGTCCAGCAGAGTGGTCGTCCTCAACTCTCCACTCTTTACTCTCGTAGCGGTCTCTCGCTGCACATTTCTGGTGTTTGCCTTTCAGAGTATCCCCATCTTCGCCTCTGATAGCGACTTTAGGATCCATGCCAATAAACCCATAGTCGACGGGCAAATCATCCCAGGGTTCCTCAGGCTGTGGCAGCGCTTCGGGTGTCTGGGAGGTGTATCCTAAAGGGGAATGTGTGATGTGGTGAGGCTGCTTGGGGCATGCTGGGTTTGACTTGCCGCACTCTGGTTGTGGCCCCTTGATGATGGTGATGATGATGAGTTTTGGATTCTCGGGGGGTAACGTCAGAACGGGCGGGTGAAAAGCAGGCGGGTGCTGAAGGTTGATGTAGATGTGTTGTGTTACAAGATTGAAACAATTTTAAATACATTAGACATTGTGAGATGCTATACACAATCAAAAATGCAGTATTTGTCATAATTAGATTCTAATTTAAGTTTTGTGTTAAAAATTTAGTGTAGCTCCTTGCATGGGTCGCAAGTTAAGTTGCCACAGTGTGTGTAAAAGTGTGTCTGTGTGCATTACCAGTATGTACGGGCTCTTCTGTCCTTTCCCTGTCAGGTAGCAATAGAGAAGGTAGCCAACCACCACCACCACACACATGCACACAGAGGGAACAACAATGCAAACAACCACCTTCCGCAACTGGCCAATCACAGGGTCTGCAGGGAGATAGAGAAATACATAAAAGTACAGATAGAAATTACAATGTGGAAACCAATCCAAACTCGTTTTAAATCTAAAATGTGCTTTTACTAAGCAGATCCCCGTTTGTTCAATGTACAAAGTCATTGCAAACATGTTCAGTCACATTCCTTTCCACCTGTCAAACAGGTAAAAAAAATAGTCTCTCTCACGCACAAATAAACATGCAGTGTGGTTGTACCTTGAGGCGTGGTTGTGCATTGCCAGGCAGATGACTGGCATTGGGCGGGCATGGAGAGGAGCCTTGTCTTGGCAGAGAAGCAGTACTTTGTATTGTACTCCATCAGGCGGTATTTGTACAAACTGGAGACCATTGGGAAATGATGCTGCAAACAAAAACAAACATGCAAATCAGTCTTGAGAACTTCAGGTGTTCTTTATTTAACAGCCTGTGCGGAGAAGAATGGGACAAGCTATGTATTTTTACTCACCGTCTGACCGTGACGTGCATTGTAGATGGAGAGGTTGTAAGTCATCTGGTTGTAAAGTGTTGCCATGGAAACTGCTTGGGTGTGGTTGTTAGGTTGATATCTCATTGGGCCCTCCAGAGTAATGATGACATTGTTGTCCTCCAGTTCCAGAGAAACAAGCGGAGGGCCAAAGCTAGCTAGAATCAGAATGAGAGTCAGAGTCAGAAAAAAGTTTATTGCACAAGCAAGGAATTTAGATTGGTATTCTGGTGCATGACATATAAACATATGAACACAATGCATGTAAACATAGCTATACAGGTGGACCAAAAAACGTAGTTATGGGTAACTATTTCAAGTCATTTCAAATTACCAGCCTTCCCCTAAGAGTCTGTCATAGTGTTTAGACAGAATGTCCCTTTAACTTACTGTCTGTCTTTGGATCAAATCTCCTCCGTGTCAGGGCCCATTTGGAGGATGCTCTTCGGCTCACAGCACGAACCCTGGCGTGGTATCCCTGCTCCAAATCCCATGTCTCATTGCTCAGGTCACACCAGGTCCGCACTATTTCTGTGCAGTGTCGCACCGGCCTCCAGTGCACCCGCCTTCCTCTGCCACCCTCGACGCTGTCCCCGTAGCTGGGAAAGACCAGAGTAGACAAGATCATTGCTGGGGTGATACAGTATAATGAAGGGAGTAAGCTCAAAAATCTTTTGCCCGAAGCAAGGAATGTCAGCTCACTGTTCAGCAGCTCTAGTTTCATTGTTCTTTTGTTTATTTTGAAGAAAGGCCTTTATAATGCATTAACTTCAGCTTTAACCAGGTAAAGTCCAGACAACTTCATGTTTTTGCAACTTGAAGACAATAACTTTGTTTTTTGGGTCACTTTAGTTAAATAAAGAAACTGTATTTATTTTCTTAATTTAAACTGCAAAAATCTTGTCTTACATGGCATACTGCACTGTAAAGTGTGTGTCGTCTGGTGTGTCTCTTCCTGGGGACCATTGCAGCACATTTCTCAGATTGACTGATGAGAAGATCACATTGATGGGGCTGGAGGGAGAGGAGGAGACTGAGGAGAAAGAGGTTGATAAGAGATACATTTACTGCATTATTGGGGTTTGTTTGTTTTCGCAGTGAGATTGACTGACCCCACCTCCTTTTTTTGATTTATGGTGCCACACACAGCATATTGCTAAGGCCAATTTATAGTACTCCGTAAAGTGCCGTACGTAGAGACGGAGAGCCCTCTCCGTCGCCGGAGAGCCTGACGGAGAGCCTGACGGAGAGCCTCTCCGTCGTCTCCGGGCGCAGGAATTTTTTTTAACTGTCCGTCAATCCGTCAAGGGAAGACGGAGACGACAAGGGCTGTGATTGGTCCTCTAGTTACACCCTGCTGTGAAATGCAGCCCCTCTCCCTACACAGAAACAGACAAACAGGTTATCTCTGCAGCAGCACAGACAGGACAGTAACTAAAGTATCGATTATCCTTGTGAAAGGCAAATCAAACACATTCAACCTGCTCAAAAAATCTATTTAATTCATTCAGTAATTATGGCTAGGGTATATTTACACAGAACATACCGAAAGTTGTTGGATTGCGTTCGCTATTATCCGATTTTGTGTTGAAAAGAAAGAGGAAGAGGAGTTTTAAAGACTGAAAGCAACCGATGTTGTTCTCTTCTATCTCCCTCACAAATAATTAAATCATAAAATAGTATTTTATCCTGCTTTTATCAGCGATATTAAGGCGAATTGCTTCACTTTCCGAGGGGGTGCATTTCAGCGCAGGGCTGCACAACACGCATCATGACGAAGAAGTGCGAGGGCTCGAGGGGTCTCCGTAGCTACGGAGTCGGATGACGGATTACGCAGACGGAGAAGTATATTCCAGCCTAAGGCTCATAAAAGACATGAACGTATAACCAAAGTATCAGAATTAAACTTCTCTATATACATAAAAAAAGACCTGAGGTCACTGAACTACGTATTTGCTCATGAGCCACACATTAATGAAAGCTAGTTTGATCCTGAGAACCAGGTTAAGGCCAATTTATAGTACTCCGTAAAGTGCCGTACGTAGAGACGGAGAGCCCTCTGCGTCGCCGGAGAGCCTGACGGAGAGCCTCTCCGTCGTCTCCGGGCGCAGGAATTTTTTTTTAACTGTCCGTCAATCCGTCAAGGGAAGACGGAGACGACAAGGGCTGTGATTGGTCCTCTAGCTGCACCCTGCTGTGAAATGCAGCCCCTCTCCCTACACAGAAACAGACAGACAGTTATCCTCTGCAGCAGCACAGACAGGACAGGAACTAAAGTATCGATTATCCTTGTGAAAGGCAAATCAAACACATTCAACCTGCTCAAAAAATCAATTTAATTCATTTAGTAATTATGGCTGGGGTATATTTCCACAGAACATACCGAAAGTTGTTGGTTTGCGTTCGCTATTATCCGATTTTGTGTTGAAAAGAAAGAGGAAGAGGAGTTTTAAAGACTGAAAGCAACCGATGTTGTTCTCTTCTATCTCCCTCATAAATAATTAAATCATAAAATAGTATTTTCTCCTGCTTTTATCAGCGATATTAAGGCGAATTGCTTCACTTTCCGAGGGGGTGCATTTCAGCGTAGGTCTGCACAACACGCATCATGACGGAGAAGTGCGAGGGCTCGAGGGGTCTCCGTAGCTACGGAGTCGGATGACGGATTACGCAGACGGAGAAGTATATTCCAGCCTTTAAGGCCAATTTATAGTACTCCGTAAAGTGCCGTACGTAGAGACGGAGAGCCCTCTGCGTCGCCGGAGAGCCTGACGGAGAGCCTCTCCGTCGTCTCCGGGCGCAGGAATTTTTTTTTAACTGTCCGTCAATCCGTCAAGGGAAGACGGAGACGACAAGGGCTGTGATTGGTCCTCTAGTTGCACCCTGCTGTGAAATGCAGCCCCTCTCCCTACACAGAAACAGACAGACAGGTCTCCTCTGCAGCAGCGCGGACAGGACAGGAACTAAAGTATTGATTATCCTTGTGAAAGGCAAATCAAACACATTCAACCTGCTCAAAAAATCTATTTAATTCATTTAGTAATTATGGCTGGGGTATATTTCCACAGAACATACCGAAAGTTGTTGGTTTGCGTTCGCTATTATCCGATTTTGTGTTGAAAAGAAAGAGGAAGAGGAGTTTTAAAGACTGAAAGCAACCGATGTTGTTCTCTTCTATCTCCCTCATAAATAATTAAATCATAAAATAGTATTTTCTCCTGCTTTTATCAGCGATATTAAGGCGAATTGCTTCACTTTCCGAGGGGGTGCATTTCAGCGTAGGGCTGCACAACACGCATCATGACGGAGAAGTGCGAGGGCTCGAGGGGTCTCCGTAGCTACGGAGTCGGATGACGGATTACGCAGACGGAGAAGTATATTCCAGCCTTGGGTAAGGCCAATTTATAGTACTCCGTAAAGTGCCGTACGTAGAGACGGAGAGCCCTCTCCGTCGCCGGAGAGCCTGACGGAGAGCCTCTCCGTCGTCTCCGGGCGCAGGAATAAGGATAATCGATACTTTAGTTCCTGTTCTGTCCGCGCTGCTGCAGAGATGACCTGTCTGAAGGCTGGAATATACTTCCCCGTCTGCGTGTAGGGAGAGTGGCTGCATTTCACAGCAGGGTGCAGCTAGAGGACCAATCACAGCCCTTGTGGTCTCCGTCTTCCCTTGACGGATTGACGGACAGTAAAGGATAAACTAATTAATTTGCTAATAATACTTGCACAATGCTTCCAATGTAGGTTGAAATGCTGAAACAGTTGCCTATCTAATTTTTGTAAACATCATAAAACTACCTGGACGAAAACAGCGCCATAATAAATCAGATCTGCTCCATGTTGAGATATGTATCAGATCAGTCAATGATTTACTGAATTTGAACAACATTTCATGTTCAAAGCCTAGGAAGCAGCCTAAGAGCAATGTACTATATGATTTATGGAGCCTTAACTGCTATGAAGAATTGGTAAATAAAGGATAATACAAAAAACAACCATATGCTCGCAATACTGGTGTAATGCAGACATACCTGTACAGAGTAGAGCTCCCAGGTTCAGAATAAAAAATAACACTTTCCTCATCTCTACATGGAGCGCTCATGGTTTCACAATTTCACGAGAAACAAGCAACATTTTCATCCCTCCGGCAGCCACCGGCCAGTGGGACCCGGAGACTCCGATAAAACACCACGAAACAGCTGTCAGTTTAAAATAAGACCAAAATAAATCAGCTGAAAAAGAAAGCACTTTAAAAGAGGAATTAAACAGCAGCGAGATGCGTCGCAGTGGTTGACCGACGACAAAGTAAAGCCTCACTGACACGAGCAGTCAACAACCGCTTGATATGGTTCCGTGAATGAGGAAGGAATGTGACCTCACTTGTTGGTGCGCATTTCACCTGGACAGGTGTGTGTGTCTGTGTGATACTTGATATAACTACGCGGTAATGAAAGGAAGTACTACTATCCGTAACTTAAAGTCGCAATACTGTGCAAAAAAACCTGCAAAAGTCAAAAATTTTATTCATTATATAAAATTTACTCTCTGTTATTTATTAATTAATATGGATGCATCAACTTATTATCACATAATTGCATTTTATATACCTGTAAACAATGTTAATGTTAGTGGAGCAA
This sequence comes from Synanceia verrucosa, assembly GCA_029721515.1. Lineage (NCBI taxonomy): Eukaryota > Metazoa > Chordata > Actinopteri > Perciformes > Synanceiidae > Synanceia > Synanceia verrucosa. The sequence goes on from CM056570.1 coordinate 4,690,785, forward strand.
TCTCTTTATTATTTTGTCTGTACTTTATACAGTGTTGAGTCGTTTGATTTGTTATGATGTCAGGTATTTAGACGTCGGTCATATGTTTTAAATTATTGTATCTCCGTGTGCATGTAGATAAAGGTGTGTATGTCTGTATGTGGAAGTCTTTGCTTGCATATCATATATCATGTCATAAAATAATTGTAGGCTATTTATATTGCCGTTTATTTTATTTGCAAATTCACACAGGGTTAGAGGAAGTAAAGTAAATTCAGTTTATAAAAAGACAAGGCGACTGCTGAATGGTCAGTCATGTTGTTATAATTGTTATAATTATCATACCTTATAATTACAAAAGAAAGGGTTAGACTGGAAGGCTGTCAGGCTACAGAGCTTGATGAATAAATGAAGCGGAACTGTACAGCTCGTGTATGTGGTATCCCTCCGGATTATTTTTGAGGTTGCGCGTCTCGCAGCGCATTCATTTAGCCATTAGCTTATTGCTAACATTGTCTGCACCTCCTGGAAGCTGTTTCCTGATTAATTTGAGTAATGGTTCGCTAAAAATTTACACTTTCTCTGAAGAAAACATGGCCCTTTCGATGGAAACGCAGCTCCAGAGCATCTTTGAGGATGTTGTGGTAATTAATATCTTTTTAACGTTTTTTTAAGCTAACATTAGTTAGTTAGCATGTCAGTTGACGTTAGTCGTTTTCCATTATAGTCACTCATGAACCTGCTGTGCAAATTAATAATACCAACAACACAGCTAACGTCAGATAGCATTTGTTCCTAAATACGGTTGCGCTATAGCGAACCGTAAATAGATAAACGAGACGTTTCATCGTTAGCATAACATAAGCATATGCGGTATTCAGACTTTCTGCTGTACTTGTTCATTCATGGTGATCTCGTGAAGTACAGAAGCGCATATTCACATTTACAATGCACGTCACTGTACATCACTGTACACGTCGCTTTCTTTATTTTCTAACCGTTAGCTTCAAAACTAAGTGTGACCGTGGGGCTACTTGTGATAAGAAGCATTGCGTTGTTCTGTGGCAAATTCTGATATCTGACTTCTGCGTGTGTTGAAGAAACAGTGCAGAGAATTGTTATTATTGAGATTATCATAATGCAGTGGTTAACACTGTCGCCTCACAGCAAGAAGGTCCCGGGTTTGATTCCCGGCCTGAGGCCTTTCTGTCTGGAGTTTGCAGGTTCTCCCCGTGTCTGTCCCCAGTTGCTTCTTCTCACCATTAATTGGCTAATTTAAATTGCCCGTAGGTGTGAATGTGAGTCCTAGTGGTTGTCTCTCTCTATGAGCCCTGCGATGAACTGGTGACCTATGTGAGGATAAGCGGAAAAAAATGGATGGGATTACCATGATAAAGATTGTGATGAAATCAACCTGCTGAATCACACTGCTGATAGAGACAATGAAACGATTTTGTGCTTTTTCTCATCCCCCTTTTCTCATCCTCCTCTCAGAAAACTGAGATGATTGAAGAGGCCTTTGCAGGGTAAGATAATCCAAATGCTCACACCTGCTGTTGGTTTGTTATTACTGTATGTGTGTGACCAGTTGTATAATGTTGATCTGGTGCACACTGTATGGCTTAGTGGAAAAAAATAATGAACAAAACACTATGTTAAAATATTATTGCAAAATGAAATGCTGATGTCAACTGTATTGTGTTTTAGTATGTTTATGGACACTCCAGAGGATGAGAGGACGAAACTGATCAGTTGTCTGGGAGCCTTCAGACAATACTGGGGAACACTACCACAGGTGTCTGAACACACAGAAACAGACACATGATGCTTTCCGCTGAAATTGATTAATGATTGGCTGGATGTTTTAAATACTCTCCATATCTTTCTGCAGGAGTCTCATGAACAGTGTGTGCAGTGGATAGTGCGCTTTATACACAGCCAGCACAGTCCCAAAAGGATCTCCTTCCTCCATGACTGTCTAGCTATGGCTGTGGAGACCAGCCTGTTACCTCCCAGGTACACATATACAGTGCCGTGAACATGTTTTTCCCTTTCTCAAAGTCTTATTTTTTTGCAAAATCCCCCCCACTTTAATTTTTAAGATCATCAAACAAATAGATGAATGAAATAGAACAAATGTAAATAGACAAAAATAACCCAAGTAAACACAAAATGCATTTTTTAAATGATGAATTTATTTATTAAGTAAAACAAATATGCAAAGCTACCTGGACCTGTGTGAAAAAGTAATTGCCCCCTAAACCCTAATAACACCCTCAGCAGGAATAAGTGAAATCAAACTTCAGAAATTCACATCAAGCCAGTAGAATTCTCTCTGACCAGAGTGGTCAACATTATGTGCGGGGTTACATGAAACAACAGATTAAACAAAAGGTGAGGGCTGGATGACTTCGATCAGCAAGGAAAGGCGGAGAGACAATTGAATTGAATTGAAACTGCCAACATCCAACAAGTAAATCTCTGAGGGGGGTGTGGACGGGACATCTGAGAGACCAGGTGGATTGAAGTTACAGACACAGATATGGGAGTGACATTTGTCTCACAACTATATGTTAAACAGTTGCCTGGAAGGAAGGACACCACAGGAGTTCCTTTGGGAAACCTTGCACCTTTAGTTGATAAAGGAACCTGAGAGAATGCCCTGATAGACAGTTTGGTTTGTTCTATGTATGCAAATATCTGTCTGACCAGGGGAAAATCCTTTTTATCAATAAGTTGAATAAAATAAAGACTTACAGTATAATTCTGGTTCTACACTGGGAAAGAGTCTTTCAGATCTCTGTGGAGATATTTTGGCTCACTCTTCTTTGCAGAATTGTTTTAATTCATCAACACTGGAGAGTGTTTGAGTATGAACGGCCTTTTTAAGGTCATGGCATTTCAATTGGATTTAAGTCCAGACTTGGATCGGAATTGTTTTTTTGTTTTTTTTAATGCTGCAATATCACAATCTGTTTATAATTAGAATATAGTAGTTTAATCATCCATATCTTATGTTAATACCGTAAGCCAATGATGCATTAAGGGTCATTCACATGTATCTGCAAGTTAAAAGCTGTGACACAACACATTCTGTGTACCTGCTATGACAATTATTCCTCTTGTCCATTTAATCCATTTATCCCTCTGTCTGTCTGAAGGATGGTGTGTGTAGCTCTGATAAGCTCGGACAGTTTGGAATGGGAAAGGACTCAGTTGTGGGCGTTGACTTTCAAACTGATTCGCAAGATCATTGGAGGGGTGGACTACAAGGTCCAACACACACACACACACACACACACAGACACAGACACAGACAATATATTAATGACATAATAACAAGCTTTAAGTTATAAAAGTTCTGATTCACTGAGAACTGGTCTCTCAAATTTATCTCAAACCTTTATAATTTAATCATATAAACCTGTAAACATGTTATTGTCAGTTAAGGTGGAGCAATCTTTTTTTGTCATGTTGTCTTTATACAGTTTGACTGATAAAAATACCACATATATTTTAGATGTTGATCAAATGTCTTCATAAGCTTTTACTACCACTCCTGCAGAATATGTTTATTCTGAATTAATGTAATCTGAGTATATGTATATAGATAAAAGTCTGTTTGCTTATACTGTATGTGAAAGTCTTTATGTACACACCATGTAGTTTATAATAATAGTACTCATATTTTTTATTTGCAAATTCAGTTTTGAGGAAATAGGCCAGAACTAAAAAAGACTTGGCGGCTGTAAGCGGAATGGTCAGGTTCTGTTATAATTATTCACTCTACAATTATTCGTTAATTGTTATTAAGTTATAATTACAGTGGACTCAAGGTTAACGCAAGGCAACAGGCCTAAGTGGAACTGTGCAGCTTGTGTCTTTAGTATCTCTCTGATTTTTTTAAAGTTTAAAGTTGTGCATCTCACAGCACATTCATTCCCTGTGTCTGTTAACATATAAGCAACTTATATGTTATAACTTGTAGCATTCATCAGTATCATTAGATGTGTTTTCACATAAAGTGTGTTTGCTTCAGGGTGTTCGAGACCTGTTGAAAGCTGTGCTGGATAAAATTCAAAGCATCCCTACAACGGTCAGCTCAGCTATCGTCCAACAGCTTCTGGCTGCCAGAGAGGTGTTTTTCTTTCACTTTTTCATCTTTAAATTATTTGTGATTTCACTGGTTTGAATAATTGTCTTCAAACATATCAAATCCATCACTTAAATTACTTACTCTGTGTGTACTCCAGGTGGTTGAGTACATCCTAGACAGAAATGCCTGCCTCCTGCCAGCCTATTTTGCCATCACAGAAATCAGAAAACTTTATCCAGAAGGACAACTATCACACTGGGTGAGTGTGTGTTTTGTATGTGTGTGTGCAACTATGTTATATGTATCTAATAATAAATACCTCTAGTTGGATTTATTCATCTCTCTTTCATTCGGTCTCTGTTTGTAGATTCTAGGCAGTTTGATATCAGACTTTGTGGACAGTTTCCGACCCACAGCCAGAATCAACTCTATCTGTGGTAAGAGAAGCTCACAAAATATTGATCAAAAAGATGTCAAATTCTCCGGATTTTGTTGTATTCGACGTAAACGCTTCTTCATGCTTCACTCCTTTTTGAAAACAAAATATACAGTAAAGGTGGACAGGCTAAATCTGATCTAAAGGGTGAAAAAGTGGAATATGTGCAACTATAAAGACGACACAACTTGAGATTTAGATTTCTATTGAGCCCTCTGTGCCTAACACAACCCTTGCCTGTCACAGATTTATGATCATAGTCATTGTGGGAAGTATTTAATGCAACCAGAGACATTCTGTGTTGTAGAGACAGACCACTCAGATCATGTTGTTTTACCAGCGCATGTGCACAGATAGCTTTTTACAACAGACCAACCTACCTGGTGGCAAGTAGAGCCAGCTGAAAGCTCGGCCACAACCAAATCTATTATGGCAACCATAAAAGGCATACAAACTGCCATGTTTGTTTATTTAATGTATGCTATCAAAATGATGGCTATTTTGTTTTTGCCGCCAAAATATTGTGCAAACGTAAATTGTCACGTGGTGGTCTATAAGTATTTTCGGTATCATTGGTAAACAATCGTCAAACGCTCACGCAAAAGCAACTTTAATAAACAATTGAACAGCATCCATCCATTTAAATGTCAACCCTAGTCGGCCAAAAACATTAACTGCTTTCAAATCTTTATCTAATTTACTGAGTGGGTGGTTAAAAAAAACATGTATATATATTCTGTCCTGCTATCACGTTAAAGCGTGGATTTGACTATGTACCAATTCATTTAGATAGAGGTCTGGTCGCCTTGGTCTCCTTGGAGGCGTTGCCAAGATGGCCGCCGAGTGGCATGACTTGTCTGTAGGACTTTGGTGATGTTCTATATTTCCCACCGCGCATGGGCGAATCTGGGTAATGAGGGGCGGAAACAGTCGTCGTTACGGTAGCGCACATGTTGGAGTGAAGTCGTGAAAACGCACAGTTGTCACCCAAATTCTTGCAACAGTGGTGGCAGAGGATGGCTGCTGGTAATTATAAAGTTCCGCCAGCGTTTGATGAGAAGAAATCTTACGAAAGCTGGAGAAATGAGGTTGAAATGTGGAGACTGGTTACTGACTTGGATAAGAAGAAGCAGGCTTTGGCGGTTGCCCTGACGCTAATGGGAAGAGCGAGGGACAGCGCGCTGGAAATAGCCGCTGGGGATTTGAACAAAGATGATGGAATGACTACACTTCTGATAAAACTGGACTCTGTGTTTTTGAAAGAGGAAAGGGACCGCCAATTCGAGGCGTACACGGAGTTTGACCAGATAGAGAAAGACGATGATGTTTCAATGGTGGATTACATCGTCGAGTTTGAACGGAGATACAACAGAATTCTCCAGTTCAAAATGGAGCTTCCGGATGCGGTGTTGGCATTCAAGCTGCTAGACACTGCGGGACTTGATGTTAAAGAGAAACAGTTGGCGCTTACCGCTTGTCCAGTCCTCACGTTTGACAACGTGAAGGCTGCCTTGAAGAGGATATTTGGCGACACTACGCCAAAGAGGAGCGCTGATGAGATGCGCGTGAGCGGAGATGCGACTGACGCTGCCTGCGCCACAAAGTTTGCCGACTGGAGAGAAAGTAGGCCAAATCTGCATCAACATCCAGCAGCTGTTCAAGGTACCAATCCCTTGATAGATATGGTAGGAGAACGAGATGTGCAGTGTGCCAAAGCACATACACTCCTGATCAAAATGTTAACACCATTTGAAAACAATGCAAGAATTTACATTTTGCAGTGTTGGATCTTAAGAAGCTGCTAAGTAGTGTTTCAAAATGCAAAAATAAGAAATGGGAGTGAGACCAAAAAAAATTGAATAAGCAATTTATTGCAAACAACTGAAATAGGCAGTTCATCAGCTGAGACCACATCTGCAGAGCTGCCAACCTTTGACAAAACCTTGGAGTGACACCAGCAACGCCACCAGGGATTTTGGCCCAAATGAAAATAAAATTTTACTTGGTGCCCCGTTTTACATAAAACTATGCATTTCAATAATATTTTTGAAAGGTGAGCTATGGTATCTTATAACTATGGACAGAGTTGGGACTAGCCAACAGGCTAATGTTCCAGAACTTTCCATCACATGAACTACTAACAGACCCACTTTACCTGTGAAAGAACTGGGTGACAAACTGTCAACCCTTCACTTCTTTCTTCTGTCTTTACTTTTTTCTTTTATATTTTTGTTTTACTCCCTGACCTTTGAGCCATCCTGCTCCTCCTCCACTGTGTATGTGAAAAGTTAGCTCTCTGCAGGCTGTCTGATGGAGCAGCTGGACTGAACCATTTTACTAGATAGATAGATACTTTATTCATCTCACAGAGAAATACACAGTTCCAGCAGTTTGAAAGATGGAAACACAGGTACATGCGGAGTTTAGGAAAATAAAATATAATAATCGATACATAATAGAGGGGGGATGTTGAGAAATGTTTCCAAAACAAATAACCTCAGTGTTACCAGTGCATTTTAAATAAAATGTATGTGAGATTGTAAGTTTATTACTGAGTGTCATATTATTTTGTCATTGTTATAATTGTATTATAATCATGGGTCCCTAGAATCCTTCTCCTTATTCTCCACTCTTCAGCAGAGGTGGCAAAAGCACTCACATTCTTTACTTGTGTAAAAAGAGACTCCAGTAAAAGTAGAAGATTCAACTGAAAGTAAGAAAGTACAGGTTCTGAAATTTACAGTACAAAAGTAAAAAGTAAAAAAAATTATATAAATTATATATATATATACAGTCATGGAAAAAATTATTAGACCACCCTTGTTTTCTTCAATTTCTTGTTAATTTTAATGCCTGGCTCAACTAAAGGTACATTTGTTTGGACAATTATAATGATAACAACAAAAATAGCTCATGAGAGTTTAATTTAAGAACTAAGGATTATTCATTTTCCATGGTTTTCTTGATAATAACCAAAATTACTTAAATTCTTACATCAATAGCTATGGCATTGTACCGCCAAAAACACTACTTTTAAGCATTCCATGTTTTCTTTTCTGTTTGCTTTAAACACATGATACACACAAGAGTTAATACTTGATTGCATAACCATTGTTTTTGATGACTGCAGCCATGCGTCTTGGCATGCTCTCCACCAGCTTCTGACATTGTTCTGCTGTCACAGCAGCCCATTCCTGTTGGACAAATTCAAACAAATTTTCTTTGTTTTTGGGCTTGTGGTTCTCCATTTTGAGTTTGATGATTTTCCACAGGTTTTCAATTGGATTAAGATCTGGTGATTGAGCAGGCCAAGGCATGGTGCTAATGTTGTGGTTCTCTATCCAGGCTTTAACTGACCTTGCCGTGTGGCAAGGGGCATTGTCTTGTTGGAAAATCCAGTCATTTGAGGCAGGAAAGAGTTTTCCAGCTGATGGAAGAAGACTGTTTTCAAGGGTAGTCCTGTACTTGACCTGGTTCATTCGGCCTTCACACAATTGCATTTGCCCTGTTCCACTCAGACTGAAACAGCCCCAGATCATGACTGATCCACCCCCATGTTTTACTGTAGGGGCAAGACAGTCTGGCTTGTAAGCTTCTCCAGGCTTCCTCCTAACCAGTAAGTTGGCTGGAGTGGGCATCAATTCAAAATTGGATTCATCACTGAAGAGAACCTTAGCCCAATCATCAACAGTCCAATCCAATCCGAGCAAAGAGTAACCGGGCCTTCCTCTGCCTTTCATTGATGAAGGGCTTCTTGCGTGCTCTGTGTGACTTCAAACCAGCTTCAACAAGTCGGTTTCGAACTGTCCTTGCCGAGCAAGTCACATTTCTCGACAGTGCCCACTCATTTTTAAGGTCCCTGGAGGTCTGACGACGATTCCTGACACAGGAACGGATGAGTGCACGGTCATCTCGTGGGGTAGAAAGGACGCTTCCTGCCACGGCCAGGTAGCAATTTGGTAGTGCCATGTTCAGCTTGTTTTTTTTTGTTGTAATGAACGGCTGTCTTGGAGATCTTCAGTTTTTCGCTACCTGTCTCTCACTCATGCCAATTTCCAGCAGTGCCAAGATGGCTGCCTTTGTTGCTTCACATAATTCTTTTGTTTTAGGCATTATGTGAGAGCTGACAACTTCTGAGTTGTGCTATGGCTTGAATGTAAGCAGGAAACCACTCTAGGCCTTTGCATGTGCAGTGCTGCTTGTGACATGAAATGGCCTCTTATATACCCTGGGAATCAATTAAGCTTAAGAATGTCAAATAGGACATAAAGTATTATGTGACCAGCTGCATTTTTTGTTGTGTTCATTGTATTATACGTTTAGTGGTACCAGATATTAGAATGAACAAGAAATTGAAGAAAACAAGGGTGGTCTAATAATTTTTTCCATGACTGTATATATATATACATATATACATATATATAAAATTTTAATGATACATAAAATCTCTTTTAATAACTTGGCAAAATTTTAAAAACAAAGTAGAACAGTTTCCCTCTTTTATTAACAACCTACACAGTGCTGGTACAGAGGAAAAAAAACACTGGACAGTCTAGTATTGCTGCAAGTCAGAATAATAAAAACTGAACTGGACAGGAGATAAACTGACATCAATACAAAGGAGACACTAATTGCAACTTTTTAAACACTAAAACTATCAAATATCAGCTGGCAGCTGTTGTCCCTTCCTCCAACCGTCACCTCTCCTCCAGCCTCACCACTGTCTGCAGCCTCAACCCACTCAGATCCACCTGCAGCTGGATTGGGCTGATCCGCAACACCACAGCACCAGGCTCGGCAAGCCCTGCAGCACCGGGCTTCGGGCCCAATGGCCCCGAGCCCAGTGGCACCAGGCTCAGCGCCTCACTTCAGTTTGAGGTTGAAAGAAGAAAGAAACGAGACTTCTTTCAATGAGTTTTGAGGATGTAGGGAATAGAAAGTACGGCTGTTTGTGTTGAAATATAGGGAGTAAAAGTAAAAAGTCATCAGAAAAATAAATACTCAAGTACAGATACCTGAAAAATATACCTGTTTGTACTTAGCTACTTCTCTGCTTTACAGTTACCCTGAGTGACACTTTGTGGCATGTGGGGCAAACATATGGCTGGTATGTGTGGTAAACGTCCCTGCAGCTTCCTCTTCATCCTAATTAGCTAATGTGAGCAGCTCCTCCCCATGGAGGATCTGATTTGACAAGAACAGGCTGTCTTGTCCCACAATTCAGCTAAGCAGAGGGCACTAGGGTGGGTGCTTGGCTGAATCCCTAAAGCCTGGTTTATGCTTCTGCGTCGCGGCGATGGCATAGACCCCTACGCGGACCCTACGCCGTAGCCTGACGCGCACATCAAAAAAATCCTGACTACGCGTCGCGTCAACGTGTTGAGACGCGAACGGCAAGGACTGTGATTGGTCCGCTCAGAACGTAATTTCCGGCAGTTGCTTTTCCGGTCAACAGCTCAACAACACCGCTATTAGCGGAGCGGTACGGAATGGTCGGACAGACCACCTCCGCAAACGTCTTCTGTGCTTCAACATTTGTAGTAACAGCATTTCTTTTTCAATTTTATGAGCTCCATCTCCAGAAACACCCGCTCCATCTCACTTGTTATTGTTTACTGTCGGAAGAAAACCAAGGAATCCGATATGAACCTCCAGAAGCCACACAAAGACACAGTCACACCCCCCCTAGCAGCTTGGCGGTGAATTGCAGAGCAACGCGTTCCCTCGACGCAGAACTTCGAATGCTCAACGACGGCTCGGGTCTACGCTGTAGCTACGCCGTCGCCACGACGCAGAAGCATAAACCAGGCTTAAGCCCCCAACCCCCCTCTGGTCATTAAAACTGAAACTTTAAAGCTGGTTGTCTTTTAAGGCCACTAGAAAGAAAGATTTTCTTTGCACTGTTTTTCTTTAAAGAGAAAAGGGGAGTTTGTTATTACCTCCACCAAGGAGGTTATGTTTTCACCAGGGTTTGTTTATTTGGTTTGCAAAATAACTCAAAAAGTTAGGGACGGATTTTGATGAAATTTTCAGGGTTGGTCAGAAGTGGCCTAACTTAAAACTGATAAAAAAATTTTGGTGATTGGATCCGATTCAGCATCACCACAAAAATTATTCAGTTTCAAGTTAGGCCACTTTGGGCCAATCCTGAAAATTTCTTCAAATACCGTCCTTAACTTTTTTTGTTATTTTACAAACAAACAAGCCCCGGTGAAAACATAACCTCCTTGGCGATGGGGTAACTTTAAATAAAAAGTAGCCGCCGCCTTGGCGGAGGTCGTCTGCGCTCTCTCAGTGCTTTTCTAGCTATGTTATATATTTCCCACTGTGCATGGGCGAATTACGGGTGTGTTCTGGGTAATGAGGGGCGGAAACAGTGGTCGTTATGGTTGTGCACATGATGGAGTAAAGTCGTGAAAACATACAGTTGTCGTCGTAGTTCTTGAACTAACAAATGTGTCCACAGGTCGGTGCAGCTTGTTACCAGTAGTGAATAACAGCGGGGCCATCTGTAACTCGTGGAAACTGGACCCCACCACCCTGCGCTTCCCTTTGAGAGGCATGCTGCCATTTGACAAGGTGTCATACTAACCTATGCATTACACAAGCATTCACACACATACACATGCATGTGTGTTATACATTATGTTTTTTTTTGTTGTGTGAGCAGGACCTGTTTGAGCCACAGACGGGCTTGCTGCGATATGTGCTAGAACAGCCATACTCAAGAGAAATGGTGTGCAACATGTTAGGACTCAACAAGCAGGTATGACAACCTCTTCTTTTACTTTTGCTCTGTTGGTTTTATAACAGACCCTCCACCTGCCCTCACTTTCCTGTCTTTTTGACTCTATTTATTGACTCTACCCTTTCTTTTTAATTTTTTTCCCACCGACTCTCTCTGCTCCCTTCTTCCTGCAGTCTTTCACTCGTCTCCTCTCTGCCACTCATCGTCTGTTCTTCTCGTCTTATTCATCATCCTCTGCTCTTCCTTTTTGTTTGTTTCTACTTGGTTCTTTTCTTCATATTCCTCTTTCTCTTTTTTTATTAAGCGTACCCCTACCCACCCTTTTCCCTTTCGGCATCCCTCTCCTCCCTTGTTGCCCTGTAACAGCTGTATAAGACCATATGTAAAGCCAGCCAATGCAGTGACCTTGACCCGTAATGCAGTGGTGTTAGTTTTCCCTGTTGGTCCATGCAGTCTCAACTCAGCCCATAGACATAGTTTGATCAGCTCTGACAGCTGCTAATACAATGCAATAATCAGCACTGACCAGAGCTTTGCTTTTTTTCTCATATTTAGAATATGAACTAATAACCCAGCATCCATTTTGTTTAATTTGGCTGAGCTGATGCTAACTGTGCTGACCGGACAGAGAACAACCTCGCTCCTTAGTCACCACTTTCTCTCTCTTTCTCTCCTTTTTCCCCTCTCTGTTTCTTTCTCCTTCTTTCTTTGTTTCTCTTTCTTTTCCCTCTCTCTTTTGTCCTCTGGTTGTGTGTCGTGTTTGTCTGTCTCTCTGCCATGCGCTCTCTAGACTCTGAACATTGCCCAGGTATGTCGTTGCTCCTCTCCCTGGTCACCTGACCTACCAACTAACCAGCCCATTGGACGCTTTAGCTTTCTCTTTTTAGGCACGTTAATGTTATGTAAATGGGAAACTGGACAAAAAAAAAGAAAACTTGAGGTGGAGTGAAGAGAAATGCTACAGAGCTTGAGATGGTCACAGCAGGGCTTTGTAGAGATTTACCCAGTGGAAAGCGACAGATGAAACACAAACAGGTACATAAAGTATGCAGCAGCAAGTTAATCATTATTTATGGATCATTAACCACAGATAGCCTCTCAAATTAATAGGGTAGTTTGTTTTCAGTAACATCTGTTTGATTTTTTGCTGCTTTTAGCCAACAAAAAAACAGAAGTAAACAATGCAACAAAACTGAGAGTAAAGGCACAGGTGGCCAATATACTGTGTTAATATTCAGTATTTATTAGGGTTGCAACAGTGTTTTCACTGTGGATCATTTTGTCCAGAATTTAAAGATGTTCAAAATAGAGGAGTAAAGAACCCATGAAATAATCACATTTAAGAAGCTGAAATCAGATAATTGTTCCTTTTTTCTCCTCAAAAAACTCAAACCTATCAATTGAGTATTAAAAAAAGTTGATTAAAATGAGTAACTCCATTGAAATTAGTTGGTGATTATTTTAATAGTTGAAAGTAATGTGTTTTCAATGTTGACAATGACCTTCATTGTTTTTATTCCTGACTGAGAGTTAAATATTTTCTACTCTTTTCCTCTTTTAGTCATCAGTAAACATGGTTTTTACTTCCAGCTAATAAGCATTATGATTTGAAGTATTTCTGATTCAATCCCTGCTGTTGACATTTCAAGTCCTGCTGCGCTGCATGTATGAATGTAGTCTGGTTCTTGCCTGTTGTTAGCGAGGTCCTCTTGTGACTGACCTCGTGATGCTTCCTGTTGCGCTGACCTGGGTAAAAAGATTCTGTTTAGTCTGAATGGTGGTCTTGACTCATCTCAATATTGTTCATTATGCTTTGCACTTAAAGTACACTGCACTAACCAGACAGTAGTCACAATAAGACCAGCTCTACATCTATATCAGGAAGGTCAATTCATCTTAATCAATGGATTTATTTTCAGGTATGCATCTTGAGTTGGTGGATCTCAATGATTTTCTCATTGTCATGTCTTCTACTATGAGCCTAAACTAACTAATTCATGCTTTGATGCTGCAGTACATCAGTGAACTTTATTCCTTTGTAACTTTTGCCATCCAGTCAATTAATTGCTTTTGCTAAAATGATGAATCTGTGGCTTATAGTTAACGCTTACCCTTTGCTAACGTCACTTTTTATTCCTTTACAAACGTTAGTATTGTCTAAAGAGTACTTCTTGACTTTCCAGGATGAATTTAAATTGCATATGCACAGATGGAAGACATGGCAAAATGTGGTCAATGAATCAAAATGCCCCTCCTCTCCTTCCTTGATCAGTGTTTTGCCCAGGTCGGCTGATGGGTCGTTGTGATTGGCTGTCTGAGTGGATGCGTGAACTCCGACCTGTGGTGTGTTCATTGGTTGATGCGTGTGTTTTTTTTTTTTTTTTCCCAACCTTGATCATTGTCACTGAACTCTTATCCCAGACTAGACTTTTACACGCCCATCATCAAATATGTGATAGAGAGGGCCTTAATGGGAACAGCCCCTTTTTCAGAGGAATGAATTAAAAGGTGGAAATGACATAAGTGCTCTTGACAAAATTACTTAATTTGGCTATTTCCTGAAAGCAGTATATTGTTTTCAACCCTCAGATAATTATCCTAAGTAAATTCTACAGAAATGACTACTGACAGCAGCATTTCAAGCCCTGATGGTCAGTCATTCCTTCAGCAAAGAGTATGACAGATTGAAATAAGTGACCTGCCAGTTAACTATGAAACTAAGTCAGTGGCAGATAAGTGACCTGCCAGTTAACTATGAAACTATGTCAGTGACAGATAAGTGACCTGCCATTTAACTATGAAACTATGTCAGTGACAGATAAGTGACCTGCCATTTAACTATGAAACTATGTCAGTGACAGATAAGTGACCTGCCAGTTAACTAGTAGTGATCACTGTTGGTGGCAAATTGATACCAATTGGGGAAAAATGTGAGACAGTAACCTTGATATTTATTTGCTCCAGATAGTTTTTTTGTTGGTGGAGCCTGCTATGTTTGTAGAGCAGGTAGATTACAGATTGGTTGGTTTTCCTGTTGTTAGGACACTGGCTTTGGGATGTAGCTTGGTACGCCACTGGACCGAGTTCTTCACATCATAGACGGGAGGTGTGCTTCTGGATCCTCCTCTCTCTCTCTATCTCTCTCTCTCTCCCTCTCTTTTGCTCTCTTTGTCTTTGTTTTTCTCTCACCCTCACTCTCCCTGTGTGTGTGTGTGTGTGTGTAGTGTGTGTACTGTGTTTGGTGGTAGAGGAAGAGAAGTGATGCTCAGCCCCACAGCTCCTCTTCTTCCTCCCAATCACACTACCTCCCCACCTTGAACCTTCCCGAACCCTCTAGTCTGCATGCAGGGACGTGTTGCACTGTTTAGTCTGGTGCTGTGCTGTGTCATGTTGTAGTGATCTGTGCTGTTCTCTGTCATGTTGTGTCCCAGTTGTATGAACTGGGTTAAGAGATCCACACTCACTCTGTATGTCTGGTATACAAAGTGTAAAGTATATAAAGTAAATATAATACCTTAGCAGACAAAATAAAAACAAAATTCAAAGGACAACGTTTTAATTCTTTGTAGGGTCATTTCTATAATGTTGTCAGACACTTAATAATCACAATATTAGTGTGTCAGAGGTGAAAACAATGGGTATAAACTGGCAGTGAACAGTTGCCTCAAGCGGTTACATTACAGCCAGTTTAGCAGCTGTCTGCCGCAGCGGTTTCCCTCAAAACCGGATCAGACAAAAAATAGACCTTGTTAATCTACCTTTTCAACATTATCAACACTATCCACCTTCATGAAAAGTCTCCTTTCATGTCAGTTCAAGTTGATTTGTATACTCCCGGTGAGGTTCACTTCAATTATGCAGTTTCGGTATGCTCACATTAACAGTTTTTACTTTAAAAAAAAAAAAAAAAAAAAAAATCCTTTCTTTAATTATATGGAGATAGCACATTAATCAACATAAGTGTTAGCACATTAATCAACATAAGTGTGGCAGTGTTAGCCCATCGGTTAATCAACTGCACTCCTCTAGCATTAAAACCAAATACCTCCTTGCAATGTCCATATTTATATTTATGCCCAGATTAGTTCAGTGCTAATTGGCTGACCTGTGTTTGGTCTCAAATATCTTAACCACCCACATGTGATTGGTTCACTTCACGTCAGACCTTTTACATGCAGCAGAAGACTTGACAAAAATACAAAAACCTAGGGGAATTACTGGAGCCATGGGGACAAGTTAAGTTCAGCACCTCGTCCTGCTAATAACGTCCCAGGAAAATTACCAGAACCATTTGGAGATGAAGGTTAAGGTTAAAGTGGAAGAGGGGCCACAGGAAGGTTTCCTGACAGGAAGTGATGGGAAGTGATTTTATAAGTCAATGTCTAACAAATGATGGAGCATCTATTAACACGAAAATGAGTATGTGAAGTAATTTAACCTTGGTCTCTCCCTTCCTTTCCCTCTGTCTTCTCACCCCTTTTTCTCTCTTTCTGTCCTTGGACATCCTTCCCTCCCTTTCTCTGTTTAACTTCCTCTCTCTCTTGCCCACTATTTTCTTTATCCTTTAACATTCCCATCCTCCCCCGTCAGCATAAGCAGCGCTGCCCGGTGTTGGAGGAGCAGCTGGTGGACCTCGTGGTTTACGCCATGGAGCGCTCTGAGACCGAGGAACACTTTGACGCCGACATAGGAGGAACTAGCCAGTTGCTGTGGCAGCACCTCTCCTCCCAGCTCATCTTCTTTGTGTTGTTTCAGTTCGCAAGCTTCCCTCACATGGTGCTGTCGTTACATCAAAAGGTAAGAGGAGAGAGGTGGCTGGGGAAGGAAGAGTTTACAGTCAGAGCAATCGGTAATTGGATTTTGCTTTGGTTTAGTTTATTGATAATATTCTTACATATATATTGACGAAATACAACATATTCCACACAAATATTTTGGACAGAAAGTGGAAATTTGAGAGTATCACAGACACATAAAAATTACACATGAAAGAGATCATAGCAAGTACTGTACGTGAAGTATATTAGACATGCATTGACAGGTGAATCGATGTTTATGGACAATTAACCACACATAGCATGTCAAATTAATAGATTTGTATGCAAAACAAATAGTTTTCAGTAACTTCTTCTTTTAACCCAACAGCAAAATAAGCAAATAACACAATAAAACTGAGATTGAAGGCAGAGGTAGTTGTGTCGATTATAAAATGTCAGAAAACAATGAAAAGTGTCCATCAGTGTTTCTTAGAGCTCAAGCCTCAAATGTTTTGTTTTGTTTTGTTTGGATCTCAGTCTTTCATTTTTGGTCAAGAAGCAGTGAGGAAACTAACAGAAACAACAGAAAATATGAATCAGAATTTTTACTTTTTCTCCTTAAAGAACTCAAACTGACTAATTGATTATCAAAATAGACCGTAATGTTTCTGCAACATTGTAATTGCTTGTTATTAATTGCTTGAAGACAGCAACTGTGTGATGTTCTTAAGCTCGTGGTGCAAATATCAGTGAATTATAAAGTAAAACTTTTAAAAACCTGAAGCTATCCACATCTTTAAGGCAATATAGTCTAGCAGCCGCAAAGCTTAAGAATTTGACTCGTCCACAAATTGTAACAGCTAATAGGAAACCAAACACAGGCAAATCAATATCAATCAATAGGAAGTAAATTAATTCCAGCTCACTGGTATTCGTGCCTCACATAGTTTATACCTACACTTCTCAGAAGCCACAAACACCAGTGGTATGTACGTCCAAACTATGTAAGGCAAGGAAATTACAAAAGTACCAGGAGTGGGTATTTGAATGCTAAAACAACTAATGTGATCCTTGTTGTTGAGTTTTTCGGTCTTTTGATCTCTTTAGCTTGCAGGTAGAGGTCTTATTAAAGGGAGGGACCACCTGATGTGGGTCTTGCTGCAATTCATATCAGGAAGCATTCAGAAGAACGCCTTGGCTGACTTCCTACCTGTCATGAAGCTCTTTGACCTGCTTTACCCAGAAAAAGAGGTACTAAGAAATATTTTTTGTTTTGCTGAGAGTAGCAGCGGTAGAAGAAGAGATAATGTGATAATGATCGGAATTTATTCTGTAAGTAATACATGTGTTTTCTCCTCCACTTCAGTGCATCCCAGTTCCAGACATTAACAAGCCTCAGTCGACTCACTCTTTTGCCATGACCTGCATCTGGATCCACCTGAACCGCAAAGCTCAGAATGACAACTCCAAACTACAGATACCCATACCACACTCCCTGAAACTACACCATGAGTATGGATCTTTAAAATAACACACCCTGAAATATTTATTGTTCATTTATTCACATGTCAAAGGAACACAAAAATACTGCACCCAGTTAATAAACCGCTAATGTATAACAAATATCTGCTTTCCTCCTGTCTGTTAGGTTTCTCCAGCAGTCGCTGCGTAACAAGACCCTTGGCATGTCTGACTATAAGATCGCCCTGCTGTGTAACGCCTACAGCACCAACTCTGAGTGCTTCACTCTGCCGATGGGCGTGCTGGTGGAGACCATCTATGGAAACGGATCAATGAGGATTAACCTCCCCGGCACCAACTGCATGGCGTCCGGGTCTGTCACCCCGCTGCCCATGAACCTGCTGGATTCACTTACAGTGCATGCAAAGATGAGGTAAGGCAAAGTAAAGGATGTCCAGGTTAATAAAATAATTTAAGGATGATTTCAAGAAGGAGAGACAATAAATTTTGCAGCAAGCTACACAGATAAGTTATTAATATGCATTTAAATGTCTCTTTGTCCCTCTCTGCCCCACTTGCCTGCCTCCAGTCTGATCCACAGTATTGCCACTCGCGTAATAAAGTTGGCCCACGCTAAGTCCAGCCTCGCCCTGGCCCCTGCACTGGTAGAAACATACAGCAGGCTGCTGGTCTACATGGAGATTGAGTCACTGGGCATCAAAGGATTCATCAGTGAGTCACATTTTAAAGCAGAATAACTGCTGTCACTTTGCAGGCATCGCTGCTTGTCTCCTGCGTTGCATGTTGATAGACTGCCTCAGAACATTTGCGTTTAACACTGATTTTTCTCTTTGGCCGTTAAGAAACTTTCTGTCTGTTCAGGCCAGTTACTGCCAAACGTATTCAAGTCTCACGCGTGGGGAATCCTTCACACATTACTGGAGATGTTCAGCTACAGGATGCATCATATCCAACCACACTACAGAGTCCAGCTGCTGAGTCATCTCCACAGTCTGGCTGCTGTGCCCCAGACCAACCAGAACCAACTGCATCTGTGGTAAGAAGGACATACTATATTGCCAAAAGTATTTGCTCACCCATCCAAATAATCAGAATCTGGTGTTCCAGTCACTTCCATGGCCGTAGGTGTATAAAATCAAGCACCTAGGCATGCAGACTGCTTTTACAAACATTTGTGAAAGAATGGGTCGCTCTCAGGAGCTCAGTGAATTCCAGCGTGGAACTGTGATAGGATGCCACCTGTGAAACAAATCCAGTCGTGAAATTTCCTCACTCCTAAGTACTTCACAGTCAACTGTCAGCTGTATTATAAGAACGTGGAAGTGTTTGGGAACGACAGCAACTCAGCCACGACGTGATAGGCCACATAAACTGACAGAGCAGGGTCAGCAGATGCTGGGGCGCATAGTGTGAAAGGTCGGCAACTTTCTGCAGAGTCAGTCACTACAGACCTCCAAACTTCATGTGGCCTTCAGAGTAGCTCAAGAACAGTGCGCAGAGAGCTTCATGGAATGGGTTTCCATGGCCGAGCAACTGCATCCAAGCCGTATATCACCCAGTGTGATGCAAAGGGTCGGATGCAGTGGTGTAAAGCACGCCGCCACTGGACTCTAGAGCAGTGGAGACGCGTTCTCTGGAGTGACGAATCAGACTTCCCCATCTAGCAATCTGATGGATGAGTCTGGGTTTGGTGGTTGCCAGGAGAACGATACTTGTCGGACTGCACTGTGCCAAGTGTAAAGTTTGGTGGAGGGGGGATTATGGTGTGGGGTTGTTTTTCAGGAGCTGGGCTTGGCCCCTTAGTTCCAGTGAAAGGAACTCTGAATGCTTCAGCATACCAAGACATTTTGGACAATTCCATGCTCCCAACTTTGTGGGAACAGTTTGGAGCTGGCCCCTTCCTCTTCCAACATGACTGTGCACCAGTGCACAAAGCAAGGTCCATATAGACATGGAGTTTGGTGTGGATGAACTTGACTGGCCTGCACAGAGTCCTGACCTCAACCCAATAGAACACCTTTGGGGAAAATGATCACGTAGGAAGGAACTTTTTTTAAATAATTAGTATTAATACAGGAGGACATTATGATTTATATTTACGTTATTTAAGATGACACAGCAAAGCTGAAGATCACAGAATTTTGTCCTTAAAAACAGGTTAATCGATCACCAAAATAGTTAGATTTAATGTAACTAACTAATCAATTAATCAAAGAATTGTTTTGTAATTGTCTCGTCGTCTTATCTCACTGTGTTTGTGTCTCTGTGGCAGCGTTGAGAGCACGGCTCTGCGCTTGATCACAGCTTTGGGGAGTTCAGAGGTTCAGCCCCAGTTCACTCGCTTCCTCAACGACCCAAAGACTGTTCTGTCCGCTGAGTCTGAAGAGCTGAACCGAGCCTTGATCCTCACTCTGGCCAGAGCCACACATGTCACAGGTTGTACTCACTCTGCATTTAAAACTTAAAATCCTTTTGAGTTCTTTGTTGCCCTCTGTCTTTTTATTTTGCTCTTTTATTTTTATCTAATTATTTCCAGTTACCTGTTACACGTAATTAAACATTCAGCCCCTGTTTTCGGTACCATTTTATATATATATATTTTTATTTTTATTTTTTAAATTTGCTTACGTCGTGTCTTTGTGTAGACTTTTTCACAGGGTCTGACTCCATCCATGGGACTTGGTGTAAAGATATCCTCCAGACCATCATGAACTTTACGCCTCATAACTGGGCCTCACACACACTGTCCTGCTTCCCTGCGCCACTACAGGTACACTATGGTTACCTAAACATGAATAACACTGTCAAATTCACATTTATTTAGTGTTCTAACAGATGCATTAATCCTGTTTCAATGACTCTGTTCCTCTCAGGCGTTCTTCAAACAGAACAATGTTCCTCAGGAGTCTCGATTCAACCTGAAGAAGAATGTGGAAGAGGAGTACAGGAAGTGGAAGTCCATGGCCAACGAGAATGACATCATTACCCACTTCTCCATGCAGGGCTCGCCCCCACTGTTCCTCTGTCTGCTGTGGAAGATGCTACTGGAGACGGACCACATCAACCAGATAGGCTTCAGGTTGTTATTTTGTCTCTAAAGGCACACACGTTGTACATACAGAGGCTTTAAAAAGTGCACTTGCTGAGGATAAAATCAAGTCTCTTAGCAGAATTTGTAGATAATTGTTCCCACAGGACTGTACAGTGTTGTTTTGCTAACTGCAGCCTGATTTGGTTTCCCCTCAGGGTTTTGGAGCGTATCGGTGCTCGTGCACTGGTTGCTCACGTGCGAACATTTGCAGACTTCCTTGTCTATGAGTTCTCAACTTCAGCCGGTGGACAGCAGCTCAACAAGTGCATTGAAATACTCAACGACATGGTCTGGAAATACAACATAGTCACACTGGACAGACTTATTCTGTGTCTGGTGAGGAGGAACTTGCATATAGAGAATATGTATATGCTATATGACAAGGTCTGTGTGTCTTAATTTTCTGCTCCTCTGCGTCCAGGCGATGAGGAGCCATGAGGGCAACGAAGCTCAGGTTTGCTACTTCATAATCCAGCTGCTGCTGCTGAAGCCCAATGACTTCAGGAACCGAGTCAACGATTTTGTGAAGGAGAACGCTCCAGAACACTGGCTGCAGAGTGACTGGCACAACAAGCACATGAGCTACCATAAGGTGCACAGTTTTATAGCACAGTGGATCCATCTCATTCAGCTCAGCATAAAACAGTGAAATGAAGAGACACTCAGGTCTGTCTTTAGCAATGTTTGTTCTCCTTCACCAGAAATACCCAGAGAAGCTGTACTTTGAGGGACTTGCGGACCAAGTCAACCCTCCCATGCAGCTCCAGCCTCAGTATCTGCCCATCTACTTTGGCAATGTGTGCCTGCGCTTCCTGCCTGTCTTTGACATTGTCATCCACCGTTTCCTGGAGCTTCTTCCTGTTTCCAAGTCTCTGGAAACGCTGCTGGATCATCTGGGAGGGCTGTACAAGTTCCATGGTGAGTAAAGCTGTCTTAAAAGCAATAACATTAAATGACACTGATTAAAAAGGGGGTGAAGGGCCATCTGTGCACACTGATGTGGTTTTACTGCTGTGTTTGTATGCAGACCGCCCAGTCACCTACCTGTACAACACACTGCACTACTACGAGCGACACCTGAGAGACAGAACCAACCTGAAGAGGAAACTGGTGCACGCCATCATGTCTTCACTGAAGGCATGTGGAGAGATAAACACCCCCAAGATAATAGCTCAACATGTAATAATGCATAAGGTGTATTTTTTATTCATTAAAACCATGCTTCTGTGTGGCATTTTCTGTAGGATAACCGTACCCCAGGGTGGTGCCTCAGTGAAACCTACCTGAAGTTTGGCATGAACCCCAGAGAGGACAACGTGTGGATCCCTGACGACACCTACTACTGCAAACTGATTGGACGCCTGGTGGACAATATCCTTTATTAATCTCCCCCTGTGGGTAGACTCTTCTCTCTAACTGACCCTGAAACTGGCTAATAAAAAGTCATGGGCCTCTGGTGCACCTGAGTAATACATTTAGCTTACTGCTAAATGTCCCTGAATTCCTTTTTGCCATCCAGAAAGATAGTACAATCTCAGGTCAGCGTATCTGGAGAACAAATCAAGGTGGATGGAGATGCTGTTTAAGCATATAATTAAGACATACATCACATGTTCATGCCCCTGTTGAGCCTTGTTTCCTCCCAGTTAATTTAGCCTCCCTAACTCTCTCTCACCCATGGCTGGAAAGTCACCTGGTCCCTTCCCCAACTGTGACTGGAGGTTCAATGAGTTCCCCAACCCTGCGGCTCACGCTCTCCACGTCACCTGCGTGGAGCTGATGGCTCTGGCCGTTCCGGGAAAAGATGTCGGCAACGCTCTCCTCAACGTTGTGTTGAAGAGGTAAAAGAGATTTTAGACAGAAAACGACTCGGATTAATGTGGGAGAAATGACCATAAAACTGAGCTTTTTGACAGCTGTGTTGTACTAATATTTCTGGGTATGTGTACTGGTGGTATACTGAGTTAGATGAGAATACCTGATCAGACCATGTTTTCTTTCACCTTTCAGCCAACCTCTGGTTCCAAGAGAGAACATCACAGCTTGGATGAACGCCATTGGACTTGTGATAACTGCACTTCCTGTAAGGGGGGGGGGGAATACAATACTCACTAAAGACATCCCTGAACAGTTTGATGAATTCACCATATCCCCTCTTCCAGGAGCCCTACTGGATCGTCCTCCACGACCGCATTGTGTCCGTGATCGGCTCCCCGGCGCTGACGTCAGAGACGGAGTGGGCAGGTTATCCCTTCGCCTTGCTGGACTTCACAGCCTGCCACCAGAGCTACAGTGAGATGAACTGCAGCTACGTGCTTGCATTAGCGCACGCTGTGTGGCATCACTCATCCATCGGACAGCTGTCTCTGATTCCCAAGTAAGGAAGTCCTCATTGTTCACTGTCTGATTAATCCCAACCTCCTTTGCATTTCAGTCATGGTTCTCATAAATTTGTGTCTATAGATTTCTGTCGGAGACACTGAAGCCCGTCGTCCAGACAGAGTTCCAGTTACTCTACGTCTATCACCTGGTGGGGCCGTTTCTGCAGCGCTTCCAGCAGGAGAGGACAAGATGCATGTTGGAGGTTATATGAGCATTTAACCATGAATTAAAAACACTGTAATGATGCCGTTAACTTCATGTTGAACACAATGTATGTATTTGTGTGTTTCAGATTGGTGTGGCCTTCTACGAGATGCTCCAGGCAGTGGACCAGCACTGCCAACACCTCAGCTACATGGACCCAATCTGTGACTTCCTGTATCACATCAAATACATGTACACTGGAGACAGCGTGAAGGAGCAGGTGAGCGCATCTTTTATTAAAATAAATCTGACCATACAACATTGATTTTTTTGATTTTTTTTTTTTTCTTTAAATAACAAAACTAATTGAGAAACTGATGAAAACCTAAAAATTGAGACAAATTGTGACTATTATCACCCAGATGACATCTGTGAACCCACAGCTCCTTGGGAGACAATTTAGTTTTCTCCATTTTTAGCTTGAGTCTGTCACCTCCTGTACAGCCACGCAGCTCCCCACCAGTGTCCAGACCTGACACCAGACTCAGTGGAAGGAGATAAAACTGTAGCTCCAATTGTTCTTGAGGTTTAGACAACTGTACTTACAGACAAAGTCGCCATTAGGAATTAAACACAAGATTTCGCATAAATGAAAATTTGAAGTAATGACTCTTCTGTCTTCCTCCAGGTGGAGAAAATCATCATGACTTTGCGTCCGGCCATGAAGCTGCGTCTGCGCTTCATCACACACAGCAGCAAGATAGAGACGTCAGCCGCCACCGCTGTCTCCACTTCCTCCTCCATCACCTCCTCCTCCACCCCTCAGCCCCCCGCTGCCTCATTGTCATCATCCTCTGCTGCAGCCTCCCCCTCCTCCTCTCAGCACGCCCACACACCTATGTAGGTAAACAGTGTCAATGAAGACGATGGACTTTTCTCCAACGTAACCAGTTTTCAGTCGCTCTTTTGTTGGATTCAGCTCAAAGTACGGATGCAAAATGTTTATTATACAAACGTGGAGAGCTGATTATGTTCCGCGAGGCTGAATCGTGTTCAAGAGTGCATAAATTCAATTTCTTAAATATGAAATTGAAATATCCCAGCTGACTGACGGAATTCAGTGGCATTGAGTAAGCATCGATACCAGTACCAGTACCAGTGGAATTCCACTACTGCCTGTACCACACCTATATAAAAACTGCAGTAAAACAATAAACTGTGCAGTGTTATGAAGTTAAACGTCATAATTTCCTCTCTAGTAGAGTGAAAACAGCATACAGTGGATTTATCCATAAACTGCTTTTATAAGATTACATTTGAACAAATCATTTGTTTGTTTGTCTCTGACCCACTACTCATTTTTGCAGAAAGGCATCATAATTAAAAAATAAAAGTGAAGTTAGTTAGTTGTGGAGCCATTTGAGCTCCACAGGACTGTGCTGCCCACCGGCTGATAGAAGCTAACGTTAAACTAACCAGCCTCCCCCTAATCTCAACACAGATTTGTTGATCATACTGCTACATCATGAACATCGTTAGCCTCGAGCCCCTCGGCTGGTACTGTAGAAAAACGAGGACTGTCACGTTTTCAGATTTTCGGCAAGTATCGGTTCTTATGACAATACTAATCTGTAGCTCAGCTCTCTGCACTCAGGTCAAGTACTTCTTGTTGATATTATGGCATCTTTTTATTGTCTCTTTGTAGTCATTTTTATATTGCACATTATTATTAGTTAATTAAAAAAAGACTTTGGTAATCTTGCTTTTCGTCATTCCCTTTTGTGTCACACAAATCACAATAGAATACCATGTAGGGGGAGTCAGAGACAGATTACAGACCTGAGTTGGCTCCATTATGTTGTTTCCTTGTCTTTCTGACAGAAGGATGTAAGGAAAACATCTGAACAGTCATCCATTTAATTTGGTGTAAAGCTGTGAGCCAAGAACACTGAGGGTCTTGGCGGCAAGATGCATCTTTTTGTCCTTGTGACAATTAGAAATGAAACTCATTGTGAGAGAAAGACAAGATTCAAAATCCTGGGGGTATATTTGTTATATATTTGTGTCCATCATTATCATGTTACACATGCTATACTATGCTTATACTATTTGACATGCTATATGAAAATTTTCAACAGAAGAAGGAGAAAGAAGAAGGAAAATAAGATCGAGAACAGAAGGAAGAGTGATTCTCCTCATGTCTGCATGGTTTCCTCCAGGCATTGCAGTTTCCTCCCACACATTTGTCTAAACTAATGACATATAGTAGAAAAATATATTATTGTCATTATTTTTGTCATTGTATTCCAGTGAAGACATCGGCCACAAACTTTACTACAGAAATTCTGTTTAATACTTTGGTATTGTGTTAGAGATCTTTGTGTGACTATCATGGCTTCAATTGTCCAGTCCAGCCAGGATGGACCAACTTCAGGAGTTCAGGAACAGAGACCTCAGGACCTGAGTGCAGCCCCTCTGAACACCCACAAAGAAAATATGAAGCTGGCGTCAGAGAGGGCCCTCAGGCGACAGGCTCCGGCAGACTTAAGGCTGGAATATACTTCTCCGTCTGCGTAATCCGTCATCCAACTCCGTAGCTACGGAGACCCCTCGAGCCCTCACACTTCTCCGTCATGATGCGTATTGTGCAGCCCTGCCGAGAAATGCACCCCCTCGGAAAGTGAAGCAATTGGCTTTAATATCGCTGATAAAAGCAGGAGAAAATACTATTTTATGATTTAATTATTTGTGAGGGACATAGAAGAGAACAACATTGATTGCTTTCAGTCTTTAAAACTCCTCTTCCTCTTTGTTTTCAACACAAAATCGGATAATAGCGAACGCAAACCAACAACTTTCGGTATGTTCTGTGGAAATATACCCCAGCCATAATTACTAAATGAATTAAATAGATTTTTTGAGCAGGTTGAATGTGTTTGATTTGCCTTTCACAAGGATAATCGATACTTTAGTTCCTGTCCTGTCTGTGCTGCTGCAGAGGAGACCTGTCTGTTTCTGTGTAGGGAGAGGGGCTGCATTTCACAGCAGGGTGCAGCTAGAGGACCAATCACAGCCCTTGTCGTCTCCGTCTTCCCTTGACGGATTGACGGACAGTTAAAAAAAAATTCCTGCGCCCGGAGACGACGGAGAGGCTCTCCGTCAGGCTCTCAGGCGACGCAGAGGGCTCTCCGTCTCTACGTACGTCACTTTACGGAGTACTATAAATTGGCCTTTAAAGGCGAAGAAGAGGGAGACAGTGGAGCTGGCAACCACCAAGCCCGAATCTCAGAGAGAGGGCTTCACCATCCTCCAGAACATACCACTGCAGGACCTGAAAAATAATCTGCTGGAAGTCCAAAACTCGAACATGAAGCTGAACTCAGAAATCACTGCCCTGAAGAAGCAGATGGCCACCAATGAGTCCAGCTGGGAAATGGAGAAATCCAAAATCCTGAAGGCTGCAGATGATGAGACTGCCTTTATGGTAAGGGTTCAGCATGAACTGGAGACCCCTCCGGAAAGCTGCAGGTTTAAAGACACTTGTGGAGGTTGCATGTTCTTGCAGTGTCTCGGCATGGGAAGAGTGATTCTCCTCATGCCTGCATGGTTTCTTCCTGGCACTGCAGTTTCCTCCCACAGTTGCCCTGTAGCCTGACAGAAAGAAGCAGCTGGTTTTCTTTGTGATAAAGAAACCTCTGGAAGGCTGTAGGGCTGAAGACACTTGTGGAGGTTGCATGTACTTGCAGTTCTTGGCACGGTGGAAGAGTGATTCTCCCCGTGTCTGTGGGTTTTCTCCAGTTTCCCCAAAATGCATGTGATACGCATAAAAAAAAAAAACAACAAACTCTTCTCAAATAAAATAAAATAAGCCATTATTTGTTCCATCAGTGGTGTAATTTACATTACAATAAGGGTTTTCATGAAAAATAAGAACCAGTGACAAAATATAAAAAATAGAATAAGTAGAAAAAATGTGTAAAAAATAAGGTTAACAAATTAAAAAAAAAAAAAAATAACCAAACAGCAGTGTCTCAAAATATGTGTCATAATTATTCATTCATCTTCAACCATCTTACTCAGGCTGTCCGGGTCATAGGGCGAAAGGCAGAGTACACTCTGGACAAGTCGCCAGGTCATCACAGGGTACATAGAGACAGACAACACAGAGAGACAGACGACCACTGACACTCACATTCACACCTACAGGCAATTTATGCTCTACTACGTTAGCATTTTATCAAGTGGCTAGTGTAACAACATAGTAAGGGCCTCTAAATATAAGAAATGGTGACGTAAGTGAAGCTGCCTTTAGTTTCTATGCTTCTATGGCTAAGTGCTAGATAATGGATGGATGAACACAATCAACTGGTGTAATAAAGTAATAATAAACGAAGAACAGACCTCATGAAAATCTAAAACTGAAAAAAAAATTACATAATGAATGTAAGAGTTTTAACGCTGTGATTTCAAGGCTTAATCTGGCCTTCAGCAACAGCTTTTGCCCTCCTCTTTAACAACAGTGGTCGTGTTGTTAGTAATTGAAAAATCCAGTGCACGATAAGTGTGTTTAATGGCATCATGGCTGTGTCTACCTCAGTCACAGCTCATTTCTTTAATGAGTGCTGCAATCACTGGGAGTCTTTTTCCATCTCATGCTATAGTGTACAAATAAGCAGCAGATCAGATGGAAAACAAGTCAGCAAATATAACATGGTGGTGCAGTGGTTAGCACTGTCGCCTTACAGCAAGAAAGTACTGGGTTTGATTTGATTCCCTCTGTGGAAGTTGCATGTTTTGCTCATAATGTGTGTTTAGTTTGCTGGTTGTATAGTCTGACTACTGGAGGAAGAACAAAGCTCTGGTATCTCTCTATGAGACACCACAGGTGAAGCAGCCTCTCATTAAGAAGAAGAAGAATTCCTTTATTAGTCCCTCAATGAGGGAAATTTCAATTTACACTCTGTTAGTATTTTTTATTTTCAGTTGCACATCACACACAAGTTATGAAACACACATGCACTAGAGGAGAGGTGTCAGAGTGATGGGGCTGCCCCATATCCAGGCGCCCCGAGCAGTTGGGGGTTCGGTGCCTTGCTCAAGGCACCTCGGCAGTGCCCAGGAGGAAGAACGGACACCTCTCCAGCTACCAGTCCACTCTCCACACATGGTCCGACCTGGACTTGAACTGGCGACCCTCCGATTCCCAGCCCAAGTCACTAGTCACTATAAAACTAACATTGTGGTGTTAGTTTCTCCTGCAGAGGGTTGGATGTTGTCCATCAGAGTTGACAGCTTCTAAAATAAAAATAATAGTACAGTTTGTCTAATAAAGTCATAGCAGAGCATGTTGGAAAAAATGTGCAGTATTTTGAAAAAAAAGAATGAAGAAAGAAAGGTAGTTTTTCATAAATACATATATTTTAACATGTAGAAAAATATTGTTGCTCATTTTGGCCAATACAATGAATTAAATACCTCACAGTCATGCCTTCTCTGTGGTGAAAAGGAAGTTTACACAATGCCAGCCATCCTTATGGATGATTATTTTCTGAAATATTAAACTCCACCTTCTTTCATTTTAGTGTCCAGACTTCTCTCTGGATCCCTGATGGGAGGAACATAAGAAAGTGGTGTCAATGGCCCTCTGCTGTAGGATATTCAGCATTGTTCTGTTTAATTAAAATGTTTGGTTTTGAAAGATTCATAGTGTTAACATTGTTGTGGAGCCCATGTTGGACTATAGACCTTTTCAAACTAGTACAGCAATACTATTATATAATACAAAAACTACAACAACATAAAGCTTCTAAATAGGCCTCATTTGCATTTCTTTATCAAAATGTATTAAAATATGAAGCAACAAGTAGTAAACAGAGAGCTAAGCTGTTGCCCCGGCAACAGAAGTGTAAATTCTAATGGAATCACATGTCATCACAAGAAACATTCTACCTCCCTTTGATGTGAGAACAAGAGGAGGTAGAAGTGAGACTATGTTGTGTTGGGTCATTCGTTCAGAGTTCATCAACAGAGACACATCTCTTTGAGCAGAGCGACACCTTTTTATACAAGTGCACATCTACCACAAACTTTACTACAGAGATTCTGTTTAATACTTTGGTATTGTGTTAGAGATCTTTGTGTGACTACCATGGCTTCAATCGCCCAGTCCAACCAGGATGGACCAACTTCAGGAGTTCAGGACCTGAGTACAGCCCTTCTGAACACCCACAAAGAAAATGTGAAGCTGGCCTCTGAAAATGCTGCTCTTAAGAAGCAGCTGGCCAGCAATGAGTCCAGCTGGGAAACGGAGAAATCCAAAATCCTGAAGGCTCTCAAGGCAGAGAGGGTCCTCAGGCGACAGGCTGAGGCGGAGTTGAAGGCGAAGAAGAGGGAGACAGTGGAGCTGGCAACCACCAAGCCCGAATCTCAGAGAGAGGGCTTCACCATCCTCCAGAACATACCACTGCAGGACCTGAAAAATAATCTGCTGGAAGTCCAAAACTCGAACATGAAGCTGAACTCAGAAATCACTGCCCTGAAGAAGCAGATGACCACCAATGAGTCCAGCTGGGAAATGGAGAAATCCAAAATCCTGAAGGCTCTCAAGGCAGAGAGGGTCCTCAGACGACAGGCTGAGGCGAACTTGAAGGCGAAGGAGAGGGAGACAGTGCAGCCGATAACCACCAAGCCCGAACTGGAGACCCTGAAGAAGGAGAACGAGGAGGTCATCAGCTCTCTCAGGCAAAGCTTGCTTGATGAGCAAGAAAAGACCCTGTCCGCCTATGACGAGCTTAACCACATCACTGTCCAATATGAAGAGTTGGACACCAGGATGAGGATGGAGCTGAACGCTGAGTGGGAAAAGAAGTTGCGTCAAGAACAGGAAAATATGGCCGTCGAGCTTCAGGCTTGTGAAGAACACTATGTGAGGGAGTTGAGTCAGGTCATCCAAGAAAAGGATGACCAGATCGCAAATGCAACCAGTGACAAGAAGGCTCTGGAGGCAGAGAGTCTGGATTTGAAAGCCAGGCTGGAAGAAATGGAGAAGAAGTTCATCCAGAGTGAGGCAGAGTGGAAAAACAAACTCACCACTCCGGAGGATCAGAAGAGGTGCGAGCTGTCTGCTGAGGAGGGAAGCTCCAAGCTCCTGACCCACAACAGCTCTGACCTCCAGGTAGATCACCTCAACCTTCAGGAGCTCCACCAGACAGCAGCCAAGGAGCCGGTGAACATGACAAAGGCCGACATAAAGGCGCAAAAGGAGGCAGTGAAGAAGCTGGAAAAAGAGAGGAAGGAGGAATTGAAAAGGCAGAAGAAAGAAGAGAAGGAGAGGGAGGAGAGAGAGAAGAAGGAAAATAAGCGAAAAGAAAAGGAGGAACTCAAGAAGAAGGAAAAGCAGACAGGAAGAATCGGTTGTTTTCCTTGGTGGTAAAGAAACCTCCGGAAAGCTGCAGGTTTAAAGACACTTGTGGAGGTTGCATGTTCTTGCAGTGTCTCGGCATGGGAAGAGTGATTCTCCTCATGCCTGCATGGTTTCTTCCTGGCACTGCAGTTTCCTCCCACAGTTGCCCTGTAGCCTGACAGAAAGAAGCAGCTAATTTTCTTTGTGATAAAGAAACCTCTGGAAGGCTGCAGGGCTGAAGACACTTGTGGAGGTTGCATGTACTTGCAGTTCTCGGCACGGTGGAAGAGTGATTCTCCCCGTGTCTGTGGGTTTTCTCCAGTTTCCCCAAAATGCATGTGATACGCCTAAAAAAACCCAACAAACTCTTCTAAAATAAAATAAAATAAAACAAAATAAGCCATTATTTGTTCCAGCAGTGGTGTAATTTACATTACAATAAGGGTCTTTATGAAAAATAAGAACCAGTGACAAAATATAAAAAATAGAATAAGTAGAAAAAATGTGTAAAAAATAAGGTTAACAAATTAAAAAAAAAAACAAAAACCAAACAGCAGTGTCTCAAAATATGTGTCGTCATTATTCATTCATCTTCAACCATCTTACTTAGGCTGTCCGGGTCATAGGGCGAAAGGCAGAGTACACTCTGGACAAGTCGCCAGGTCATCACAGGGTACATAGAGACAGACAACACAGAGAGACAGACGACCACTGACACTCACATTCACACCTACATTCAATTTATGCTCTACTACGTTAGCATTTTATCAAGTGGCTAGTGTAACAACATAGTAAGGGCCTCTAAATATAAGAAATGGTGATGTAAGTGAAGCTGCCTTTAGTTTCTATGCTTCTATGGCTAAGTGCTAGATAATGGATGGATGAACACAATCAACTGGTGTAATAAAGTAATAATAAAGGAAGAACAGACCTTATGAAAATTTTAAACTGAAAAAAACAATTACATAATGAATGTAAGAGTTTTAACGCTGTGATTTCAAGGCTTAATCTGGCCTTCAGCAACAGCTTTTGCCCTCCTCTTTAACAACAGTGGTCGTGTTGTTAGTAATTGAAAAATCCAGTGCACGATAAGTGTGTTTAATGGCATCATGGCTGTGTCTACCTCAGTCACAGCTCATTTCTTTAATGAGCGCTGCAATCACTGGGAGTCTTTTTCCACCTCATGCTATAGTGTACAAATAAGCAGCAGATCAGATGGAAAACAGTCAGCAAATATAACATGATGGTGCAGTGGTTAGCACTGTCGCCTTACAGCAAGAAAGTGCTGGGTTTGATTTGATCAAAACCAAAATGTTTGATTTTGAATGTTTCATAGTGTTAACGTTGTGGAGCCCATGTTGGGCTATAGACCTTTTCAAACTAGTACAGCAATACTACTGTATAATACAAAAACTACAACAACATAAACCTTCTAAATAGGCCTCATTTGCATTTCTTTATCAAAATGTATTAAAATATGAAGCAACAAGTAGTAAACAGAGAGCTAAGCCTTTGCAATTTTCAACATGCTATAAAATTGTTTTTTTCACAAGATATTTCAATATATTTTGGCATGAAATTATTCACCACACTATTATAAGTCTTTCTGATGACTGTTTTGAGCTTTTTAAAATTTTT
The DNA here is from genome assembly GCA_029721515.1 of Synanceia verrucosa. NCBI lineage: Eukaryota > Metazoa > Chordata > Actinopteri > Perciformes > Synanceiidae > Synanceia > Synanceia verrucosa. The sequence goes on from CM056570.1 coordinate 4,722,940, forward strand.
CATTTTTTTTTTTTTAAACTTTTTTGGCATGCTATACTATGACATTTTTTGACAATTTTCAACAATCTCTAAAATGTTTTTTTTCACAAGATATTTCAATATATTTTAGCAAGAAATTATTCAGGACACTATTATAAGTCTTTCTGATGACTTTTTAGAGCATTTTAAAATTTTCAATGTTTTGACTTTTTTGGCATGCTATAGTATGACATGTTTTGACAATTTTCAACAATCTATAAAATTGCTTTTTTCACAACATATTTCAATATATTTTGGCATGAAATTATTCAGCAGACTATTATAAGTCTTTCTGATGACTTTTTGGAGCATTTTAAAATTTTTCTTTTTTTTTACTTTTTTGGCATACTATAGTATGACGTGTTTTGGAAATTTTCAACAATCTATAAAATTGCTTTTTTCACAAGATATTTCAATATATTTTGGCATGAAATTATTCAGCAGACTATTATAAGTCTTTCTGATGACTTTTTAGAGCATTTTAAAATTTTCAATTTTTTGACTTTTTTGGCATGCTATAGTATGACATGTTTTGACAATTTTCAACAATCTATAAAATTGCTTTTTTCACAAGATATTTCAATATATTTTGGCATGAAATTATTCAGCAGACTATTCTGAGTCTTTCCCATGACTTTTTTGAGCATTTTAAAAATTTTAAGTTTTTTGACTTTTTTGGCATGCTATAGTATGACATTTTTTGACAATTTTCAACAAGCTCTAAAATTATTTTTTTTCACAAGATATTTCAATATATTTTGGCATGTAATTATTCAGCACACTATTATAAGTCTTTCTGATGATGTTTTAGAGCATTTCAAAATTTTAAATTTTTTGACTTTTTTGGCATACTATATTATGACATTTTTTGACAATTTTCAACAATCTCTAAAATTATTTTTTTTCACAAGATATTTCAACATATTTTGGCATGAACTTATTCAGCACACTATTATAAGTCTTTCTGATGATGTTTTAGAGCATTTAAAAAATATATATTTTTCTGACTGTTTTGGCATGCTATACTATGACACGTTTTGACAATTTTCAACAATCTTTAAAATTATTTTTTCACAAGATATTTCAATATATTTTAGCATGAAATTATTCAGCACACTATTATAAGTCTTTCTGATGATGTTTTAGAGCATTTTAAAATTTTCAATTTTTTGACTTTTTTGGCATACTATAGTATGACATTTTTTGACAATTTTCAACAATCTATAAAATTGCTTTTTTTACAACATATTTCAATATATTTTGGCATGAAATTATTCAGCAGACTATTCTGAGTCTTTCTCATGACTTTTTTGAGCATTTTAAAAATTTTAAATTTTTTGACTTTTTTGGCATGCTATAGTATGACATTTTTTGACAATTTTTAACAATCTCTAAAATTATTTTTTTTCACAAGATATTTCAATATATTTTGGCATGAAATTATTCAGCACACAATCATAAGCCTTTCTGATGATGTTTAAGAGCATTTTAAATTTTTTTAATTTTTTGACTTTTTTGGCATACTATAGTATGACATGTTTTGACAATTTTCAACAATCTATAAAATTGTTTTTTCACAAGATATTTCAATATGTTTTGCCATGAAATTATTCAGCACACTATTATAAGTCTTTCTGATGACTTTTTTGAGCATTTTAAAATTTTTCCTTTTTTTTTTTACTTATTTGGCATACTATAGTATGACATGTTTTGACAATTTTCAACAATCTATAAAATTGCTTTTTTCACAACATATTTCAATATATTTTGCCATGAAATTATTCAGTAGACTACTACGAGTCTTTCTCATGACTTTTTTGAGCATTTTAAAAATTCTAAATTTTTTGACTTTTTTGGCATGCTATAGTATGACATTTTTTGACAATTTTCAACAATCTCTAAAATTATTTTTTTTCAAAAGATATTTCAACATATTTTGGCATGAACTTATTCAGCACACTATTATAAGTCTTTCTGATGATGTTTTAGAACATTTTAAAAAAATTTAATTTTTTGACTTTTTTGGCATGCTATAGTATGACATTTTTTTGACAATTTTCAACAATCTCTAAAATTATTTTTTTTCACAAGATATTTCAATATATTTTGGCATGAAATTATTCAGCACACTATTATAAGTCTTTCTGATGATGTTTTAGAGCATTTTAAAATTTTCAATTTTTTGACTTTTTTGGCATACTATAGTATGACATTTTTTGACAATTTTCAACAATCTATAAAATTGCTTTTTTTTACAACATATTTCAATATATTTTGGCATGAAATTATTCAGCAGACTATTCTGAGTCTTTCTCATGACTTTTTTGAGCATTTTAAAAATTTTAATTTTTTGACTTTTTTGGCATGCTATAGTATGACATTTTTTGACAATTTTCAACAATCTATAAAATTGTTTTTTTCACAAGACATTTCAATATAATTTTGGCATGAAATTATTCAGCAGACTATTATAAGTCTTTCTGATGATGTTTTAGAGCATTTTAAAATTTTTCAATTTTTTGACTTTTTTGGCATACTATAATATGACATGTTTTGACAATTTTCAACAATCTATAAAATTGCTTTTTTCACAAGATATTTCAATATATTTTGGAATGAAATTATTCAGCACACTATTATAAGTCTTTCTCATGACTTTTTTGAGCATTTTAAAATTTTCATTTTTTCGACTTTTTTGGCATGCTATACTATGACACGTTTTGACAATTTTCAACAATCTCTAAAATTATTTTTTTTCAAAAGATATTTCAACATATTTTGGCATGAACTTATTCAGCACACTATTATAAGTCTTTCTGATGATGTTTTAGAGCATTTTAAAATTTTTTAATTTTTTGACTTTTTTGGCATGCTATAGTATGACATTTTTTGACAATTTTCAACAATCTATGAAATTGTTTTTTCACAAGATATTTCAATATATTTTGCCATGAAATTACTCAGCACACTATTATTAGTCTTTCTGATGACTTTTTTGAGCATTTTAAAATTTTCAATTTTTTTGACTTTTTTGGCATGCTATAGTATGACGTGTTTTGACGATTTTCAACAATCTCTAAAATTATTTTTTTTTCACAAGATATTTCAACATATTTTGGCATGAACTTATTCAGCACACTATTATTAGTCTTTCTGATGATGTTTTTGAGCATTTTAAAAAATATATTTTTTTGACTGTTTTGGCATGCTATACTATGACACGTTTTGACAATTTTCAACAGTCTTTAAAATTATTTTTTTCACAACATATTTCAATTTAATTTTGGCATAAAATTATTCAGCAAACTATTATAAGTCTTTCTGATTACTTTTTAGAGCATTTTAAAATTTTCAATTTTTTTGACTTTTTGGCATGCTATAGTATGACATGTTTTGACAATTTTCAACAATCTATAAAATGGCTTTTTTCACAAGATATTTCAATATATTTTGGCATGAAATTATTCAGCAGACTATTCTGAGTCTTTCTCATGACTTTTTTGAGCATTTTAAAAATTTTAAATTTTTTGACTTTTTTGGCATGCTATAGTATGACATTTTTTGACAATTTTCAACAATCTATAATTTTTTTTTTTCACAAGATATTTCAATATATTTTGGCATGAAATTATTCAGCACACTATTATAAGTCTTTCTGGTGATGTTTTAGAGCATTTTAAAAAAATTTAATTTTTTGACTTTTTTGGCATACTATAGTATGGCATTTTTGACAATTTTCAACAATTATATATTTTTTTTTTCACTGGATATTTCAACATATTTTGGCATGAAATGATTAAGCACACTATTATAAGTCTTTCTGATTACTTTTTTGAGCATTTTAAAATTTTTCCTTTTTTTTTGACTTATTTGGCATACTATAGTATGACATGTTTTGACAATTTTCAACAATCTATAAAATTGCTTTTTTCACAACATATTTCAATATATTTTGCCATGAAATTATTCAGTAGACTACTACGAGTCTTTCTCATGACTTTTTTGAGCATTTTAAAAATTCTAAATTTTTTGACTTTTTTGGCATGCTATAGTATGACATTTTTTGACAATTTTCAACAATCTCTAAAATTATTTTTTTCACAAGATATTTCAACATATTTTGGCATGAACTAAGTCTTTCTGATGATGTTTTAGAGCATTTTAAAAAAATATATTTTTTTGACTGTTTTGGCATGCTATACTATGACACGTTTTGACAATTTTCAACAATCTTTAAAATTATTTTTTCACAAGATATTTCAATATATTTTAGCATGAAATTATTCAGCACACTATTAAAAGTCTTTCTGATGATGTTTTAGAGCATTTTAAAAATTTTCAATTTTTTTGACTTTTTTGGCATACTATAGTATGACATTTTTTGACAATTTTCAACAATCTATAAAATTGCTTTTTTTTACAACATATTTCAATATATTTTGGCATGAAATTATTCAGCAGACTATTCTGAGTCTTTCTCATGACTTTTTTGAGCATTTTAAAAATTTTAAATTTTTTGACTTTTTTGGCATGCTATAGTATGACATTTTTTGACAATTTTTAACAATCTCTAAAATTATTTTTTTTCACAAGATATTTCAATATATTTTGGCATGAAATTATTCAGCACACAATCATAAGCCTTTCTGATGATGTTTAAGAGCATTTTAAATTTTTTTAATTTTTTGACTTTTTTGGCATACTATAGTATGACATGTTTTGACAATTTTCAACAATCTATAAAATTGTTTTTTCACAAGATATCACAATATATTTTGGCATGAAATTATTCAGCACACTATTATAAGTCTTTCTGATGACTTTTTTGAGCATATTAAAATTTTTTATTCTTTTACTTTTTTGGCATATTATAATATCACGTTTTGACAAATTTCAACAATCTATAAAATTGCTTTTTCACAAGATACTTCAACATATTTTGCCATGAAATTATTCAGTAGACTACTACGAGTCTTTCTCATGACTTTTTTGAGCATTTTAAAATTTTTCATTTTTTTGACTTTTTTGGCATGCTATATTATGACACGTTTTGACAATTTTCAACAATCTCTAAAATTATTTTTTTTCAAAAGATATTTCAACATATTTTGGCATGAACTTATTCAGCACACTATTATAAGTCTTTCTGATGATGTTTTAGAACATTTTAAAAAATTTTAATTTTTTGACTTTTTTGGCATGCTATAGTATGACATTTTTTTGACAATTTTCAACAATCTCTAAAATTATTTTTTTTCACAAGATATTTCAATATATTTTGGCATGAAATTATTCAGCACACTATTATAAGTCTTTCTGATGATGTTTTAGAGCATTTTAAAATTTTCAATTTTTTGACTTTTTTGGCATACTATAGTATGACATTTTTTGACAATTTTCAACAATCTATAAAATTGCTTTTTTTTTACAACATATTTCAATATATTTTGGCATGAAATTATTCAGCAGACTATTCTGAGTCTTTCTCATGACTTTTTTGAGCATTTTAAAAATTTTAAATTTTTTGACTTTTTTGGCATGCTATAGTATGACATTTTTTGACAATTTTCAACAATCTATAAAATTGTTTTTTTCACAAGACATTTCAATATAATTTTGGCATGAAATTATTCAGCAGACTATTATAAGTCTTTCTGATGATGTTTTAGAGCATTTTAAAATTTTTCAATTTTTTGACTTTTTTGGCATACTATAATATGACATGTTTTGACAATTTTCAAAAATCTATAAAATTGCTTTTTTCACAAGATATTTCAATATATTTTGGAATGAAATTATTCAGCAGACTATTCTGAGTCTTTCTCATGACTTTTTTGAGCATTTTAAAATTTTAAATTTTTTGACTTTTTTGGCATGCTATAGTATGACATTTTTTGACAATTTTCAACAATCTCTAAAATTATTTTTTTTCACAAGATATTTCAATATATTTTGGCATGAAATTATTCAGCACACTATTATAAGTCTTTCTGATGATGTTTTAGAGCATTTTAAAAATTTTTTAATTTTTTTTACTTTTTTGGCATACTATAGTATGACATGTTTTGACAATTTTCAACAATCTATGAAATTGTTTTTTCACAAGATATTTCAATATATTTTGCCATGAAATTATTCAGCACACTATTATTAGTCTTTCTGATGACTTTTTTGAGCATTTCAAAATTTTTAATTTTTTTGACTTTTTTGGCATACTATAGTATGACATGTTTTGACAATTTTCAACAATCTCTAAAATTATTTTTTTCACAAGATATTTCAACATATTTTGGCATGAACTTATTCAGCACACTATTATAAGTCTTTCTGATGATGTTTTGGAGCATTTTAAAAAATATATTTTTTTGACTGTTTTGGCATGCTATACTATGACACGTTTTGACAATTTTCAACAGTCTTTAAAATTATTTTTTTCACAACATATTTCAATTTAATTTTGGCATAAAATTATTCAGCAAACTATTATAAGTCTTTCTGATTACTTTTTAGAGCATTTTAAAATTTTCAATTTTTTTGACTTTTTTGGCATGCTATATTATGACATGTTTTGACAATTTTCAACAATCTATAAAATGGCTTTTTTCACAAGATATTTCAATATATTTTGGCATGAAATTATTCAGCAGACTATTCTGAGTCTTTCTCATGACTTTTTTGAGCATTTTAAAAATTTTAAATTTTTTGACTTTTTTGGCATGCTATAGTATGACATTTTTTGACAATTTTCAACAATCTATAATTTTTTTTTTTCACAAGATATTTCAATATATTTTGGCATGAAATTATTCAGCACACTATTATAAGTCTTTCTGGTGATGTTTTAGAGCATTTTAAAAAAATTTAATTTTTTGACTTTTTTGGCATACTATAGTATGGCATTTTTGACAATTTTCAACAATCTATAAAATATTTTTTTCACTGGATATTTCAACATATTTTGGCATGAAATGATTAAGCACACTATTATAAGTCTTTCTGATTACTTTTTTGAGCATTTTAAAATTTTTCCTTTTTTTTTGACTTATTTGGCATACTATAGTATGACATGTTTTGACAATTTTCAACAATCTATAAAATTGCTTTTTTCACAACATATTTCAATATATTTTGCCATGAAATTATTCAGTAGACTACTACGAGTCTTTCTCATGACTTTTTTGAGCATTTTAAAAATTCTAAATTTTTTGACTTTTTTGGCATGCTATAGTATGACATTTTTTGACAATTTTCAACAATCTCTAAAATTATTTTTTCTCACAAGATATTTCAACATATTTTGGCATGAACTTATTCAGCACACTATTATAAGTCTTTCTCATGACTTTTTTGAGCATTTTAAAATTTTCATTTTTTCGACTTTTTTGGCATGCTATACTATGACATTTTTTGACAATTTTCAACAATCTTTAAAATTATTTTTTTCACAAGATATTTCAATATATTTTGGCATGAAATTATTCAGCACACTATTATAAGTCTTTCTGATGATGTTTTAGAGCATTTTAAAAAAATATATTTTTTTGACTTTTTTGGCATGCTATAGTATGACATTTTTTGACAATTTTCAACAATCTATGAAATTGTTTTTTCACAAGATATTTCAATATATTTTGCCATGAAATTACTCAGCACACTATTATTAGTCTTTCTGATGACTTTTTTGAGCATTTTAAAATTTTCAATTTTTTTGACTTTTTTGGCATGCTATAGTATGACGTGTTTTGACGATTTTCAACAATCTATAAAATTGTTTTTTCACAAGATATTTCAATATATTTTGGCATGAAATTATTCAGCAGACTATTAAAAGTCTTTCTGATGATGTTTTAGAGCATTTTAAAAATTTTCAATTTTTTTGACTTTTTTGGAATGCTATAATATGACATTTTTGGACAATTTTCAACAATCTATAAAATAGCTTTTTTCACAACATATTTCAATTTAATTTTGGCATAAAATTATTCAGCAAACTATTATAAGTCTTTCTGATGATGTTTTAGAGCATTTTAAAATTTTCAATTTTTTGACTTTTTTGGCATGCTATAGTATTACATTTTTTGACAATTTTCAACAATCTATAAAATTGCTTTTTTCACAACATATTTCAATATATTTTGCCATGAAATTATTCAGCAGACTATTCTGAGTCTTTCTCATGACTTTTTTGAGCATTTTAAAAATTTTAAATTTTTTTACTTTTTTGGCATGCTATAGTATGACATTTTTTGACAATTTTCAACAATCTCTAAAATTATTTTTTTCACAAGATATTTCAATATATTTTGGCATGAAATTATTCAGCACACTATTATAAGTCTTTCTGATGATGTTTTAGAGCATTTTAAAAAATTTTAATTTTTTTGACTTTTTTGGCATACTATAGTATGACATGTTTTGACAATTTTCAACAATCTATGAAATTGTTTTTTCACAAGATATTTCAATATATTTTGCCATGAAATTATTCAGCACACTATTATTAGTCTTTCTGATGACTTTTTTGAGCATTTCAAAATTTTTAATTTTTTTGACTTTTTTGGCATACTATAGTATGACATGTTTTGACAATTTTCAACAATCTATGAAATTGTTTTTTCACAAGATATTTCAATATATTTTGCCATGAAATTATTCAGCAGACTATTATAAGTCTTTCTGATGAGTTTTTTGAGCATTTTAAAATTTTTAATTTTTTTGACTTTTTTGGCATATAGTATGACGTGTTTTGAAAATTTTCAACAATCTATAAAACTGCTTTTTTCACAACATATTTCAATATATTTTGGCATGAAATTATTCAGCAGACTATTCTGAGTCTTTCTCATGACTTTTTTGAACATTTTAAAATTTTTAAATTTTTTGACTTTTTTGGCATGCTATAGTATGACATTTTTTGACAGTTTTCAACAATCTCTAAAATTATTTTTTTTTCACAAGATATTTCAACATATTTTGGCATGAACTTATTCAGCACACTATTATTAGTCTTTCTGATGACTTTTTTGAGCATTTTAAAAATTTTAGATTTTTTGACTTTTTTGGCATGCTATAGTATGACATTTTTTGACAGTTTTCAACAATCTATAAAATTGTTTTTTCACAAGATATTTCAATATATTTTGCCATGAAATTATTCAGTAGACTACTATGAGTCTTTCTCATGACTTTTTTGAGCATTTTAAAAATTCTAAATTTTTTGACTTTTTGGCATGCTATAGTATGACATTTTTTGACAATTTTCAACAATCTCTAAAATTATTTTTTTTCACAAGATATTTCAATATATTTTGGCATGAAATTATACAGCAGAGTATTATGAGTCTTTCTGATGACTTGTTTGAGCATTTTAAAAATTTTAAATTTTTTGACTTTTTTGGCATGCTATAGTATGACATTTTTTGACAATTTTCAACAATCTATAAAATTATTTTTTTTTTCACAAGATATTTCAACATATTTTGGCATGAAATGATTCAGCACACAATTATAAGTCTTTCTGATGATGTTTAAGAGCATTTTAAAAAAATTTAATTTTTTGACTTTTTTTGGCATGCTATAGTATGACATTTTTTGACAATTTTCAACAATCTCTAAAATTATTTTTTTTCACAAGATATTTCAATATATTTTGCCATGAAATTATTCAGCACACTATTATAAGTCTTTCTGATGACTTTTTTGAGCATTTTAAAATTTTAAATTTTTTGACTTTTTTGGCATGCTATAGTATGACATTTTTTGACAGTTTTCAACAATCTATAAAATTGTTTTTTCACAAGATATTTCAATATATTTTGCCATGAAATTATTCAGTAGACTACTATGAGTCTTTCTCATGACTTTTTTGAGCATTTTAAAAATTCTAAATTTTTTGACTTTTTGGCATGCTATAGTATGACATTTTTTGACAATTTTCAACAATCTCTAAAATTATTTTTTTTCACAAGATATTTCAATATATTTTGGCATGAAATTATACAGCAGAGTATTATGAGTCTTTCTGATGATGTTTAAGAGCATTTTAAAATTTTTTACTTTTTTGACTTTTTTGGCATGCTATAGTATGACATTTTTTGACAATTTTCAACAATCTATAAAATTATTTTTTCACAAGATATTTCAATATGTTTTGCCATGAAATTATTCAGCACACTATTATAAGTCTTTCTGATGACTTTTTTGAGCATTTTAAAATGTTTCTTTTTTTTTTACTGATTTGGCATACTATAGTATGACATGTTTTGACAATTTTCAACAATCTATAAAATTGCTTTTTTCACAACATATTTCAATATATTTTGGCATGAAATTATTCAGCAGACTATTCTGAGTCTTTCTCATGACTTTTTTGAACATTTTAAAATTTTTCAATTTTTTTACTTTTTTGGCATGCTATAGTATGACATTTTTTGACAGTTTTCAACAATCTCTAAAATTATTTTTTTTCACAAGATATTTCAACATATTTTGGCATGAACTTATTCAGCACACTATTATTAGTCTTTCTGATGACTTTTTTGAGCATTTTAAAAATTTTAGATTTTTTGACTTTTTTGGCATGCTATAGTATGACATTTTTAGACAGTTTTCAACAATCTATAAAATTGTTTTTTCACAAGATATTTCAATTTAATTTTGGCATGAAATTATTCAGCAGACTATTATAAGTTTTTCTGATGATGTTTTAGAACATTTTAAAAAAATTTAATTTTTTGATTTTTTTGGCATGCTATAGTATGACATTTTTTGACAGTTTTCAACAATCTATAAAATTGTTTTTTCACAAGATATTTCAATATATTTTGCCATGAAATTATTCAGTAGACTACTATGAGTCTTTCTCATGACTTTTTTGAGCATTTTAAAAATTCTAAATTTTTTGACTTTTTGGCATGCTATAGTATGACATTTTTTGACAATTTTCAACAATCTCTAAAATTATTTTTTTTCACAAGATATTTCAATATATTTTGGCATGAAATTATACAGCAGAGTATTATGAGTCTTTCTGATGACTTTTTAGAGCTTTTTAAAAATTTTACATTTTTTGACTTTTTTGGCATGCTATAGTATGACATTTTCAACAATCTATAATTTTTTTTTTTCACAAGATATTTCAACATATTTTGGCATGAAATTATTCAGCAGACTATTATAAGTCTTTCTGATGACTTTTTAGAGCATTTTAAAATTTTTCTATTTTTTACTTTTTTGGCATACTATAGTATGACATGTTTTGACAATTTTCAATGATCTATAAAATTGTTTTTTCACAAGATGTTTCAATATATTTTGGCATGAAATTATTCAGCACACTATGATACATCTTACTGATGACTTTTTTGAGCATTTTTATTGTTTTTTACTTTTTTGGCATAATATAGTATGACATGTTTTGACAATTTTAATCAATCTATAAAATTATTTTTTCACAAGATATTTCAATATATTTTGCCATGAAATCTTTAAACACACTGTTATGTTTCTGATGACGTTTTAGAGCATTTTAAAAATTTTCAATTTTTTGACTTTTTTGGCATGGTATGACATTTTTTGACAATTTTCAACAATCTCTAAAATTATTTTTTTTCACAAGATATTTCAACATATTTTGCCATGAAATTATTCAGCACACTATTATAAGTCTTTCTGATGATGTTTTAGAGCATTTTAAAAATTTTCAACCTTTTGACTTTTTTGGCATACTATAGTATGACATTTTTTGAGAATTTTCAACAATCTATAAAATTGTTTCTTTCACAAGATATTTCAATATATTTTGGCATGAAATTATTCAGCAGACTATTATAAGTCTTTCTGATGATGTTTTAGAGCATTTTAAAATTTTTCAATTTTTTGACTTTTTTGGCATACTATAATATGACATGTTTTGACAATTTTCAACAATCTATAAAATTGCTTTTTTCACAAGATATTTCAATATATTTTGGAATGAAATTATTCAGCAGACTATTCTGAGTCTTTCTCATGACTTTTTTGAGATTTTTAAAAAATTTAAATTTTTTGACTTTTTTGGCATGCTATAGTATGACATTTTTTGACAGTTTTCAACAATCTCTAAAATTATTTTTTCTCACAAGATATTTCAACATATTTTGGCATGAACTTATTCAGCACACTGTTATAAGTCTTTCTGATGATGTTTTAGAGCATTTTAAAAATTTTCAACCTTTTGACTTTTTTGGCATACTATAGTATGACATTTTTTGAGAATTTTCAACAATCTATAAAATTGTTTTTTTCACAAGATATTTCAATTTAATTTTGGCATGAACTTATTCAGCACACTATTATAAGTCTTTCTGATGATGTTTTAGAGCATTTTAAAAATGTTCAATTTTTTGACTTTTTTGGCATGCTATAGTATGACATTTTTTGACAATTTTCAACAATCTATGAAATTGTTTTTTCACAAGATATTTCAATATATTTTGGCATGAAATCTTTAAACACACTGTTATAAGTCTTTCTGATGACGTTTTGGAGCATTTTAAAAATTTTAAATTTTTTGACTTTTTCGGCATGCTATAGTATGACATTTTTTGACAATTTTCAACAATCTATAAAATTTTTTTTTCACAAAATATTTCAATATATTTTGGCATGAAGTTATTCACCACATTATTATGTCTTTCTGATGACTCTTTTGAGCATTTTAAAATTTTAGACCTTTTTGGCATGCTATAGTATGACTTTTTTTTTTTAAACAATTTTCAACATTTTTTAAAATTGCTTTTTCACAAGATACTTCAACATATTTTGCCATGAAATCATTAAACACACTATTATAAGTCTTTCTGATGATGTTTTAGAGCATTTTAAAAAAATTAAAATTTTTGGACTTTTTTGGCATGCTATAGTATGACATGTTTTTTTTTTTAAAGTTTCAACATGCCTTCTTGACAACTTTTTTCAACATTTTTTTCTATGACATCATTCAACACAGTCGTTTTTCTGATGACTTTTGGTGGGGAGGAAGACGTGTTGCAGTGCCGACAGCTTGATGCCACTCTTCATCTTGGACGCTGTCATAAAATTTCGTATCTATTAAATGTTGTTACACTGAGTGTCCTTGGTTTTCAATTGTTGTTACTCTGTACACATGAAACCTATTGCACATCTGTTCATCCTGGAAGAGGGATCCCTCCTCTGTTGCTTTCCTGAGGTTTCTCATATTTCTTTCTTTTTTCCTGTTAAAAGTTTTTTTTGGGGGGAGTTTTTCCTTAGTCGACATGAAGATGGTTTGTAAATGACAGAGGGTGTCATATCCTGTGTAGCCTGTAAAGCCCTCTGGGGCAAATTCATAGTTTGTAATTTAACCCTATACAAATAAAACTGACTTGACTTGAATTTATTAGCTGTCAGGGAATTTAAGTTTGTTTTGTTATCACAGGAAGTGGACTTTTGGTTGTATTATGCTGTAGTCCACCTCTTTGAGTTGTGAGATTGTTGGTTGTTTAAAACCTGTTTTGTTTGTTCACAAAGAAAAGTCTGAACATTGAGAGTTGTTTTTTGCTTGGCTTTTCTTTGGAGTGGGAAGAATGCGGAGGCACCTTCATGTTCGGTCTCTTGTTCCATCATTCACCACACTATAATAAGTCTTTCCGATGACTTTCTTTTGACAATTTTATGAATTTTTTGACATGCTATGTTTCAAAATGCTGTAAATGGGTACTAGAAAACTCTTTTTTCAACATATAGTGCCATGAAACGCATTATAATAAGTATTTCTGAAAAAAATGTTCATTTTTTTTGACCTCTTTGACATGCTATATAAAATTTTCACCATGCTATAAAATGGCTTTTTTCAACAAATTCTGCTACGAAATCATTCAATACACTATAATAAGTCAAGTAACTTTCTTGACATGCTGTATAAAAGTCATTCAAGTCATTCAACACACTATAAGTCTTTCTGACCATTTTTTTACTTTTTGGATTTCTTTTTTTTTATTTTCAAACCGCTATAAAGTGGCTTTTTGACAATTTCAAAATTGTCAAAAAAAGTTTTTTTGACATATTTTTGACACATTTTTATTACTGTATATGATATTTTCCAACATGCTATAAAATGGCTTTTTGACATTTTTTCAACACATTGTGTCATGCAACACACTAAATAACTCTTTCTGATGACCTTCATATTCTTTTTTTACTGCAGTGATGTGGATAGTCATACACAGATTCAATAACACTTCTGTTGAGAGTGCTGCCCCCCTGTCATAATGAAGACATGTTCAATATTATATATATATATATATATATATATATATATATATATATATATATATATATATATATATAGATGTGCAATATCACAGCTATTCATTTATACCATTCACTGTGAAACACTTCACTATATCCCATACTGCTATCTTTATGACACCACTTGGTCCACTGTTCACTAATTTTGTCCACTCATTTTATTCACTTATGTTATACATATGATTAGTTTTTCCACCAGGTTGTGGCTTCTTTAGAGTTTATATATTGTTTACTGATGTTCTTTTTTTCCCACAGGCCCTTGTTGTAATGTTACACTATCCACTTTACTGCTGTAATGATGCAAGTTTCCACATTTGTGGGATGAATGAAGGATTACCATATCCCATCTACTGTCTGGATCCGTACTCAGAATTTAGAGGTAAAACAGTTATTTTTCCTCATTCATGTGTTCATTCGTTTATGTATTATTGACAACCTGACTGGCTCGATGGCTCACGTTCATCAAAAACGGTGCTTTTATTTTGAAGTTATTTCTTACCGTAATACGTTAGCCTGGTCTTACCAAACCCTCGTACTACCGTGGGAAAAGATAATTGAGCGGAAGATTAGGGATGGCCAGGCTAGCAATGCGTAGGATATAATAAGCGCGAATTTCAAATTATTACCCGCCTGGCTGGACGGAGTTTTTTTAAGCGGACGCTGGTTTGACGCATCAAGCTAGGCTATAAGCTAAGCTACAAGCTAACCACAAACCCTCCTAAGACGTAACTTTATACCTTGTACGTTACGTACTTTATTCCGTACTTTACGGAAATCGTTTGCTGGTGAATAAAGCACCCACCAGCAAAGTAAAACAAATATTAAAGGAAGTCGTCAATTATAAGCACTTCGTTGACATTTATCAGCGGTAAATCTTGCAGGCGGCAGAGAAACTCCGCCATGATATAACAACAGACTATGCTATGACCGGAAACCGGAAGCAACCGCTTGTATAACGTATTATGTGTTATGTATTGTGTTACCAAAGATGCTCTATATATAATCTTACGATTTTAATTCTATTTTTTAATAATAACAGCAGCATATGAATGCAAAAAAACAAGAATGCATTTCCCTCAGTGCACTATTCATGTGAAATTCTCCCATAAAAGAAATACATATAAGTGTATGTATCTTTAAAATACATAAAGATACTGGTTTGTGTATGTTAGCGTGTGGTGTTTTTTGACACGAATCAAAATAAATGTTGGCCCAAGTAGAAGTGTTCTGACTAAAATGTGTTGACATTAAAGATTGCGGCTCTTATTTTGAAGTTGCATCCGCTCAGCCAATCAGATTTCAGGTTTATGCAACAGGAAAGGGTGATATGAAAACAAGTGCGCTACACACCCTATTTACTTAGTTACTGAACGTGTACAGGTAATTATGGCTTTCTTTCTGCTTACATCCAATCTGTTTACAGCTCACAAGGCGATAACATTGTTCTAATTAAGCTGCTAAGTTAGGCGGCGATGAATTACCGATTCTGAATTATTAGCTGGATATATATTTGCAGAGTTGTTCTCCAAGATAAGACGTATAGGATACATAACTAGCCATGTGACTTGCTTGATATATGGGGTTTACAATGCCATATTAGACATAGCCTACTGTGAATTTAGTGGAAAATGTCTCAGTTTGTCTGTGTTTTATTTTAAACAGACAGTTTTGACCACCTTCACTCCAGTCATGCTGAAAGCTGTGGGACAAGCTCTGTTCTCCACTGGACTGCAGAGCCCTCAATACACAGAGCCAGAGAAGAAAGAGGTAAATGTTTCCCCTGCTACCTCATATAAAAGGACAGTAAACCTTTGGCCTGATGTTGGTTGTTATGTTTGTCACACTTCAATGTGACAAGACATGTTAGGGAAAGTAGGAATGTCATGTGCAGTGTTATAAAATCATTTCTCAGGATAATTCAAACTCTTAACAGTTACTCCCTCTCAAATGTGCTTCATGTCTCAGTTCATAGAATATTATGGTGCAACTTTTTTCTAGCTTCTGGCATTTTATTGGCTAAATGGTTAATCAACAGATTCATTTATAATGAGTGTTTGCATGTTCAGCAGAAACAAGAATATGAGATTCGCACCTACCTAGCCACTAAGTGGGTTAGCACCTCTCTGAGTGGGACAGAGTGGGATACAGCCATGAACACCGGCTTCCGCAGGCTCTTCAGCTACATTCAAGGCAACAATCAGAGCAGTGAGTTTCATCCAGTTTGTTCCTAAAAATGCCACATGGATGTAGAACTATGAATGTTGAAAAGCCCCCTAAAAAAACAGTAGGCTGACTTAACATTTCTGTTGTGAAGCTTGTAATATTCTTTGTTTTGTACTTTGATGTAAAGACATAAGCTTTGACTGTGTTTAATCTAGATTAGCAGTCTGGATAATGATGTTCAAATGATGTTATGGTGGATAACGTTGATCGATGAACAAATGTAAAAGTCAATGAAAAAGTGCACTTTAGTTCTTGCTCAGCAGTTTGTAACAGCAGCACTGCTGCCTTTGTCTAACTCAGCACTTTACACACCAGCATTATTTATGAGAACATAGAAATAAATTGTTTGTGCTGTTGGCTACTGAGGGTGCAGTGTAAGGAGAGAGTAATGACTTTAATTCTCTGCCATCATCTGCCACACAATGCGGTGCTACAGTATTGTCCACCGTTATTATTTACTGAAGTTTTGATCCACCAGCTGGCAACTGACAAGTGTGATGTCATAATACACATCAGACCAATCATCAACCTGTTTTTTTTCATTTCTTACGAAATGTGTATTGCTCGTATTTGTTTTTTTTTTTTTTCTAAATGTGTTATGTTATTTTCCTGTTCCTCAGAGGTTAAAGTGGAGATGACGGCTCCTGTGACGTGCCGTGTGGTCCCTGGAGCCGGCCCCACGTGTGAATCTCAGTTCACTGTATCCTTCTTCATCCCAGAGGAGCATCAGGAAAATCCACCGGAGCCGAGCGACCCGGAGGTGTTTGTGGAGCACAGGAAAGAGTTCACAACCTACGTCAGGTAGAGTATAACCTGGACACCAAATGATTATACATTTAATTTTTTTGACCCTGCAATTCTTTTTTTATTGATGGTAATATTTCTTTTGTGTTCTCTAGCTAAATATTTGCGCACACCATAATAAAAAAGTACAATCCTTACAATCCTCAGTGAGATCCTTCTCTTGTTCCTACTTCCAGGACATTCAGTGGTTTTGCCAATGAGAAGATGAAGCGTGAAGAGCTCCTGAAACTTATAGAAAGCCTGCAGAGGGACGGAGTCCAATACCTCGACAAGCCGTTCTACGCAGCTGGGTATGACAGTCCCTTTAAACTAACCAACCGCAGGAACGAGGTCTGGGTCCTCAAGAAGGAGCAGGAGTAGAAGTAACACTCTACCACCTTCAACTATGAAATATTCCTATTTTAGATGACAGAATTACATAATCATTTGATAACACTCACAGCACTTACAAATGTCCAAAGGGGGGGAAATCATTGCTGTTATAGAGGTCTGATGAAACGTTAAAGGTCATGCTAAAGAATGTATGAATTTTTCCATGTCTAACCATCTGTTGCTTTATTTCATAAAGGTTACTGAATTATAGACTCATTGAAAGTCTTGACAGAGAGACCAAACATGATGACATGAGCTCTAAAATGTCATCATAAACAAATACGCCTCACTGGGTACAGTAGCACATTATGTCCAGTAGGTGGAGCCAGTTAATCTCTAAACCACAAGTGCCTCTTCATTTTGTAATGAAAATGCTACTACTAATAAAAACTAATTTCTTCATTGTTATTTAGTCTGACTAAACTGTGCAGTATGAATAAATGATGTTTTCCAGGGAGTCATGAAGCAATTATTGTTCACTGTTCATACTGGCTGCAAAGAGATGTTTTGATGGTGAGGATCAAACTCCACAGTCCTGTCTGTGTACAAATGCACTCTATGTTGTTATTTTTTTAATCTCTTCTATGTGTTAGTGTAGCTTAACAAGTGTGACTGATTAACTGTATTAAAGAGAAAATAAATCCACTTATATTCTGCTGAACATTTTGTCCTCTTTGCAGATAGTTTTGAACAGAATAAATGATCACAGCAATCAATGACTTTAATGTACACATGGGCATGTTAGTGATGTATTAAGATACATTTGGGAAAAACACAAATCCGTTAACTGTGAAGGTCACCTACAAACTGCGACAGCAGGTTTTGCCTCTTGTCAGTCGATGTTTCCGCTGTGAAGGTGACTCCATCTGTCTGCCAAAATGTTGGTGAATCTGTTAATCTGATCTCAGACCTCACTTACTGTCACCTCCATCACACTTGAGGATGATGAGCGACTAAATCACTGCAAATATGGACCAGTCATACATGCATCACTCAAGCCCACCCTCTGCACTTACCTGTCTGTTGTTTAACAACGACTGGCACTTAGCCTATAAGCTAACATGGATGTTACACATTTCTAATCAGTTTTAATACATTAAATCATATTGTCATGTTTATGATTTATAATGCTAAAAAAGGGATGCTACATTGTACTTAATGAGGGAATGATGACATAAGCGCTGCACTGTTGTATGTATGAATCATGGGAGACATTACTTCCCTGTAAATGATGTTTAAAATGTGAAATGTATGATCATTAATAACAAATATATCTCAGCCTCAAATGATTGAGTTTTATTATAATGTATCACCTCACTGTATAATTTTGTTTTAGTCATTTCAGTCTTTTGTAAGCAGTTTGAATCACAAAGCGAGTTGTTTATCTGACCCATAGTGGATGGTTCAGGCCGTCCTCATGACCTTTTAGCAGAAATCATTTATCCTCTCTCTCTCTCTCTCTCTCTCTCGTCAGGTTCTGCTGAGTCATTCTTTTTATTTGTGGCAGAATTGTTCCCAATATCATGTTCAGACTGTCAGCAGAAATGACATCTTTTTATGTCGTCCAAACACACACTGTGTCTGTTGTTCATGGGTCAGATCGATCTCAATGGTTGTGCTGTGAGGAAACAGAGCGACTCACAGTTGTGTATTTTAATTTAAATCTTCCCCCTGTAGCCTGGTGCAGACCTTGAGTCAGGAGACGTAAAAAAAACCCAACTTAAATTAGCATGACAAACTAATTTTCTGGTGACAGAAATAAACTGGACTAAAAATTTTGTTGCATTTTTTGTTTTTATTTGGAAATTGCAAATAAGAAATTAGGCAGACTTCTTCCCCAGAACTTTAAATTATTTTTATATTAATTTAATTCCACCTGTTTCCACTCATTTTAGTACTCTATTAAGATCAGTGCTGATTGAATGATTGGAGCAGTACAGGTGATAACTTTCTGTATTACTTCATACTATAATGGTGTTTCTACAGAAGAGAGGGGGAGCACCGATGTGTCAATAGTGTGATTATGACTGGGAGGACTTTCTATTGATTCCTGTCTGACAGCCAGATGGACGCAGCAGCAGAGAGCAGGTGACTCTGCTGAACTGGGAATACTGATGATCAGTGTTTCTTTGCCCTTGAGAACAAACAGCGGACGTGTCGAGGTGTCTGGAAAAAGCAGCGAGGTCCTGCAGGGAATGTTGAGAGGTTTCAGTCGTGGGCCATGAACTTAAAGTCAGACAGTGGCTCTGCAGTCAGTGGAAAGGTCTATTATGGGCTGAGGCTGTGATTCAGTGTGTGTGTCCTAATAGTATGTCCAGAAGGACACATGACTGATGACCCTGCTGGGGATGGTGTGTGTGTGTGTGTGTGTGTGTGTGTGTGTGTGTGTGTGTGTGGGGGGGGGGGGGGGAGCTTTCCAGATGATGGACGAGCGTGGGTGCCATGACGACAGTGCTAATGAGGCAGTGATTTGAGGTAGCGGACTGGCAGATGACTGAATCATACAGAGAAACAACACAGAAGCTGCTCTTTAAATATCACCTTGTTTTTATTACAGACATAACCAAGAGCGTCAGCAGCTCCACTCCCACTCTTTCTTCTGCCCTCACGTCTTTTCACAAGCTCTCTCTCTCTGGTGTTGAGGCGTTTTCCTGTCGTGACACGACAAGCCCGGGCCCCGAGCGCTCAATCACGGCCGGGCGGGAGCTGGGAGACACACTTTGGTCACAGGTGATTAAACCACAGGGTGCTACAGTTGTTGGGAGGTTATTAAGTCTCACGCCTGTCACCTCAGTTTATGGCTCTAAAGAGTCCACATTCACTCAGCTGTGAGCACCAGCGTGGGCTTTGCATGACTAGAAGGCTTTAGCATACATTTTGATATTATTGCATTTGGTGTTACTTTGAAGCACCTTTTTTTAAAAAAGGCAGAAATGGCACGGTGGGATCAGCGTGGTAAATGTGGCCCCTCCTAACCACCCCATGCCTCCATCACCTTGCTGGTTAACTATCTGACACCTTTTGCAGCTCTGCTATGTGAAAATAAATAATCTACAAAAAAAAGGAAACCACTCCCTTCCAGCAAACACAGGGCTCTAAAATTGTACAGTCTTTGAAAATAAGTCAAAATGTTACTTAAAAGTCCTTTCTCTATGTATTTACATACAGAGTCATATAAAACTGCAAAAGGATCAATTTAGCAAAAAGGTCAACGGCGTTAAAGAAATCGTTTAAGTCCTAAAAAGCTTCTAGAAGGTCTGACTGGACAGTTTGCAGGCTGTAAGACGAGCGGTCACACCCTCAGATTGTGTTTTCCTCTAGATTAACGGCCAGCAGTTTGTTTCTCAGCTCTTTGGTAACCGACACAATCACTAAAAGACCCTAACAGTAAAATAAGCTTTTCTTCTAACATCATTCCTTATCTTTACAGTTATAGATTCATACCTAACGCCCAAACACATGGCATCGCTTGTTTATTAAAATAATCTTTAAAACATTGTTTTTAAAGTCACAAACAAAGAAAAAGCCCTATGCACAGTGCAAAATCTACAAACTAAAATTCAATTAAAGGATTTATGAGCCTTTTTTTAATAGAGTAAATGCTGTTTTGGTTACACCTGACAGTTGTTCACTTCCTGGCTGTCACTAGGTGACAGCACTGAGCCCTCTGCACTTCCTATGGACCACTGAACTCACCAGCTCTGCAAACTAAACCTCTGACATAAAAGAGCAGGAAGCAAACCCTGGTGATGACCACAGCTAAGTACCACATCCTCCGATTCTGCCTGCGATATCGTGAGCTGTTTGAAGCCAACACCGTGTTGCTCTCAAACGTTTTCCAGAGGCAACAGAAGAGAAGCAGAAGCTGAGAAGATTCACAAGGTGAGCGCCCACCACGCCTCCACATTCACTCTTTCCCACTGCCTGCCTGTGAAGCTCCAGCAGCGAAGTCATAACTTCCTTCAATTCACCTTAGTTCACCATCCTAACCTTGTCCTGTAAAGAAACTCAAATGTTCCTGTGTGTTAAGGACCAGATAAAGAAAAACAGCAAAACAAACGGGAAACAAACACCAGGCGTAAAAGAAACGTTCTTTCAACACAAAGGGTCACCAAACGAAGGACAGAGTGAGAATCGTGGGAGTCTTGAAAAGCTGCAGTTCTCCACTTCAGAGGAAGTTCAGCCCGATCCATGACGGGGTGACCTCTGACCTCACATCAGAACCTGACATGTCCACTCCCTCAGAGGCAGCGTCAGGGGGTGGGGGGTAGACCCAGGAAGGTGTCTCTAAAGGGTCCTCCTCCTCCTGCCCCTACCTGGTCATGACGAGTGGCTTCAGCTCCCTGTAGCTGAGGGGCCCTGCTCTTTAACTTCTGCTCTCTTCAGATAAAGTGCCATTGGAGTTATTGAGTACAGGGAGAGTCTGAGCTGTGGGTGTGGACAGACTCTCTGCAGTGTCTCCGTACTCGCTCTCAGCCAGTTCCCCCTCACGCTCGCAGATTACTGTCATTGGACTGCTGAGGATTCGGTTGCGAGCATTGTACTTGCTGCTGGCAGCAGAGGGTGGTGTGCGGGAGCGGCCGTACTTAAACCCGCTCGTTGAAAAGGATGATGAAGTCGGCGAGGACATGGCCAAAGCATCGTAGCGACCCCACTCATCCATTGCCCTCTTACCGCGGCCAGGGGAGGTACAGGGGCTGTGTGGCGCCATCGGTGAGGAGGGCGAAGCCGCAGGGGAGTCTAACGCCGACTCAGACAGCGGTCTCTGGGAGCGAGGGTCGGTGGAGCGGAGCATCTCTGTGGCCGACATCCTGAAGCTGGTCTCGGAGCGACTGCCCTTCTTCAGGAGGAGGGCCTTGAAGGTGTCGCTGCTGGTGGAGGACTTGCGGAGGTTGCGTTGGATGGAGCCCGTTTGGCGGGGCTGGGACAGCATCCCTGGGGACCCGCCGGTCGGGGTGACAGGTGGAGAATGTGGGTGGCTGCCAGTCCGGGACTTGTCCTCCTCAGACTCCTTGCGACCCAGGACCTTGCGCTTCGACCTAGGATAAAATGTGGATAATCAGATTAATGTCATGCTTGTAGAAATTATACAGAGTGAGCTGAAGCAGGGTTACTGAATTTATAAAAAGATAATGAAATGTTTATCAGAAAGAGCAAGAAGATAATGTAAGAGTTGGGGGCAGTTTTGTCAGGAAACAAATCCAACTATTCAAACTGAAACTGGGCTGCAGCACATGGGATTTCATATAACTGAGCAGGAAGTATCTGCTCAACCCAACCCAGTGTTGTGGCTAAAAAACACGCCTCAATCTTTGTCCCAATTTTGCCATATGGCAGCACTGCCCCCAGCAATCATGCGTCACAGCAGGAATCTTTAAGATATAAAACAATAAGGAGCACAACAAAAAAAATCAAAAAGGGAGGGCAATGAGAGGAAGAGTTAAACATTTTCGTGAAAGAAATCCAACGAGTCTTTACAGGAAAAGCTGCAGACGCTGCAACTCTGGGGGAAAGCTCAGACAAGGCACAATGAAATTAATCAAAAACACAAACTGGGAAAAGCGCCCAAAGCAGTTTTAATCACACAACCTCCTCTTAACAGAGTGTATCAGAGTGGTTGACTGCAGCACTCAGCCTCCACGGCCTATAACTCCTGCACCAAAGCAGAGCGATAAAGCTGAACACAAGGTGTTAGAGCCAGCAGGGAAACAACTTATTAATCTGTGGTCCAGGAAGGGTTGCACTGTGGGATTACTGCAGCTGATCCAAAGGTAGCATCACAGTGATGACACACACAAGGCTTGCTAATTAAAGTGCTACTTGCCACTTCGCACCTCTCTAGAAAGGATGCACCCCCCCACCGCATGCCCCCTCTGCACAAGGAGGGAGAGACGAGGAGACAGAGGTGATGAAAAACATGAAAAATCCAGATGCTGTGATAACGGAGAGTGATTTGATGCTAAAAGTAAAGAGAGCAGTGAAGGACGCAGGGCGACAAAATCCTTAATCCTCAGATTAGATCTACAGAAAGAAATTCTTCCATAGAGGACGAATAAACTGTGGAGGATATCCATGTGAAGGACAAACGAGAGGGAGAACCAGAGAGTAGAAATGCTTTTGTGAGAGAATCAAAGTGTGTTTCCTGTTTTAAAAAGACAGCAAAATATGTCTGTGCCCTAAATTCATCTCCATCTAGCGTCGTCCCCTGTGAGCTCCCTCGCCACATTAGCCCAACAGCATTATATAAGACTTTGCTCACACACATTCACACGTGCAGACGCTCACACACCTGAACTCAGTCATCCGAGACAGCTCCATACTGAACTCACGGCTTGTTAAATTCACAGATATATATTTATATATAAATATATATGTACATGCCACACCGGAGAGGAGCTGATAACACTCTCAGTTATAGAGGTAAACAAGGCTGCAATTTAAGACGCATCTCAGAAAGCTCGATCGATTTCTATCCCACGGGTGCATTACATTTGGTCTGGATGTTCTCCCTCTGGACAGGTTGTATTTTATGCTGCAGCTGTGAAGGCATTTAATTCACATTTTCATCATTCTCTGTTTTCTCAGAGAGAGAGAGAGAGAGAGAGAGATAGATGGGGAGACAAAATGACAGGTGAGGGAAACAAATGTATTGATAGGTGAGAAGGAGGAAATGTGTCAGAGGTAGAGAAGGAGCCGCATCAGACAGTAAATCTGAAGGTTTACATTCCCACTTTTTAATCTCCTGATATTTCAAAACTGTGTCTAACTTTCTCAAGTGGATTTTAATTTACCGGCTCATTAATCATGAGATTATGTAACTTCATTCCTCTCATTGTGAGAGCAACGCCAGGAGTCCATCCTCACTTCCCACATATCTGTAAACCAGTCCTTTATGTTCTACTCTAAGCAGGTGTACTGGAGGAGGAGGGCAGTCAAGCAAATGGTAAACAATCACAGCTCCACTGTGAGGTTTCCGCACACATGCTTACACAATCCTAATTGAAATGCACGATAAATCACATTCGCGCACGTGATGTGCGGGCCATAAATACATCGACAATCTGTCGTCGACAGAAATAAAATCCCGTGAAATGAAATCCTGTGATGCTCAGGAGAACTCCGACTGGTGCTGCACGTGTCCGTGAAACACAAACTGGCGGGCTGCATGAGAAATTTATGCGCCCTCCACCCCCCTTGAAGCACGTATGCAATATATATCAGAGAGCAGTGTGTACAAGAGAGAAAAGAGAGGGATGGGAACAGAAAGAGGGAGGAAGACAGACCTCTCTGGTGGCCTCTAACCTAGATTAGGACCCAAGTGTGTTGAGCAGTTAAATAATGGATGAAGCCGTTTTTCCTCCTGCTGACAATGAGCAGTGTTAATGGACTTCACTAACACAGATGCCTTGATAAACATGTGACTACTGACTCATTTTGCATCTTGAATCAGAACAGAAAAAGACACTCTGGGCTGGGAGACTCCAGAGAGCAGCTATTTGACAGATGCACTCGCAGATGGGATAGTGCTGAGTGAAGTTATG
Source organism: Synanceia verrucosa (assembly GCA_029721515.1). Lineage (NCBI taxonomy): Eukaryota > Metazoa > Chordata > Actinopteri > Perciformes > Synanceiidae > Synanceia > Synanceia verrucosa. Next base: position 4,748,205 of record CM056570.1, read on the forward strand.
ACTGAGAGGTGGAGGAGGGAGGAGATGGAAAGGGAGAAATTATGGGTTGAAGGGGGAGAAGGAGTTCAGGGTGATGCACTGTGGAAGAAAGAGATGCTGACAAGGAAGAGAAGGGAAGATGGAGAGTAAAACAGAGTACTAGAGTTCAAATAAACCAGCTCAGTGGAATAAAGGATGGATCAGGAGTTAAAGCAGGTCCAGAGCAAAGAAGGTGTAGTGGATGGAAGAGGAGCAAAAGTGAGAAATGCATCATGGTACCTGTGAATGGCGGCAAAAAGGTCCTCGGTGGTTCGGGGCCGTGTGGGAGTCGGGGTCACCATGTTGTCCTCAGAGGCCCCGTTGGCTGACGGCGCCGGAGACAATTCGGACGTACTGGAGTAGAAGACCTCACCTGGGACAGAGAAGGACATGTGAGGAGAGTAAACACACACACTTCAGGCTGACTCAGTACAACACATGAATCCACCATCCTGACGCATTAACCTGGCTGTCTATGAGATCTGAGGCAGTACGGAGGAGGTGCTGGACTGTCTCCTTACATTCTCTTTCGCTCTCTAGATTTTCTCTCTTTTCTCCTCCTCCTCTTCGTCTCGACCTCCCGCTCACGTCTTCGACTGCCTGAGCGGCTGCAGGCTGTGACAGTCTCACTTCATACCCTCCCCATCCTCCCCTCCATCCCCTTACCAGAACTGTTCCCCTCCCCTCTGATACATGGAGCCCCTCCCCCCTTCCCTCCCACCACAAAAAGCACCACCACCTCCTGGACCCTTGCCCCCCCCATCTTAGAGAGAAGGAGGGATAAATAGGGAGCAGGACAGAAAAGGAGAAGGGGGCTGAGTGGGACAGACTGAGGATGAGAGATTAACAGAAAAGAAGAGGAAAAGGCAAGAATTGATATTTGGAATTAAGGACGGATAGTGAGGAGAAGTCAGACAGTGGAGGCTGAGGTGGAGGGGGGCAGAGAAAAAAGAGCAATGCGGGAAAATCGAAGGGACAGTAGCCATGAGAGATCTCTGCATATGAAATGTGGAGAGGATGCATTTGGGAGGCTGCAGCAGTGTTGTTCCAGTGATAAGCCGTCTCTCCTGTGCTTTTTTCACAGTTTTCAAACCTTTAAAAGCTCATGGTTTCTGAAGTTTGGACCCTTTGCTTGGGAATTTCACAGCTGCCTGAGGAGCTGGCCACTCAGCTAAACATACAGGATTATGATAATGAGCTTAAGTGAAGTGTAAATAAAGGTATCGACTGATTGTTGTTCTCTCCTTACAGCTCATGGATGTCTTCGTTTAGGTAACTAAACATGACAAAATAAAAATGTATTTCAGTCAGACTCACCAGTGTCGTCCTCCTTGGAGCTGATGGATCCGGTCGTGCTACTTGTTCCATCTCCTTCCTCGTCTTCCTCCTCATGAGCCTCTCCATTGGTGTACAGTCCATGATCCAGGGTGGCAGGAGCAGAGCTGGATGACTCGCTCTGGCTCAGTGTCTCACTGCTCTCTGCTAGAGGCTCTGAGCTCTCTGAAGTTTCGTCTTCCCCCTGTTGCTCACTTTCGCTGTCTTTCTCTTTTGTCTGTATTTGTCTTTGTGGAGCGTCTACTTGGTCTTCTATTTGAGACAGACTGGTTGCATCCTGCTGAGCTGGAACCTGTTTATTGACTGGTTGTGGGAGAAAAGACATTTTGGGTTTCTTGTAGACTACTGGGGGCTTCTGTTTGACAGGAGAGCTTTGGGAGGTCTGAGGAGGACTGGGCAATGATTCCTCTTCTTCAACTGTTTCTTTTAAGAGAAAGTAGCTCAGATCCTTTGCTTTTCCATTCACAACAGTGCTATCCAGCGTCTCATCTATGATGCTGCTGTCTAATGACAAGTCCTCTAAAAGTTTTGACACAGGTGATGGAGAGGAGTTTTGTGAATCTTCTGGGGAGCTGTTTGACAGGTGTATGACAGTGGGATGCTCTATGGAGGGAGACTTCTCCAGGGTCTTTAGACCCTGAGGGAAGTCCATCCCCGTCTCCTGAGCTTTGGTGTGGTCTGATTCGCCGTTAATCTCCTTCTCTGACCGTTTAACAGAGCGGAGCTGAACACTCTGCAGGGCAAACGGTGTGATCAGGGGCTTAGATGACTGTGTGGGGCTGTTGGAAAGGGCCGGTTTAGAAGGATCTTTCACTGCCTTCACAAAAGATGGGGAGGAGGAAGGTGGGACAAAGACGGGCAGTGGAGGAGGTGGAGGAGGCCCCATGGTGGGGACGGGAGGAGGAGGTGGAGGGGGAGGACTGAAGCTCCCATTGAAGGATGAACTGGGGTGGATTAGCATTTCAGGGGATGGAGGAGGAGGGAACTCTGGGGAGATGGAGCAAGCAGGGGGTGGGCTCAGAGTTGGACCCTGAGGAGTGCTTGCACTGGAACATGGTGGCAGAGGAGGAGGGAAGGGTGGAGGTGGGCTGAGAGGGGTGGTGGGAGCTGAGGAAGAGGAGAGCGCCAAAGGTGGAGGTGGTGGAGGAAGAGGTCCACAGCTTTTCAGTGAGTCTGAGGTGTTGGAGGACAGGGAGGTGGAAGAAGATGACATGGACACAGAGGAGAGAAGAGATGACTTTCTCTCGGGGACTTTGGGTTTGGGCCGGCTGCCTGACGGAGACATGGACCTGACGAACGAGGGCACAGGGGTTCCAGCTGTGGGGGTATTGGACTGGCTAGAGTAGCCGCTAGATGGGGAGGTCAGCCTGTGCACCCTGTCCGGTGAGGAAGTGGACATTTTGGGCTTCACTGCCACTCCTCCCTCTTGGCCGGGAGCTCCAGGGGCCTGGCTGTTGTTGAGAACCTCACCTCCATTGTGTAATTCTCCTGGGTGAGCCCCGGCCGACATGTTATCTGCAGTGTGGACCGGGGGAGTCTGTGCCCTCTGGTCTCCAGGGTTACGCGGGTAGTCCATGTAGTAGCCCCAGGAATCAGCATAGTCCGAGCGCAAGCTGCTGGTGTCGCTGTGAGCAGGGGTCACATGGCAGAGTGAGTATACGTTAGACACGCCGCCGCAGTTGGTGTTAGCTGTCAGTGATGCTGCAGAGCTACCTGCACTGATGCTGCTCTGACTGCGCGGACGAAGCACCCAAGGGTCGTCGTAGTCGCTGCTTGGGCTGTGAGATGGTGAAGAAGGTGAAGCCCCTTTTCCTTTCCCTCCTCTCAGCCCCATCTGTAGACTCTGCTGCAAGCTGGCAATCAGAGTCTCATTGAGCATGGCTCCGTTGGGCTCCTTAGCACCGCTGATGGCGCTAACACCTCCAAGGGGCTTTTTCGTAGAAGTCTTTCGTCTAAGAGAATCTGTCCGAGCTGGGGGCAGCGGGGGCTTCTTGGCCTTGCGGAGGGAGATGCTGCGGGACAGCGAGCGGTCGCTGTACAAGCTTCCAGAGTCTTCCTGGTTAGACATCTCTCGGCACTCGTACATGCTGTGCCTGGTACGTCCAGGTGCTGCACCGTGCCCGCTGCCATGGCTGCGAGAGCGCAGACCTGAGTCCATGTGCATAGAGGTGTAGTACCCATCATTGTCTTGGGAGTAGAGGGAGCTAGAGTCAGTGGTGGTCCTGGAGGAGAGATCCAGGCTGCTATACAGCTGGTTTATGGGAGTGGAGCAGCTGGAGGTGAGAGTGCGGGGAACCACGACGTTTTCTGGCGTGTCGTAGATCCACTGCTCTTCTGGCAGACAGGATGGCGGCGTGGGCGCCAGGGTGCTGTGGCTGTGAATACTGCTGTCAGAGTGCCCTGACTCACTAGCAGGTATTGAGACTACCAGACCGACATCCTTTGATGGGTGAGTTGGGGTTGAAGTGGCCAAAGCTGGGCAGGTGGAGCTGTGGGTAAAGACTGTTGGACTGGAGATCATGGGGTCAGTGTTGATGGAGGAAGCCAGACTGAGCGGTCGAGCTGTGGGGTAAGCTGAGGCTTGGGAGTGGGAGAGCTGACTGGAAGTGTTGAAGGTAATGACCTCAGAGGAGCTGGACAGGGTGGCGTTGGGGATGAGTGAAGTGGAATAGGCAGCATGTGGGGAGACCACACATGCTGGACCGCCACCCCAGTCACTGGCCTGCGTCCCCCGTAACTCCTGAGACTTGGGCCTGGGCAGGGTGCCTGTCCTTGGGGCGTTTCTCATGTGCACCACTGTGTCATCAACCTGAAGCTTTCCAATCTGCCTCTGAGGTGTAGTTTGCTCCTCTGGCTTGATGGGGGTGCTGCTATAGATGGGGTCGGCGCTGAGGGACACCCTGGCGCCCTGACGGGGCAGACTGTGAAATCGGGAAGGATCTCTGTTAAACTGCGGCAGCATCAAGATCCCAGAGCTGTCGCTACTCGAGATCGAAATACTTCCTGTTGAGGAGGAAGCAGAAATGCCGGCCATTTGAGCAGCGATTCCCTGTCCTCTCTGAGCTCGGATTCTTCTCATAGATGGGGGAACAATCTTAACTTCCTCTGTCTGGCAGCCGGAGTCTCTGGTCTCTGAACGTCGGAGCGTCGAGTTGACGCTCCCAACTCTGCCCAAGGTGGAATACTGTCCCGGGATGAACATGGAATGCGGCCGCAGTTCTCCGCCGTGTCCTTTTGCTGTTGTCAAAAGGAGAAAGAGAATGAGCTAAGGATGCGATGGATCAAAATACCTTGTTTACTCTACTTCCACTACCTTTCTCTTTCCCCTCTATAACTTCTTCAGCAACAGTGCCTTCTTCTTTTCTGCCTTGACAGTAAAATAAAGCGTGGTCACATGGAAGCTAATTAATTTGATTTAGCTGTAACACTGTCATGCGTTAAGAAGTTCAGGTCTTCTTCATTAAGGAGGAAACGATATGAGGGGAGACAGAGAGACTCCCTGCTATGCTTCCTCTCCTATTCTGTCTCTGGCTCAGTCCGACAGAAAAGCGAATAATACTCTGGGGTCCATCACAGGCTGCTGGTGTGGTACGAGGCAGCCAGCAGGCAAACACATACATGGACAGGAGCACACAGTGTTGGCATGGTCATGCACTGTCATACAGTACATAACATACAGAATATCCAGATAGACAGAGAGACAAGGACACAGAAATGCAGACGTCACAAAGACCCACACACACTGAACATACCAGCTTGTAAACAAACAGTTTGAAGGATGAGTTGTAAAACGGGATGTGATGTCTAGAGTGTCTCCCATCTGTGGTGCCTCTCCTGTTGATGCTCGTATCCCAAAACATACAAACACCCTTGCGTCCTTTCTTCTCTCTCTGCCCTCTCCCTCCCTCTCTAAACCACACATACACTCTCTTCCTCCTTTGCTAAAAGCTGGAGTGACAGCTTGGCTGCTGTTGCTGCTGCGATAGATTAAGCTGCAGGTCTACTTCGCAGGCAGCTCTTGTGCAGGGAGAGAGAGAGGGATGAAGCACTGGGACAATTACTCCGGCCCAGTAATCATGACATTCACAGGCTGTCGTCAGCTGGTCACTAACCAGTCTCTAAAGCTCCTTTTCCATCAGCCCTGGTGATCTTATCGCACAGAGAAATGATGAGAAATCTCTGTAAACGCTGCTGCCATCCTACAGCTCAGAGATGTGTAAATAAACATCAGCCATGCGGTGCGTCAGCACTGCACGGTGTCAGCTTAAAAAGCTTAGTGCTGATTTAACACCCAGCTCAGCTCAGTATGGGACCTCTAAAACTTCATATTTGTTATTTAGACATCATCTGTTTAGAGGTTTCAGGATCATATGTTCTGTAAGGCGAAGGTTATGAGGCCTTTTAAGTGTCTGGATCAGAACATGTTGGTAAGTAAAACACACATGGGACACATTGCAGGATTATCAATATGGCTCCAGGATTCAGGCACAGACACACAATTAACACACACAATTCACAGAAGAAGGGCTGCAGAATGTTAAGCTGAGAGATTATGGCACAATATGTATTAAAGAATGGCAAACCCTGTGCTTAACTTCACCTATGTGACATGATTTTCTAACATGCACATTTTAAAATGTGATTATAAGAGTGCAAAAGTTTCCAGGAGGAAAAAGGGCAAAATTAAAACCACAAAACTACCGAGTGGTTTCTGGCTGTGGATGCAGTTTAACTGGGTGGAGGAGAGCAAATGAGGACGCAGAACTGAAACAGGGAAAGACTGGACATCTGCAGGGCCTTGATCCAACACTGTGGACTTGCATGTGTTGTTTTCTCCCTCAGTATGACTTACTCAGAACAATACTGCTGGGGTGAGTTCATTCTCCACTAAATGCACACAGTTACTGGATAAAACCAGAAATCTGGGGAGAGTACATTGTTATAGGGAGTAATGAAAGAAGGAGGGGTGCTTGTCCAGAGTGTTGGTACAGGTCTGTGGACAGTAGAAGGCAACACATTGCCCAACAGGGATCCATACCTAGCTCATGGTTGAAGTTGTCAGGCAGCCCTGATATAGTCTTTCTGCGTTTGACCTTCTTGGGCCGGCGGGATACGGTGTCAGTGTTAATGAGGGAGCGCCGGATGCTCGCCTGGCGGTCAAACACTGCCCCTGGTAGCCGGGAGGGCGAGAGCAAGGCAGGCGGACACACAGGCAAACAGCAGTCGGTTAGTTGGAAGAAACAAACTCAACAACATGCAGAAGATATTTTTATTTTGTTGAACATGCAACATCAACAGGGTACTAAAGGTAAAGAGTCAAATTATAAAAAATGCTTTGTCCAAAATTAAACTGACCTGACCCTTTTTTATCCATTAACCAAAGTGCCTAAAAATAATAGAACTTTACCAGCCAAGCTTAATCAGCTGGCAAAGACATTTTTGGCTAATTTCCCTGATTAAAGTGTAAACATATATGTAAGATATGTGAGATGCATGCACTTATCGCAAAAACACACATGCACAGGACAGATAGAAGATGCACACACACATTTATCCTTCTCATTCTCTGTCCAGCTTCCTGGGGAAGAGTAATATCACACTAGCAACTGCTCTTCTTTCCGCTATTTGGCTAGCTGGTGACAGCCTGCAGGCGTTAGGGAAATAGAAATTGATATGAGGGCAGATAGTGTCTATCACATTCCCCTCAAAGAGACAGAAAAGTCCCTGATCTCATGTCTTCGTGTGTGTGTGTGTTTCCTCTCTCTTTCTCATTAATGTAAAGAGACAGGAGATGAAGTCAGCAGTGATTTGTGTGGAGTGGGACCACATTAAGGACTCATTAGTGTCTAAAGGACGGCTGGATCGCAGTTATATTGGCCTTGACAACAGAAAAAAAAATCATACCAAACTGCCATTTTTGGAGTCTGTGCTGTTGCTCATCTGTTCTACACCTCATACAAAATATCTATCTGCTGCGAGTTAATATCTTATGAGTGAAATATCAGACGAGCTACAATATAATCTAGATGTGTGTGTGAGGCACTGAAAAATGGAACAAGCTAACTGGGAAATTGCATCAACATGTTTTGCTGTGTTCATCTGTCAAACGCCTCGTGATCTTGACATAAAGTCGGTGAAAAGCCTTGACCCTTGGATGAGCTGTCAGACACAAGCGCTCGCTCACACACACACACACATAAAGGAAGGTGAAGGTTAGTCTGCATGAAGCACAATGGAAGAGGAGGATATACACAAGTGGATGGGAGAGGCAGATATCCATGACTGACACACAGATTATTCCTCTGTGGGTGACTGGACACAGTAATTGATTAGTCTACATCCACTCAGCCACAGAGGGTTGATTAAAGGAGCAGTCTGACATTTTTCTTGTTTCCTTCCCACTTTGCTGCATTACTGAGAATTAGATGAGAAGCCCTACACAATTGCAAGATGTGACATGTTAATATGGTAGTTTTTAAATGAGCATTAGCTGGCTTTCCTCTAGTGCCACCAGCAGGTCAAAATTTGAATTTGTCCAACACTTTGACCTGCACAGCGGAGGACATTTCCATCTGTCCCAGCTGTTCCTAGGTGGATGCATTTTCTGCTTCCAGGCTTTGTCCTAAACTAAGCTAAGCATACCACAGAGCCACTTCAGTATTAAGTTCACACTTTTATACTGATCTTCTCATCTAAGTTTGAAAAATGCCAGAAAATCCCTTTATGGCAAACAAGACAAATTGTGTGAGAGGTTAATGTTACAGAACAGACATTGTAGATGAATGAATCAAACTTAAATTAGTTTGATTTTTCTATGTTGCTATTCAATATGGAACTACAGGAGGAGGAGATTTGACTTCCACTACCAACACTGATGAGGATTGGTCGCTACCTGCTAGCGATTGAGAGACAAAACAAAACAATGACTACAGTTGTCATACCTGTGACGTTGATGGGAACTATATCTGTGGGCACAGCCTGGGCCACCAGCCTCATCTTCTCCTCTGGGGTGGGGAGGGGAGCGCTCTTATTCCAGACAACCTGTCCGTCGACCTCGTACACCTCCCCTCCTTCACCGCCTCCCTGCGGGGTCTGGGGCCTCATGGAGAGCTGAGATTTGCTGTCCTCCACTGATGAAGCTGTGGACTGGATGAGAAAGAGGCAGAGTGGGTTAACATGGAATGGAGCAACAAGAGAGAAAGAGGAATGGAAAGAGATCAGGACAGAGAAGGAAAGGAAAGTAATGTCAAGAAAAAGAAAATGAGAGTGGGAATAAAATATTATAAAACAGAACGGAAGTTGTTTGTTCCAAACTGTAACTGACAGACTGTATAGACTTTATTGACATGCTCAAACAGACTTTAATATATTACATCGCTGTGACCTTTCGAGGCTTGTGGGGCTGTAAACACATTTCACGATCAATCAAACCCAAATGGAAACACTCACATAGACACACATGCAAACATCTGTCAGAGTGAGCAGAGAGAGCCTTTTAAAGACGGCAGGATAAAAGCAAGAGAGCAGCGGCGAAGAGACAGGGAGAATCGCTCATGCATTAAACTGTTCACACACAAACCGATCTCAATCCTGGGGTAGAATTTACTGCCAAGAAGCAACCAACAACAAGGTTTTACTGCAGCTTCCAGGCTTAAAATTGAGCTGTTAGTCAACAGAAAACCAGCTCTGTCCAGCCTGCTGCCAATCACAATGTCTGTTCAAGCTTTTAACAACATCGAGTAAACACAGTTTGGAATTCAGAGAACACAAATGATCCCAAATTGTTAAAATTACAGATCAATTCCAGGGATGACGTCAACAATCTTTTGTCTTCGTTTTCAAAGCATCAACCAAAATTTGTCAGCAACAGGTTGAGTCTTGCCACGAATATAAATCAAGTTGTTCAGATCCCAAAAGTGCATCCAGCCATGATTTCTGTCCCAAGCTGTAGACTGGCTATGAGCTTTCATACAAACCACACATGGATGGCTCAGGGCAACAGGAAATGATGAGAAGAGAGACAAACAGTAGAAAGTAGAGAGAAACATAACGAGAGATGGGAATCGACAGTTTAGAAAGACAACAGCATGTTATGAAGGTCAAGGCTCGGGGCGGGCATGAAGCGAGTGGGCGACATCGAGGGGCTCTAAGGGACAAAGGAGAGGCTGATAATCATATCGCAGCAAGTGTGAGAAATAAAAACGAGGAGAGGAGAGGCATGTCAAACCGTTTGCACTTCACTTTCTATCCCTCTCTACTGCTCTACTGCCATCCTGTGATCACCGAGTGTAGAGGAAAGGTAAGTAGTTAAATGGAAAAAAACAACAAAAGCAAATACTTTGTTATCTGTATACATTTCTATCTGCCTGGAAAATTATAACAAACCAGAGAGTGAGACATAAGAATTCAACATTCAAGCTGAATCTACTTTTCATGATGCCTGCTCACTCAGAACAAAATGTGACTGTTAGATTACTGCTGGTTCTTCACTGATTCAGCAAAGTACCACAACATCTGGTGTTAGCCAACCACAGAGAGAGAAATTACTGGCACAAATTGGTTTCATAAAATCCTTTTAATTACCTTAATGCTATGCATGTTTTAGATGACTTCTGAAGTGAATTTTATTTGGAGAAAAAGTCACGAAGAGAGACTGAGAATCAACAAACACACACATTCTCGTTTCTGACCACTAGATGGCAGACTGACACTGCTCAAATCACAGGAGGTGAGTTTCATTGCTGCTGAATGAGCTGCCAATCACTACTGAGAGAATACACTCATGTTCATGTTCACCTTCTTATCGTTGTCATCATCCTCCTCATCCTGCAGGCTGCTGGTGGACTGTAAAGGGTCAGAGAAGGTGGGACCCTGAGAGTAGTACTGAGAGCTCCGGAAACCATCTTTCCTCAACTTGTCGCATTCTGCAGGACAGACAGAAACACAGGAACACATTACAGACATCTAAAAGGGGATTTCTTTGAGCTTTCGATGTCAGGTTATGTCATGTCAAACCCTCAGCAAATACAGCTTTTGTTGAGTGTGACACAGCACTTTTTGCAGGCTACACACTCCTTTGTTTGCTATACCGATACCAAGCAGGATGTGGTGTATTTGTGCATACTATTCAAAATTAGCCATCCAATAACACTGTAGTAGGAAGGACATGTGAAATATATATAGGACACATGCAGGCTGAGCTGTGTAACTCTTAACAACAGTGTGTGTGCGTGTGTGTGTGTGTGTGTGTGTGTGTGTCTCCATTGGATGCTGCCAAGTGCTGCTCACACTTCTCGTCTCCACCTGCTGTGACGGGGTTGTGATGTTTCTGTGTGAGTGTGTGTATGTCGATGTGTGATAAGAAGAGTTTATGAATGTGTGTGTGTGTGTGTGTGTGTTACCATGGGAGGGTATCAGTTTCAGTCTGTCACACACAGATGGCAGAACTGTCCTCCTGTCTTCTCCACCCTCCCTTTCTCTGACACACATCATCTCTCTCTTTCTCCCTCTGCAAACACCTACTAGTGCATCCTTTGTCTTGCCGTGCAATCGCTAATTATTGTCACATGGTTCTGTTCCAACTATGACACAAAATAGGTTTTTGTGTGTTTGCTGATGCCCCTGAAAGATAAAAAAAAACTCTTAACCTCCCTGGTCTTGTTTTTGGTGGCACACATGTACTGAAGAACATGTGCTCCACTTCTAGCCTTGCACCTCAGAGACGCTGCATTTGATCCCTTTCATGTGCCATCTATCTCCATAGCTAATTACAGCCCGTCTCTGTGGAGAGAGACACTGGTGCATGTATAATGCTGTCAGTTAATGGATCCTAATGGGGTTGGCAAAGGTAGCAACTGTAACAGCAAGCTGATGTGTTAGCGGTGTGGAAGAAGGGATTCAGACAGCGTGATGATAATGAGGATGATGACAGGGAGGGGAGCCGGTACAGTGATTGGTGGTCGTGATTAGGGACGGTTGACAAAATAAATACGCTTTGATTAGCCCCTTGTTGCTAGGCAGAACTGAAGGGAGGGGACAAGAGAAGAAAAAATTTAAAATATTGAGGATAAAATGTATATAATGATAATCAGGAGGGTGTGTCTGTGTATATTTTACAGTGGCATGCAACAACTAAAGCACAAAAATGTAGTGTATAATGTTACCAAAAGGAAATCTCATGTTCACCAGCTAGTCGCTAACTGTGGCTACCTGCCGTTTGGTGCTGAGCAGGTAGTGAACAAAGCTGTTTAGCTCTGTGTTTCGGCTGGAAGTGACGCTTTTAAGAGCTAATTCAGGTGACATATTCATCATTGTGGTGGCTCCTTTAAAACATAATTAAAAACGAGCTGGCTAGTCTAGTTCATTGTCAATAAGCTGATTATGATGATGAGAATGGCTTAAGTGTCTTTTTTCATTAAATCTACCCTCATTCTTACATAAAAACACTGTAAACAAACTAGTGCATTATTAACACTAGTGTATAGTATTCTTGGGATGCTATTGACAACAATCGAGTGACTGTTATGTAACTTCCCTGAGTTCGACCTGTTGGCACGTTTTTTTCGGTAACTCGCCAGCCGCCTGCAAAAGCGTCACCGCTAGACACGAGCTGAAAGCCATGTGAGTGGAGACACATCTGATTGGTTATTGATTGATCAGCTTTGCAGCGCAGGAGAGCACACTTGTGCTCGTGCTTGTGGCACTGGATTAGTGACAGGTTACATGTGCATGAGAGCCTGGTTTAACCTCCGGATGAAACCTCTAAATTAATCATTAAAAAATACTGTTATTTTTACATAAGATTCTACTAAAATGACAACACTAGATATATTTCCTTAAGGCTGAGCTGTTAGGTGTGTAACCTCCGCTCTGAACTGGGAGTGGACAAAGAATAAAAGACTCAAACGGACAGCACAGGTGCTCTCAGTGGACACCTGTTGTCTTTCAGTTAGGACCCCTGGGGCTGGGTGGTGATGACAGGGGGACAGGACTGTGACAGGATGGGGGGGAGGGGTGAATTAATCCAACCTCCCAGGTGGTGTCTGTTTGAGTGTTTGTGTACCTAGCAGCATAAATACTGCAGGAAGTAATATGCAACAGCACAGGGGTCAAACAATGGGAAAGACAAAGAAAGCCTGGTGTGTGTGTGTGTGTGTGTGTGTGTGAGAGAGGTGTGTGTGAAAGCAGGTGACTAACGCTATACACACTGTCAGCATCACGTTACAACTGGCTTCTCCCCATTTATCTCTCCCCTTTATCAGCTTCTTTTTTTTATCTGCTGGCACACAAGGCCACCCTCGCATGTAAACAACAAGCCCTCACTATAACACATCCACCCATAAAAAGCACACATTCACACACCTGCCTCTCAATCTGTTATCTGACAAATGTGTGGACGACTTTCCCAAGAGCTCTCAGCGAAATGGGTGCCACCATTTACTGGCATCTCAACTTCCTGTTCTGGAAATGTTGTGAGAAAGTTATAAAGTTGCCGCTCAGCTGTGACTCCACTCCTGTGTTTGTCTGACAACAAGACGGTGTCCGTTCTCTAGAGTGTACTGGACAAACAGGAAGAAGAGGATCTCACACCGTTGTGTTGTTGGATAAACACATTACGTCCACAGTGAGATCTGACAGTGTGCATTTTTTGACTGACTTAGCTAATAAGGATTATTTAATTTTAACAAGTTATATGATCTATAAATCCACAGAAACAGAAAAAAACAGTCAATCAGTTAAATGTTAGACGTGCAAAAGGTTTGATAACAGATTAATGGTTACTGTCACTTTTCAAGCAAAAATGTCAAAAACTCTCTGGTTCCACCATCACAGACGTGAAAACGTTAATGTTTTATATGACTATAAATATTATCTAGTCAACTCTAATCAGGTTTTGGACTGTTGGCCTGACAAAACCAGACACTTGGAAATGTAAAATTATATTATTTCTTTTCAGTTTCACGTTTCATGTCCATATTTGGAGGTTATAATATATAACCCATATATAACATGTCTGAGGCAGCTTCCTGATTTTACATGACAATAATCACATTACCTCCCTTTTTTCAGCAGGGTGAGAAACTATTGTGTCACTATTACTTGTTGTTGTTTTTTTTTTATATGTGGCTTGTGAAACAGTTAAAGTTCATGATTAGCTAATGAAGTGCTGTGGAAGTTTCTCCTACGTTATTCAGAGTTTTTTTAAATGTGAAACAAACAGTAATCACTTCAAACTAGAGCTGGGCGATATGGACAAAATTGTATATCCCGATATAGCCAATTTCATATCCCGATAATGATATATATATACGATATATATACGATATGTTTTTTCTGATGTAACGTTATTTTTGCTTTTTGTCCCAATATGCTTCTGAAGGCTTACTTTGAGAGTGACCAGAAGTCTGGCTCTGTTTATGCTGTACTTTTACTATGCAGTTTGGCTGGTAATAAAGATGTGTTTTACAGCAGGATTCATTCACATGCAACCTAACATCCTAGATATTTTTATATCGCACTATGATATATATCATTATATCGAACAGCTCTACTTCAAACGGCTCCTGTAATGCTGGATCTTGTGAAACTCTTCCTGAAACCATCCAGTTTGATTCATGCTTACCTCGCAGGGCGGTCTTCAGGTTGACTTTGGCCTGGCGGTGGAGGTCTTCTACGCAGGGCGGCCTGCTGCCTGGTAGGAAGACGTTCTCCTGCTGGTGCCATGGAGCTGTGTAATGAACCGTCCACTTACTCTCCTCATCCAGGTTAGACACCGCTGCAGAGACAGATCAGGTTAGGGTTAGGGTTAGACGCTCTGCCAAAAGATCTTTTAAGAGATAATCAATTTAATCCCAAACCTTTAGCTACTGGGATCTGTTTTTAAACGGTGAAGGAAAGGAAGGGGAAGGAGATTGAGGTGCTTTGTATGGAGGTGTCAGTCACCACACCAACAACATGACACATATCTGAGACATCACACAGTCAGAGGGGGAGGAGGGATGAAGAGTGAGTTGGAGGGAAAAAAACAACCAGATAATATCAAAATTCAAACCTGTCCTTAGAGAATCTGCTACAGAGGCAACATAATAACTCTGTATGAACCAGCACCTAGTAGCATTCATTCAGTGGGTTAAACATCTAGCAAAATAAACATAAACAGCTGGCTGAGACATCAAACTATCCATTTCTTTAGAAGACAACGAAACAACCAGTTTTCTCTGATCTCAAGCTATGCTCTCAGTCATCAAAGAAATGTCCAGAGGGCATTAAAGTGCTTTTCTCTGCTTTGTAACACTGACGATCCAGAAATTGAAGCTTATTCTCGTTCTGCATTTGTACACGACTGTTAAAAGTGTCAGCAAAACGACTGAGGTGCAAATATCAATAAAAACAGACTCACTTCCCAAAAGCTAGGCTTACCAAGTGAACGTATCCAAGCCAAAGTTGGTGATCGTGGATGTAGGACTATCTCCATTTACACTGCTATCTGTTGGTCCCTCCTGACCATCACAACATGTCCATCTGGGACTGAAGGAGACGTTTGAGCGGACCAGGAGGAAGGGGAAGGCTCATGAAAAGGGGGCTGGGAGTGTGTGGGCTGTTTTTGTGTGAATGCTTTTTCACAGGTGCTAATGAGCCAGAGTCGGATGCATAGTGTGTTTGTGTTTGTCGGGGGAGGACACAGGGCCTCCGAGGTAGAAGTTCAGGGCGGGGTGCTTCTGACTCTAAACTGGTCGTTGGAGAAAGTGTGAGACGGTGTGTAACTGCTTTGATATTTGTCTGTTAGGCTTCAACACTGACCTCTGTCACACGTCCAACAGTAATTATATATGATCATACGAGGACTGTGGGACTAAGAGTACAGCAAAGACAAATGGTTTTATGGATGGATATTTCTATGAGTCAGCCCTGTTGCTGGTGACCGACGGCACCCTAACGTCTGTCTGTCTATCAACAATTAACTGCTTCTTTAGGAAAAGAGAGGGGTCATTGTGTTTATTTATGTTCCCACTCATTCTACTGTCAAACTGTGTTTTTCTTCACTCACAAATCTCCACTTTCTCTTCACAATTTTCCTGCTACCATCAAAACATAAACTACTTGTTGCACGCTTGGTCGTGTAGAGTACAAATACTGCAACCAGACAGCAAGTCAGTGCTTGTTTGCTTTAAGCTATAACAACAACATGAGTGTGTTAACACACAGGACAAGAGGAATTCATGTAGAATATATTCTGAGGCTGCAGTGTTACTTAATTTAACCTCTTTTAACTGTATAATCTGGCACATTTGCAAGTGTTTCAACCAAATGTGAAAAGAGTTGAAGTCAGGCAGCCACACAGCAAAATTTGTGATGGATGCAAAACTTGTGTAGAATATATACTGTGACTGTCTACCAATGTCATCAGACTCAATGATGTGTTGCGGCGTGCCTGCACTGGTCAGAATAATCAATCAAATACATCACGAGGCAAAAATCCTCTGACCACAAGTCTGGACTGGAGGGCTACATGAAACACACACACAGACACACACACACACACGGTTACCACAAAACCCAGTCACACACAGTTCATTGGAGGTGGGATTTGAAATGTGAAGGTCAGAATAGAGAAGGTGTATGAGCAAGATGGCAACGCACCAGCTGTGAGTGAAAGAGAATACATCAGCTCACCTGAATAAATAAGTGTCTTTAGCATGAAACCCATTTCTAATATTCGTGCTCTCCCACACACTGAGCACAGGTATCCCTCCCCCACTCTCCTCTCTGACTATGGGGTCTGAATAGACCTCAGTGGGGCTATAAGCACACCAAGGACATGGGGACTATGGACACAAAGCCTGTATTGTCCCTCTGCATCAGTCTCCACATCAGGCCTTTCAGGACCACAATATGCCCTAGCCCCTTAACAAACACACACACAGTCTCACATGCACTGAACTGTGGCGCGAAAGTCTTTCAGAAGTCCACTAATCCTTCGGTCCATTGACATCCCAGCTCTCCCTGCTGCAATTTGAGATGCAGACAGTGCACTGAGACACAAACAGGCTGCAAGGTGCGTCAAAACTGAACATGCAGAGGCTGCACACAGTAATCTCTGGGAAAAGTATCTGCATGCTCGTACACATACAGTTATGATCAATAATCTATGATAATCCTAAACTGGGTTCTCCATCATCCACCAGTCAATAAAGTATAGACTTTTATGCATGATACAACTTTCGTTTCATAAGGGTGAGCAAAGGCTTGGTTGAGGTAACTTTTTGAGATATAACTGACAGTGAAGTCATTGAAATCTTTACAAAAGCATAAAATCATTGCATGATTTTGTGCACTTTCTGATGTTACAAGAATATGAGCAGTGCTGGACTGCAGTGGAGGACCATGGGGCTCAGCTGAGGAGCAAAGTGCAGGCAAGTGTAAGACGTGGGACGTAGAAAAACACCGAGCTAATGATTAACAATATCACCTCAGCCTTGACTGTAACACACTCTATAAATACACCTGAGATTAGATTCAGCACAAGCAGCTTGACCTGCATCAACCAGGTCTTAGTTAGACATCCTCATGTTTATACTGCAGTCATAAAATAATTATAAACCCATGGGTCATTAATCCTCCTAACCAGAATCTACTGCACAGTGTGGTTTCCTTTGGCATCAACTTCTGAAACACACAGAACTAAAACATTAAAAACACTTGTAATTTGTTCCAGAGAAGAAGGAAAAAAGAGTCTGTGTGACTCTAAATGCTTCCAGCTGCACTTTTACAAATACTGTCGGGTCATTTGGTGCTAATAGTTGTCGGCTCTGTGAAGTCTTGTCCCAGTGGTTACCTGGTAACAGGGAGCAACAGAGGGTTGTCTCTGGGCTCAGCAGAGGCAGCAGTGAAGCAATATAGGAAACACAGGAAAATATTAGTTTGTATTATGATTATTTTCAAATCATTAAAGCTGCCAGGCATCCACTTTTGACACTGAAAAGCTTTAATTAAATGATCATAAATAGCTATTTGAATTGGTTGACATGAATGAAGGGAATTCACTCTTAAAACAATTAAAATGATGCCAAAACTGTACGACTTCTAATCAACCGTTGAGTAATCAAAAAACACTCATGTGACACTGATGATCAATACAGAGCATTAGTAAAAACCTTACCCTTCCTTTTGAAGTATTTAATCACAGATTTTAACGAGGTCCCGATGAACACCATTATTCCGCTTGAGTGTGTATAAAAAAAAGTAAGAAAAAAAAAAAATCCAAATTCTGGGATTAAGACAGAAAAACGGGACGAAGGAGGAGCGCTGGTGTCGGCTCACATTGTCACTACGAGGCGACTCGGCTGAGAGTGTGTGAGCGTCTACTACACTGACAATGAGCCTCTACCCCTATCTCTCTCTCTAAACACACTCGGTCCACCACACCCCCTCAGGCAGTCCAGTCCTCGGAGACACACACACACACACACACACACACACACACACACACACACACACACACACACACACACACACACACACACAGCAGGAGGGCTGTAGGACCGGCCCCTCTGTTCCTCTGTGCTTTGGTTACCAAGGAGTTCTGGCTGCCTCTCCCTTCATTTCTCATCATCAGTCGTTCTCTTACACCGTCTTCCTCTCTCTACACCCTCTTTCTTCTTTACTCTACGGGATACAAGATAGAGCTGAAAGTTAAACACGCTTTATTAGAACCAACAAGGACATTTTTTTTGCCATGAATTCTCATTTCAGTCCACCACTCTCCCTCTCTCTATCTTTCACTACGACAGACTAGTCTAGGGAATGTTTATGCATCGAATTAAACTATCAGCCACCTCTACAGGAGAACCTTGTACATCCTTGAATAAAAAAAACATGAGGTGTTTTCATGAGGATGAAGCTCCCACCTGCATGCAAAGTGTAACACAAACAGCAAATTGTCATTGCAAACGAACAGCATTTTTCTCAGTTTATCAAATTATAGTTTGTACACTACATTGGAACTGACTATACCGATAATGTATTAAGTTTTATTTAAAAGTAGAAAAATGTCTGTATGGATGTTTTCTATCGGCCCCTCTTCCTCTGTCTGATCACTCCTAGCCTGCTGTGTGCGCACATGGCCGCTGAATCTGTGCCACATGAATATAGATCACGTACAATCCTCCCATTGTCCAATCTGCTCACAATCTATCACACACACTCCAGCACACACCCATTCAAATACATGCAAACGCACACTTACACGCACACACAAATGCACGGAGGCAGGGGTGCCCCTCCTTCTGCGAGCGTATTTCTTTTCAGCCCAAGAGGAGAGGCAGGGAGGGGGCTGCAACCAGAGCTTGAATGGGACTGCAAATGATCCTTGAATTTGTGGGTAGAAAGGTTTCCCCCCTCCTCTCCCCTCGAACTTGCTCATCTGAACCCTTCAGCCCGACTCTGAAGTGCTGCAAACAATTTGGATTTGATGTTTAGCAATGTTTGGATGGTTGTCGAGCTCTGAACGTGGGTAATAAAAAGTTTCTGTAAATGTCACGGCCACCTTGACAGCTCAACCACTGTTTCACAAAATACTGCTGTATTTTGGGTTATTAACTTATAAATATATTTTCAGTATAAAGTCATTCAGACTGGCAGTAGAAGCAGGTTAATCTCAGGTCAGCATGTTAGTCTGAGAGGGTTTAAATAAAGTCTTTCACCATGTGTCAAACTTGAGTCCACAGATCAGTCAGCAGCCTCTGTTTGGCTTCAGTCTTGTTGTTTGGCACGCGTACAGTATTAGGATCATTTATACTGCCGCGAGCCCAAGCAGCATCACTCATTAAAGAGCCTATTGTTCTCAGGACAGCATCACTCACACACACACACACACACACACACACACACACACACACACACACACACACACGCAGTGTGACAGACAGCTCTATCCGCTGAAGGACGGCTTCATATCTAGGCCACCTCTAGGATTAGGGCTATCCATCCATTCAGCCATACATCTATACTTCCTTTCGCCCAAACAATATCAATCTTTCATCTGTTCATACTCTAAGCCGCATATGAAAGAAGCATGAAGGAGTCGATGGATGAAGCTGAGGAGGTCGAGGCTTATTTAGCACAACAAACAACAGGGATTATTAGGAATGAACGTGATTTAAATCATATTACCTCTTGGTTATGTGATTAATAAATCCTGATTACCTAAACTGAGGCATTATTTGCTTTTTCTTTCTTCTTTACAGCCTAGACAACATTCTGGGACTGGAAACAAAGTTTGCCAGTCATCAATTAATGATTATTGTTTAATCCCTTTTTTATTTTCACGATTATTTGATTATTCATTTGGTCCAGAAATGACTGTCTATTTCCAAGGAGATATCTTCACGTTTTATTTTATCCAACCAATGGACACCCAATATACTATCACAGAAGAGTGCTCGGGAAAAAATGCTAAATTATGATAAACCGATCAAATAATCAACTATTACCTTCAGTTCTGGATCATTTCTAGAAATTCACGACGTGTGTGCAGATTACGTTTTTTAATCCTTGTAAGACCAAACAATTCACAGTACAGCGATAATTACAACTGGCTTAAATTGTAAGGTTTATTTAAATTGCTGATAAAGCACCATCAATACACTGTTAACAATCTCAACACATGTTCATTAGTATTAAGCCCTGTGGCAAGACACTGATTATCTCTCCTTGTTAAACAACCTTGTGAAAAAGGCAGTGACCCTCAGAAAAAAGGGAAAAATCGTGCGTGAATAATTAACAAGTCTTGTTGCACAAGACGTTATTAAGACTCAAGGTGAGTGTGGCAGAACGATAATGAGGAGATAGATTGATGAGGGACTCCTGCTCTTGGATCTCCCCATCGACCTGGCAGAGACAACTACAACACTCACAGCCTACTTTTCCTTTTCTTTTTTTTCTCAGACTCAGCTTGAGACCAACTCCCAATTCCCTTCAGCCCTACTTCTATCATTCTATCGCCAAAACACACACACACCTCCCTCTCTTGTTCGATAACGTAGTCTATCAAACATCCGTTCAAATTCCCAAAGTGCCTGATCCCGGCATCTACACACACACACACTTTCACACCTCCTCCTTCATCTGACAGGTCTCAGCTTTTATTTTTCTAATTGGACTTAAGAAGAGAGAGCTAAGCTGACCCCTTAAAACCCCCTCAACTCTACCTGATCCACTAATGTCAAATAAATCTCTCTCCAAAGAGCAGAACAGAGATTCAACTGGAGACAATTCACCTCTCATCCAAGAGGCTGCTTCAGTTCTGACTGGTAGAGAGTCGAGACATTTAAATTCACTCTGATGCAAAAACTTAAATCAATCTTTAGGAATAGTTGCCAGTCATGAGGGACTCATTGTCCCCCCACTATTATGCAAACCATTTAGGTTAGCCCACATAATTAGCAACGACTCCTAAGGATTTGTTTTGGTTGTTGATATCTCAACTGTCTCTCTGTCAGCCAGAAGTGAAGAAGCCTCTTGGATGACAGGCGAAGCATCTTCAGAAAACTTCAAGCAAGTCCAGCTGAGTCTCTTTCAGTTTTACTCTTTGGACTGATCTTAACCTGGTTATCTGAGAGTCCCTCTTCCTCTTTCTTCTTTCTCTTCTTCTTTCTTTCCTTTAGACATAATCACTTCCATGACTGCTCATGTAATCTAGTCTGTATTGATTCATTTTTCTTTTCTTATTCAGACTCCAACCTTGCACACCATCCTGTTATTCTGCCAGGTGGAGATAAGCAGGGAAATGTGAGGCGTGAAGTCTGAGTATCTGTAATGCATGTGAGCGCAGCGAAACACTTTGCATCTGTTTGCATTCAGCGTCGTACAATGTCACAGAATAAGAAGTGAAGCTGTGAATGGATTTAAAAAGAGGCATGCTTGCTGCTGGTTTAGAATCCATAAACAAAAATCATTCATATTTCCTTAAATAATTAAGGATGAGGTGCCCTTTAGCAAGGCAATAAATTCCAGATTGCATCTGTGAAGCATCAGCATATTATTATTACTTCATTTTGAATAAATAAAGTACAACCAGGTAAACTGAAAAATGTTGCCTGTTTTGTAATAAATGGCAAAAAAAACCCTCAAACACCCTTTGTAACAATGTGGAAACGTTAAAAGGAAGAACTTGACGTCTCAAACAGGAAATGCACCAAAAACCATGAAAGATTAATGAATAAAAGCACTACATCATATGTCCCTTTCATCTCAGCCCATCTCTTTTTCTGTGAATGAAGATATATATAATGTATAGCATGGAGAGCAACATGCTCACCCTCTAATCCCTTCCCCTTTCTTTCATCCCTACATCTCTGTGAATTAAAGTGTAGTGCTGCAACTCAATGGGAACACGATCACATTTGCTCTCAGAGAATATGGAGCGAAGCATGAATTATCTATTGGCACAGTGTGTGTGGGGGGGGGATTGATAATCACACACCGTATTTAAATGCAGGATTTTCTGCAGTTTCTTTCTTTGTGAAAGTAAAAACAAAAACAACAATATGTCATCATGAGAGAGCTATTACCTGAAAACAGCACTAGTCATAGACACAGCTGTTTATTATGACGGTGATAAAAACTAAAGACGGGTCAGGAAAAGATAAACTACTTTCTACAGCGCTCATAAAAAGTTAAACTTCACACTGACTCCTGAATAAACATAACTCTCTAACACACACACACACACACACACACACACAGAAACCAAGGTGACAGAGAGGCTGGGCTGAGTAAACAAGATGTAATAATGTTTTTCTGGCACTGATGATTTTAGCATGGGGTAAAGTTCTCGCCCCACACACACACACACACACACACACACACAGCTCCAATGACCTCTATCTGACACTAAACTCCCTTTCAGCCTCTTGTCTGTCTGTCTGTCTGTTGCACTTCTGTCTGTCCAGCAGGCAGAGAGGTTTCTGGGTAATGCCAATCCTCCCCCCGCCTCTCTTCTGGTGTTTCCGTCTGACCTACTCCATTGAAGCAGCTGGGATGCCATCACCCACACACCCCAGACATTCACACAAACAATCTCCCTATTATTATTATTATTATTATTATTAATGTTAATACGTTGCCTTTACGTAAACACAGCAAACCTCTCTGTGTTCACCATCAGACAGTAAACGTCCCATTAGCAGCGTATTTGTATTATTAGCTACACCCAGAGTATGGTGGGGGTTAAAAGAGCTCAGTCTGAAGGAGACAAATGTACATAACATAACATATAACATAACATACATAACATATGTGTGAGTTTTACTGTGATGTTTTTCTTTATCTGCCACTTGAGTAAATAGGAGAGTGTGATTTTTAAATGTGTAAATTTAATGAAAAAAATAATCACCAACTATTTTGATAATTGATTAATCAGTTAGAGGCCTTTTAAAGAAAAAAAAAACCCTCTGATTCCAGCTTGTGGATATTTGGTGGTTTCTCTACTCCTCTTTGACAGTGAATTCAACATATTTGAATTGTGGACAGAACATGACATTTGAGGACATCATCTGGGCTTTGGGAAACACTGATTGACATTTTTATAGACCAAACAACTAATCGATTGATCGAAATTGAAAATAATATTCAGCCGCAGCCTCGATTTGATGTACAACAAAGTCAGCAGTGAGAACCAGAGGGTCTTGTGTTCGCTGGGTTCTCCTTGTGAATGAAAGGCAGAGGGGCCTCCCTCTATAGGCTGCTCCTCCTTTGTGATCCATGAGAAAAACCTCCCAGCAAACTACGCCCCGAACATGCAACACCGTCACTAACATAATCAGACTCTGCTCTTTGTGTTTGTTTTCAGTTTCGGCCTGTATGTGCATATCCTCGCCTTGATGTGGCAACAACGCGCACACTTGTGTTTTCTGTTCAAACACCATGTAGCTGTTCTCACACAGCTCGACGGGTGAGATCTGTCTTTGAAAAAAAGGCAGCGCAGCACTAATGTGGGGTAAAGAAATGGAGATGATATCAAAAGCTAAACTTTGCACAAAGACTTTCAAGAAAAAGGAAGAGCTGGGAAGCAAAGTTTGCATCCATGAATCGCAGAGAGGAGCTTTGATGTGGTAGAAGCTGGACTGGTTTTGCTGAGAAGTGATGCGAGGAGGGATAGAAAAGACAGCGTTTAGAGGGACAAAGGAAACAAGAGAGAGGAGATAAAGGCAGCTGGGAGAGAAAAGTCAGGGGTGGAGGGCTGGGAAACAGATGAAGCGAAAAAAGAGATAGATGGAGTGTGAATGCAAAACATCCACAGGTAAAGATTTAGTAAAAACAGTTACTATTATACACACAAACATACACAAAGGCCCAGCAGGCTTGGCGGTCATGCCTAATTTTCCCTCCACTGGCGTCTAACCCTACCCGACCTCCTTTGAAATTCAAGCCAGGATAAAAGAGAAAGACAGAGACAGAGAGAGAGAGAGAGAGAGGGTGGAGGATATATGCACTTCTGTTTGAGGAAGACTGCATGTGGG
Source organism: Synanceia verrucosa (assembly GCA_029721515.1). NCBI lineage: Eukaryota > Metazoa > Chordata > Actinopteri > Perciformes > Synanceiidae > Synanceia > Synanceia verrucosa. The sequence continues at coordinate 4,772,078 of CM056570.1, forward strand.
TCTAGTCTGTACTTGACATTACTGTGCCTCAGCATGGCAGCGAAACAAGAGCCACCAAAAAAAAAGCCTAAAAAAAAGACCAGGCCAACTAATAGCAATAACAGCTGGAAGAGGACAAACTGACGGCGAGGTGTGCAACCGTTAAATAACTCCTTCCCATGCATTCATTTAACAAGCAAACTTTTATAGCTAACTCAGCGCAATAAAAGGCAGGTCACTCTTAAAATGTACACGCCTGTTGAGCGGGGCGTTAAAACGCTGTTATTTTACGAGCCGGCTGATTTGTTCGCCTGAGCTTTTGGTGCCTTCAGAGAGGGTGGCTGCTTTGTTACTAACCTGAGGTGTTTTATGTCCCCCGTCAGGGTGGATTTGTAGCTAACCCCCCAGCAACGCAGTTTTAAATCGAATGCAATCTAACCCCGCTGACCTACGAAGAAACTGAACCAGGAACGTTTGTTGGCGGGACAACATTCAGTGCGTGTTGGGCTCAAGGATTGAGAATCAATCACATAACCTGTGTTCAACAGAAAAATAATACTAACAGAGTAAAGACATCATTGAGGAATGGATAAAGTAATTCTTCGTCTAAATGTCTGCAATTACTGGATGGATTGTAACGAACAGGTGAGTCATTGTAGTGTTGACCTTGAATTCAGCATCACAAACATGAATTTCCGTCAGTTCATCTGCATTCATTCATCCAACGAAGTGATTCCTTCTCTGACTACGTAGGTGGGTAACACATGTCCGACATGCTATCATGAAAATAATTTCCCCAGTGGAAAGCTCCATCGAGCCACTGGTGGTGTAACATAAAGACAGAGCCTTGGCAGCTCAGACTACATTAAGAGCCATTACCATCCAGCCAGCCTGGCTCCACTCTTATCGACTCTTGGTCCTTCTGACTCTCCGGTGGACCCTCCTGAGGACACGCTGCATCAATAACCACAAGGCCTGAGTGTGTTTGTGTGTCTCAGTGTCTTACGGCGGGCTGACATCATTATGCACACTGTTGTTATGGGTTATGGGTGTACATTGTGCTATTGTGCCTGCAGCCGTTTCTACAATCTACTGCATTTAGACAGAGCCAGTCACACTTTACTAGACCTTAAAGGAGGTCTAGATTACTGTATTGCATCCCTGCACACTTTATCCTTGACACACACACACAGTCTTGCACATATAGGTTATAAGACATTACATGTGACTATAGTTAATATCTATACAACTAAACATGCACACGCCTACACACATCCATGTAGGGATGCCAGCACACGCAGCATTATGTTGGCTGCCACACTGGTTTCCTGACCTACATTTCAACACCAGGGCTGCTCCACTCATTAATCCAATTTTATAATTAAATTCACACATAAAACCATAAATCTGACACAAACTCACCGTGGGGTGGTGAGCTCACAGTTGTCCGGTGTGTTTTTGCTACATCAGCCACACATAACACATAAACCTCACAGCTGGCTTCATTAAAAGAGTGATGTGAATAATGTCCAAGCTGGGACAATGTCAGGAATCAATAGGTGACAGCTGGAATATGACTTTACTTTAACAGTGTTATTAATTGGCATCAATATTTCACTGCGCACTTTTCTCTGAAAGCATTTAGCGACACACTCCAATCAAGAGTGATTTACCAGGACAAACGCCAGCGTACATTTAACTTCCAATCATCTGTGAAATACAGCACGGGTGGAAAATAACAAGAAGCAGACGTGATAAATATTATTATTATTTTGTATACTGCTGAGCACACAATCTTAGGGATACAGCATCACGTCACTTCTGCTGTTACCGAGGCGAGAGGGTCTGGTCTGATTTAGGCACAGAGGCAGACTGAGCTAATTTAGGTTAAGTGGCTCCAGTAGCTCAAGGGCATGAAGCAACAAGCCACCTGGGGCTACTGTGTGTGTGTGTGTGTGTGTCAGGCAGAAACAGGGGTACCAATGGGAAGTGGGTTAAAGCCTTATCAACGACAATGCATGATTTTTCTACAGCTCCTCCACCTCTGGAGCAAAACTGACACTTTGCTGTTTGACCCACTTCCCACATTGCACCTCGATTCTCATCAGCAACAACAGTAGGTCATCCAATCAACAGTCAGAAATACAAGCAATTGACCAATGATCATAAGAGGAAGTGAGCAAGACAATCAGCCTGGAGGCGGAAGAACGATCAGGAGGTTCGATGTGAAGTCGGATGTGAGTTCTGGTGGCTGGTATTGATATTAACCAATATATTTATATCGCATGACTGAGTCTGGAGGCTCACCAGGCCCATGACATCAATCCGGTTTATATCTGTCCTCTGTCAGTTGGTTTGTTAGAGCAGTGGGTTCAAAGCACACTATACATCCATCTGTAAGTAACACAATGACAGAATATCATTGCACATGCACATTACTCTTATTACTTTTCTATTTTAGTTTGCATATTTTACTAAATGTAATTTTAATGCACTTTATATGTATGTTTTTTACTCTTTAATTGTTGTAATTTTTGAGAAATCTTCTTGCAAAATAGATATATCTTCTGTCACTTAAGGCTATTGTGGCCATGGGTTTCATAACACTTTCTATAATAAAACAGGGTCTGACCTCTGCTTTGTATCAGAATTCCTTGACATGGAAATGTTTAGGAGCCACTGTGTTACAGGATGTTCTGCAGTTTGCTGAATCCAGCTACAAGGAAGCTTCACAGAGAGAAAAACACAAATATTAGATATTATATCACTGTGGCCAAACAGCAGCATCATAAATTATGGATGCCACTGACCCACTGTTTATGACATTGATATAAAGAACATATTAATGACATTCATCATGTGATTTATTTATTTATTGATAAGGGAGGTTACGGTCAGCTTGTCAACACTGGAGCTCAGACCTAAATTTTAATATTTATGTGTACAAATTTGTGAACAATGCATGTATTATTATCCTCAGCAGTAATAATGCTATACTGTTAGAATGAGCGTTTTTTTAATCTCAGGGTAAAGACTGACAGGGTTAAATATGTCTCAGGACAGGCTTAGTGCTCATTGGATGATGTGGATCAGTATCATCTGAAAAAGACATCCTGTAAGTATGCACACACATACACACCGATACGGTGTGATCGGTGGTTTCACCTGACTTATCAAACAGACTCAGGGGTGCACACAGGTGTGTGTATAGAATAGAATAGAATTACTTTATTGATCCCAACTTGGGAAATTACTGTGTGTGTGTGTGTGTGTGTGTGTGTGTGTGTGTGTCAGTCTGGGTTCCTCCGCTGATAATCCTGTGTTGAGACCTTGTCTGGGGAAAAAAAAGCAGGACCTCAAATCCACTTAACCCCTCCCTCCCTGCCTCTCCCTTTACTTCTTTATAAACCACCCCTCCACCTCCCCGTCTCTCTCTCCATCCCTCCCCCTTCTGTCCCATCTGAGCAGTAATGAAGGGATGGAGGCATCAATAGAGAGAGCAGACCTCTCTTGGATGAAATTAGTGCGCCCTCCTAATGGACCCCGAGGGAAACCAGACCAGCTCCCTGATCAAATACACCCAAAATTTAAGACCGCCATTATTGCAAATTAAATTCAATGTGACACCCCATATGTCTCTTTTTGGTGTGAATAAATGAGTGCATTGTGTCTGATTGGCAATTAATCTACCTGTAATATGGTAAAAACCATAATCGCATCACATGTTTTATGTGTGTGTGTGTGATCTGGAGTCATTAGTTTATTTGTTAAAATTGATGTGATTGACTAGCAGCCCTGGTTCCCTCTGCTTATCTGTATTATAACGCCATCGTGTGGTGAAGATTAGCAACAACTGACACAAGGTAATTGGTTTCCCAGCTTCATCCTGCATAGTTTTCTTGGCTTAACAACAGCCTAGCAATGTAGCTTCTGCTATAAACAAACAACTTTAGAGTTGAGCGGTCACCAGTGCACGCTCCCCTGCAGTGTTACAAGCACAGAAAATGTTTGGAGCTTCCCTTTCTCTACATTTCTCCATCTTTTTTGTCTTTAGCCCTAATCCATCTACGCATGTAGAGTGGAAAAACCCTCAAAAGAGAGATGTTGCCATGGCGAGGACGACTCGTTAACGAGACAGATTTAAAGAGGCTCTTAAAATCACTTTCTCTGGCCTCCCTTCCTTCTCTCTCCCCTTTTATAATCAGCCTGTATGGGGCACATGAGCTTTTCAGGGTCTTGGCTTTGCTTTCTGAAGCTTAATGGAACCTCCAGCTGATTGGGACATAAAGGAGCCTCAGGCTGAGGAGGAGGCAGGAAGAGGAGGCTGGTGCTGGGGTACGAGGTGGAGGAGCCAGGGGCTCTGTGGTTCATGAGAGGTGGAGGAGGAAAGATGGTGTCCTGACCAGAGCAATCACATTATTACTTTGTAGTTAGTAGTATGCTAACATTTTTAAATGTTGGGAAAACAATCAGCTGAATTAGTCTGTTTTATGTACATTATGGATATTTTGGATTTCTTTTAATTATTAATTTAATTATTAACATTAATGCATTTAAAACACTACTGATTACTGTTACATGACATCAGAAAACTTCCTATTTCTTTTAAACTGTCACAAAACAAAATACATGTGCAAAACTTTCATAATAATGCATTTTGCATGTGCAAAATAATAATAATAAGAAGAAACAGAAGAATTAATCAGCATTTTTAAATACATTTAACGATGAGTTTTGTTCAGCTGGCAAGTAAAAAAATGTCAGGAAATGGCTAAAAATCATCACATCCCAGAGCCCAAAATGACGCCATCAAATTGTTTTGATCCCACTAAGTTAGTGCCCAGATAAATGAAAGCTACCCTTTATTTCTGAGGTTGGTGTAATTTTCCTTGGGTTAAGGGAGATTGTGCACTTTGTGGGAATCAACAGTAGAAGTCAGTCAGTCAGTCGTGTGCAGACAGACTGCAGACCGGTCAGTACAGGGCCAAAGACCTCAGAGCCAGACTCAAAGCAGCATGAGGTGGAAAAAGACTCCCAGTGATTGCAGCACTCATTAAAGAAATGAGCTGTGACTGAGGTAGACACAGCCATGATGCCATTAAACACACTTATCGTGCACTGGATTTTTCAATTACTAACAACACGACCACTGTTGTTAAAGAGGAGGGCAAAAGCTGTTGCTGAAGGCCAGATTAAGCCTTGAAATCACAGCGTTAAAACTCTTACATTCATTATGTAATTGTTTTTTCAGTTTTAGATTTTCATGAGGTCTGTTCTTCCTTTATTATTACTTTATTACACCAGTTGATTGTGTTCATCCATCCATTATCTAGCACTTAGCCATAGAAGCATAGAAACTAAAGGCAGCTTCACTTACGTCACCATTTCTTATATGTAGAGGCCCTTACTATGTTGTTACACTAGCCACTTGATAAAATGCTAACGTAGTAGAGCATAAATTGAATGTAGGTGTGAATGTGAGTGTCAGTGGTCGTCTGTCTCTCTGTGTTGTCTGTCTCTATGTACCCTGTGATGACCTGGCGACTTGTCCAGAGTGTACTCTGCCTTTCGCCCTGTGACCCGGCCAGCCTAAGTAAGATGGTTGAAGATGAATGAATAATGACGACACATATTTTCTGAGACACTGCTGTTTTTTTTTTTTGTTTTTTTTTTAAATTTGTTAACCTTATTTTTTACACATTTTTTCTACTTATTCTATTTTTTATATTTTGTCACTGGTTCTTATTTTTCATAAAGACCCTTATTGTAATGTAAATTACACCACTGCTGGAACAAATAAAGGCTTATTTTGTTTTATTTTATTTTATTTTATTTTAGAAGAGTTTGTTGGGGGTTTTTTATGCGTATCACATGCATTTTGGGGAAACTGGAGAAAACCCACAGACACGGGGAGAATCACTCTTCCACCGTGCCGAGAACTGCAAGTACATGCAACCTCCACAAGTGTCTTCAGCCCTGCAGCCTTCCAGAGGTTTCTTTATCACAAAGAAAACCAGCTGCTTCTTTCTGTCAGGCTACAGGGCAACTGTGGGAGGAAACTGCAGTGCCAGGAAGAAACCATGCAGGCATGAGGAGAATCACTCTTCCCATGCCGAGACACTGCAAGAACATGCAACCTCCACAAGTGTCTTTAAACCTGCAGCTTTCCGGAGGTTTCTTTACCACCAAGGAAAACAGCCGATTCTTCCTGTCTGCTTTTCCTTCTTCTTCAGTTCCTCCTTTTCTTTTCGCTTATTTTCCTTCTTCTCTCTCTCCTCCCTCTCCTTCTCTTCTTTCTTCTGCCTTTTCAATTCCTCCTTCCTCTCTTTTTCCAGCTTCTTCGCTGCCTCCTTTTGCGCCTTTATGTCGGCCTTTGTCATGTTCACCGGCTCCTTGGCTGCTGTCTGGTGGAGCTCCTGAAGGTTGAGGTGATCTACCTGGAGGTCAGAGCTGTTGTGGGTCAGGAGCTTGGAGCTTCCCTCCTCAGCAGACAGCTCGCACCTCTTCTGATCCTCCAGAGTGGTGAGTTTGTTTTTCCACTCTGCCTCACTCTGGATGAACTTCTTCTCCATTTCTTCCAGCCTGGCTTTCAAATCCAGACTCTCTGCCTCCAGAGCCTTCTTGTCACTGGTTGCATTTGTGATCTGGTCATCCTTTTCTTGGATGACCTGACTCAACTCCCTCACATAGTGTTCTTCACAAGCCTGAAGCTCGACGGCCATATTTTCCTGTTCTTGACGCAACTTCTTTTCCCACTCAGCGTTCAGCTCCATCCTCATCCTGGTGTCCAACTCTTCATATTGGACAGTGATGTGATTAAGCTCGTCATAGGCGGACAGGGTCTTTTCTTGCTCATCAAGCAAGCTTTGCCTGAGAGAGTTGATGACCTCCTCGTTCTCCTTCTTCAGGGTCTCCAGTTCGGGCTTGGTGTTTATCGGCTGCACTGTCTCCCTCTCCTTCGCCTTCAAGTTCGCCTCAGCCTGTCGTCTGAGGACCCTCTCTGCCTTGAGAGCCTTCAGGATTTTGGATTTCTCCATTTCCCAGCTGGACTCATTGGTGGCCATCTGCTTCTTCAGGGCAGTGATTTCTGAGTTCAGCTTCATGTTCGAGTTTTGGACTTCCAGCAGATTATTTTTCAGGTCCTGCAGTGGTATGTTCTGGAGGATGGTGAAGCCCTCTCTCTGAGAATCGGGCTTGGTGGTTGCCAGCTCCACTGTCTCCCTCTTCTTCGCCTTCAACTCCGCCTCAGCCTGTCGCCTGAGGACCCTCTCTGCCTTGAGAGCCTTCAGGATTTTGGATTTCTCCGTTTCCCAGCTGGACTCATTGCTGGCCAGCTGCTTCTTAAGAGCAGCATTTTCAGAGGCCAGCTTCACATTTTCTTTGTGGGTGTTCAGAAGGGCTGTACTCAGGTCCTGAACTCCTGAAGTTGGTCCATCCTGGTTGGACTGGGCGATTGAAGCCATGGTAGTCACACAAAGATCTCTAACACAATACCAAAGTATTAAACAGAATCTCTGTAGTAAAGTTTGTGGTAGATGTGCACTTGTATAAAAAGGTGTCGCTCTGCTCAAAGAGATGTGTCTCTGTTGATGAACTCTGAACGAATGACCCAACACAACATAGTCTCACTTCTACCTCCTCTTGTTCTCACATCAAAGGGAGGTAGAATGTTTCTTGTGATGACATGTGATTCCATTACAATTCACACTTCTGTTGCCGGGGCAACAGCTTAGCTCTCTGTTTACTACTTGTTGCTTCATATTTTAATACATTTTGATAAAGAAATGCAAATGAGGCCTATTTAGAAGCTTTATGTTGTTGTAGTTTTTGTATTATATAGTAGTATTGCTGTACTAGGTCTATAGTCCAACATGGGCTCCACAACAATGTTAACACTATGAATCTTTCAAAACCAAACATTTTAATTAAACAGAACAATGCTGAATATCCTACAGCAGAGGGCCATTGACACCACTTTCTTATGTTCCTCCCATCAGGGATCCAGAGCGAAGTCTGGACACTAAAATGAAAGAAGGTGGAGTTTAATATTTCAGAAAATAATCATCCATAAGGATGGCTGGCATTGTGTAAACTTCCTTTTCACCACAGAGAAGGCATGGCTGTGAGGTATTTAATTCATTGCATTGGCCAAAATGAGCAACAATATTTTTCTACATGTCAAAATATATGTGTTTATGAAAAACTACCTTTCTTTCTTCATTCTTTTTTTCAAAATACTGCACTTTTTTTCCAACATGCTCTGCTATGACTTTATTAGACAAACTGTACTATTATTTTTATTTTAGAAGCTGTCAACTCTGATGGACAACATCCAACCCTCTGCAGGAGAAACTAACACCACAATGTTAGTTTTATAGTGACTAGTGACTTGGGCTGGGAATCGGAGGGTCGCCAGTTCAAGTCCAGGTCGGACCATGTGTGGAGAGTGGACTGGGCACTGCCGAGGTGCCCTTGAGCAAGGCACCGAACCCCCAACTGCTCGGGGTGCCTGGATATGGGGCAGCCCCTTCACTCTGACACCTCTCCTCTAGTGCATGTGTGTTTCATAACTTGTGTGTGATGTGCAACTGAAAATAAAAAATACTAACAGAGTGTAAATTGAAATTTCCCTCACTGAGGGACTAATAAAGGAATTCTTCTTCTTCTTAATGAGAGGCTGCTTCACCTGTGGTGTCTCATAGAGAGATACCAGAGCTTTGTTCTTCCTCCAGTAGTCAGACTATACAATCAGCAAACTAAACACACATTATGAGCAAAACATGCAACTTCCACAGAGGGAATCAAATCAAACCCAGTACTTTCTTGCTGTAAGGCGACAGTGCTAACCACTGCACCACCATGTTATATTTGCTGACTTGTTTTCCATCTGATCTGCTGCTTATTTGTACACTATAGCATGAGGTGGAAAAAGACTCCCAGTGATTGCAGCGCTCATTAAAGAAATGAGCTGTGACTGAGGTAGACACAGCCATGATGCCATTAAACACACTTATCGTGCACTGGATTTTTCAATTACTAACAACACGACCACTGTTGTTAAAGAGGAGGGCAAAAGCTGTTGCTGAAGGCCAGATTAAGCCTTGAAATCACAGCGTTAAAACTCTTACATTCATTATGTAATTGTTTTTTTCAGTTTTAGATTTTCATGAGCGCTGTTCTTCCTTTATTATTACTTTATTACACCAGTTGATTGTGTTCATCCATCCATTATCTAGCACTTAGCCATAGAAGCATAGAAACTAAAGGCAGCTTCACTTACGTCACCATTTCTTATATTTAGAGGCCCTTACTATGTTGTTACACTAGCCACTTGATAAAATGCTAACGTAGTAGAGCATAAATTGCCTGTAGGTGTGAATGTGAGTGTCAGTGGTCGTCTGTCTCTCTGTGTTGTCTGTCTCTATGTACCCTGTGATGACCTGGCGACTTGTCCAGAGTGTACTCTGCCTTTCGCCCTATGACCCGGACAGCCTGAGTAAGATGGTTGAAGATGAATGAATAATGACGACACATATTTTCTGAGACACTGCTGTTTGGTTATTTTTTTTTTTTTTTTTATTTTGTTAACCTTATTTTTTTACACATTTTTTCTACTTATTCTATTTTTTATATTTTGTCACTGGTTCTTATTTTTCATAAAGACCCTTATTGTAATGTAAATTACACCACTGCTGGAACAAATAAAGGCTTATTTTGTTTTATTTTATTTTATTTTATTTTAGAAGAGTTTGTTGGGGTTTTTTTTATGCGTATCACATGCATTTTGGGGAAACTGGAGAAAACCCACAGACACGGGGAGAATCACTCTTCCACCGTGCCGAGAACTGCAAGTACATGCAACCTCCACAAGTGTCTTCAGCCCTGCAGCCTTCCAGAGGTTTCTTTATCACAAAGAAAACCAGCTGCTTCTTTCTGTCAGGCTACAGGGCAACTGTGGGAGGAAACTGCAGTGCCAGGAAGAAACCATGCAGGCATGAGGAGAATCACTCTTCCCATGCCGAGACACTGCAAGAACATGCAACCTCCACAAGTGTCTTTAAACCTGCAGCTTTCCGGAGGTTTCTTTACCACCAAGGAAAACAGCCGATTCTTCCTGTCTGCTTTTCCTTCTTCTTCAGTTCCTCCTTTTCTTTTCGCTTATTTTCCTTCTTCTCTCTCTCCTCCCTCTCCTTCTCTTCTTTCTTCTGCCTTTTCAATTCCTCCTTCCTCTCTTTTTCCAGCTTCTTCGCTGCCTCCTTTTGCGCCTTTATGTCGGCCTTTGTCATGTTCACCGGCTCCTTGGCTGCTGTCTGGTGGAGCTCCTGAAGGTTGAGGTGATCTACCTGGAGGTCAGAGCTGTTGTGGGTCAGGAGCTTGGAGCTTCCCTCCTCAGCAGACAGCTCGCACCTCTTCTGATCCTCCAGAGTGGTGAGTTTGTTTTTCCACTCTGCCTCACTCTGGATGAACTTCTTCTCCATTTCTTCCAGCCTGGCTTTCAAATCCAGACTCTCTGCCTCCAGAGCCTTCTTGTCACTGGTTGCATTTGTGATCTGGTCATCCTTTTCTTGGATGACCTGACTCAACTCCCTCACATAGTGTTCTTCACAAGCCTGAAGCTCGACGGCCATATTTTCCTGTTCTTGACGCAACTTCTTTTCCCACTCAGCATTCAGCTCCATCCTCATCCTGGTGTCCAACTCTTCATATTGGACAGTGATGTGGTTAAGCTCGTCATAGGCGGACAGGGTCTTTTCTTGCTCATCAAGCAAGCTTTGCCTGAGAGAGCTGATGACCTCCTCGTTCTCCTTCTTCAGGGTCTCCAGTTCGGGCTTGGTGGTTATCGGCTGCACTGTCTCCCTCTCCTTCGCCTTCAAGTTTGCCTCAGCCTGTCGTCTGAGGACCCTCTCTGCCTTGAGAGCCTTCAGGATTTTGGATTTCTCCATTTCCCAGCTGGACTCATTGGTGGCCATCTGCTTCTTCAGGGCAGTGATTTCTGAGTTCAGCTTCATGTTCGAGTTTTGGGCTTCCAGCAGATTATTTTTCAGGTCCTGCAGTGGTATGTTCTGGAGGATGGTGAAGCCCTCTCTCTGAGATTCGGGCTTGGTGGTTGCTAGCTCCACTGTCTCCCTCTTCTTCGCCTTCAACTCCGCCTCAGCCTGTCGCCTGAGGACCCTCTCTGCCTTGAGAGCCTTCAGGATTTTGGATTTCTCCGTTTCCCAGCTGGACTCATTGCTGGCCAGCTGCTTCTTAAGAGCAGCATTTTCAGAGGCCAGCTTCACATTTTCTTTGTGGGTGTTCAGAAGGGCTGTACTCAGGTCCTGAACTCCTGAAGTTGGTCCATCCTGGTTGGACTGGGCGATTGAAGCCATGGTAGTCACACAAAGATCTCTAACACAATACCAAAGTATTAAACAGAATCTCTGTAGTAAAGTTTGTGGTAGATGTGCACTTGTATAAAAAGGTGTCGCTCTGCTCAAAGAGATGTGTCTCTGTTGATGAACTCTGAACGAATGACCCAACACAACATAGTCTCACTTCTACCTCCTCTTGTTCTCACATCAAAGGGAGGTAGAATGTTTCTTGTGATGACATGTGATTCCATTACAATTCACACTTCTGTTGCCGGGGCAACAGCTTAGCTCTCTGTTTACTACTTGTTGCTTCATATTTTAATACATTTTGATAAAGAAATGCAAATGAGGCCTATTTAGAAGCTTTATGTTGTTGTAGTTTTTGTATTATATAGTAGTATTGCTGTACTAGGTCTATAGTCCAACATGGGCTCCACAACAATGTTAACACTATGAATCTTTCAAAACCAAACATTTTAATTAAACAGACCAATGCTGAATATCCTACAGCAGAGGGCCATTGACACCACTTTCTCGTGTTCCTCCCATCAGGGATCCAGAGCGAAGTCTGGACACTAAAACGAAAGAAGGTGGAGTTTAATATTTCAGAAAATAATCGTCCATAAGGATGGCTGGCATTGTGTAAACTTCCTTTTCACCACAGAGAAGGCATGACTGTGAGGTATTTAATTCATTGTATTGGCCAAAATGAGCAACAATATTTTTCTACATGTCAAAATATATGTATTTATGAAAAACTACCTTTCTTTCTTCATTCTTTTTTTCAAAATACTGCACTTTTTTTCCAACATGCTCTGCTATGACTTTATTAGACAAACTGTACTATTATTTTTATTTTAGAAGCTGTCAACTCTGATGGACAACATCCAACCCTCTGCAGGAGAAACTAACACCACAATGAGAGGCTGCTTCACCTGTGGTGTCTCATAGAGAGATACCAGAGCTTTGTTCTTCCTCCAGTAGTCAGACTATACAACCAGCAAACATTATGAGCAAAACATGCAAACTCCACAGAGGGAATCAAATCAAACCCAGTACTTTCTTGCTGCACCACCATGTTATATTTGCTGACTTGTTTTCCATCTGATCTGCTGCTTATTTGTACATTATACAATGTTTACTTGTATATATATTACATATCAGTCTCACACATTTTTTATAAGATAATTTTTTTTCTCATTGCTTGTTTTCCTTGTTACCTACTTACTATGTAGGTAACAAGGAAATGCTATGCTACTTAGTCTATTTTTCATTGATTTATTCAACCTTCATTTATTCTCAAGAGCTCACTGAGGGACTTCCCTCATTTTCAATGACACTCAGAGTACAATTACACACAATACATGGCAAAACAAATATATATGCACATAAGCATATACTGTATATATGTATTCTGTGCACCACATAATACACATATGCACACACACATACAACAGGATATGGTTAAAAACAGTCACTTTTGTAGCTTCTATTCTAATCACGGTGTGAAACTGTCTTGTAGATAAAAATGCCTTCAGTTTGTTTGTCATGTGTTCCATGTTTTTCATTTTAAACAGTGGCATAAAAACACTTTTTGTCAACAGTTTGTGAACTGACTGCGTGCTTTCAACATAGAGAACATCGATCAGAAATACAGTCACCAGATTGACACACATACTTTAGAGGTGACATGCCCTTACATATTAAAAAACAGACATGAATGAGTAAGAAATGTGAGCAGAGAGAGAGAGAGAGAGAGAGAGAAATGTGCCAATTTATCAAGTGTCATCTTGTTCTTCCAGAATCTGGGTGTCACATGGTGACAATTGTACACATATGGGGCAGTGAGGGTCTACACCTGATCCCTCCTGAAGTAAACTCTGACTCACTCTCCTCCTCCATCACCCCAAGTGTCTATAATGAAAAGCCATCTGAGCTCAAAAGCTCACTATTAATCTGAACAGATTTAATTTACAACAATGATTTATCAAACACACACCTCTTCAATACAAGGGAGACTTTAGTTTTCTAAACCTGTGGACTTTACACGTAGAAGCTAATAGGCAACAGAAAATGTGTCTGTAATTTTCCTTTCTGTGGTTTTAGCTCCTAAAAACTTTAACCATTTAGGTTAATCAATGGAGGAAGTAATAAATGCAATGCTTGTGTTATAAAATAACACCTGGGATCTACAGACAAATGAACACAGAGACACTAAGATGCACACAGACACAGACAAGCTCCACAAAACTCAATTACCTCCCAATATTTGCCAGTGATGACTTCATTAGCCGTTGATCACACATGATGGAAGAGCACCTGTTTTGCCAATCACCAGCCAGCCACTACCTATTAGGCCTTTAACAAGCTGAGAGGTCTCCATCTGTTAGATACACAGCGAGCTATTACCCGCTGATTACACTTCACCTCCTCCATCTCCTGACCAAATCAATGCCTAAAAAGATGTGGTAGGTTGGACTCCTGTGGCTTTTATATTCAGAGTGGGTACATGAGGAAAAAACAGACCACATGCACAAAAACTTCATCACTGACAGAGAGCTTGTGGCAGTTACTTTGAAAGAAAACAGAGCCTTAACCCATTTTACAGTTGAATGACCCCAAGTGACCCCTGACCCCCAATTCCCAAAAGTGTGTGTGTGTGTGTGTGTGTGTGTGTGTGTGTGTGAAACCCCCCTCTTTTCTTCATCTCATTAAGCTGTGTGTCATGCTCTCTACTCCATTGTTCTGCCACCTCCAACCTGCTTTAGGGGGTTTTCATCCATATTCAGGACTACAAGTTAACTGACTATCACCTTAAAGGGGAAGTGCAGTTTTTGTTTTTTTTTACAAACTTATTACAACCTTATTTCTGGGATAAAATACTGCCATTCACTCACCCATTTCACTTTGGAGTAATTTGGAGTATTTTCGATGATATTTGGATTTGATGATAACAATTTAACAGGAGTGAAGGGGGCACTGAAATGCAGCCAGTAAATGACACAAACTTGACCATTTCTCAAATAACAGACATTTAATAAGATGGGCTACACTATCACTGTTTTCATTTGAATCCAATGTTCTTCTGTTAAATGGATGTCATTAAAATCCAATATCGTCGGAAATACTCCAAATGACTCCAAAGTGAAATGGGTGAGTAAATGGCAGTATTTTATCCTAGAAATAAGGTCCAATTTGTAAAAAACATAACTTCCCCTTTGACTTCAAAACAGAGTATACATACATGTTTAATGAAGGACTGCTCTAATGAAAGCTGAACCTGTAACTGTAGGGCCACCCTCGATAGACTGCCCTGGTTTTATCACCTTGAAAAGATGGGAAATGTGGTTATGTTTGTGTGAAGAAACACTGAAGGGGAGACAATGAGAGACCAAACCCCTGCAGAATTATATTACCCTAACTGATTTTCAGCAGAGCTTCCCTTTGCATAAATGTGGCCAATCCATTTCATTTGGTCTCATCTAGTTACTCGAAAAGCCTGGCCTCCCTCAGGTGCTCCTCTCTGGGGAGCTTTAGGCAGTGATTGGTCGATAGCTGAACCCGCCTTCCCAATCGAGAGATTAAGGGAGATCCAGGGGAACACCTGCTCCACCAGTGAACTGATATAAAATAGAAAGAGGTCAAGAGTGGAAGGGGGAAACCGATGGAAAGAAAAATAGTGCTGCCATTTCCAATCTACTGTAAGAAAATAATTTATGTGAAGAATCTGGAGCGTCAGGTCGAAAAAAAGTGTGTGAGAATGTGAAGCAAATGAGCTGCAAGCATACAGGGGACAAATGAACACAAAGGATGTATTAGCAAAACTCCAATTTGAGTGTGTTTGTGTGC
Organism: Synanceia verrucosa; assembly: GCA_029721515.1. Lineage (NCBI taxonomy): Eukaryota > Metazoa > Chordata > Actinopteri > Perciformes > Synanceiidae > Synanceia > Synanceia verrucosa. Next base: position 4,787,257 of record CM056570.1, read on the forward strand.
ACGAGGGTTGTCTGTTCAGCATGAACACACAGAGCGACTGGGAGGTTGATTCAACCTACAGAGCCCAGACAATACTGTACCCACAGCAGCGACATCTTGAGCTGTCATGGAGCGTTAGCTAAAGCGGGCGTGAGGACGGGCAGCATATTGTTACGCCACACGCACAGGATGGTTTTTCATCTCATTATACACTGAGAAAGATATTAGAAAGTCCTTATTACAGTGGATGATTACAGCAAAAACTACAGAAAACGTGTACTACAAAGATTTTTCTTAGCCCTGCTTTTGCATTTCCATTAGACATTTGTTTGACCACTGGTTTTATAAGCACATTAAGTACTGCAATGCCTTATCCTTGACTATTCTTGCAAATACATAACGATCATGTGACAGATCCTGTCACATCCTTCAGCACTCTCTCTTATCCCCCTGATGGCTCCTTTATGTAGTGGTGGAGGTGAAAGTGGGTCACCTCTGTAACCCCAGCAGTGTGAGCTTCATCACCCCTTCACTGTCAGCTCTGTTACACTTCCCTGCAGGCCTGGCCCATCACCTCCAGCTGCTAGCTATTGTCTTGTTCCCAGGGGTGGCCTCCCAGGGGAGTTATGATGTCCTACTGCCCCAAAAGAGAGGGAAGCATGGTAGGGGGCAAGCATGCACATGGCCAGGGATTCGTGTACACAGTGACGATACATGGCACTAATATGCGCATGAGTGAATGGATGCAAACACATGTCCAAGCACAGAGGATAAGTCTTTAAATATGCTTTTAATAATCTATAAAGTCAAATATCCTGTCAGTAACTAATGCGCAATATAATGCAGGCCATGTATTTAAGTATTAGTGACTGTTTCATGACCAGTTTCTCTGAAGGTCGTCCACTTCTTACCCAGATCCCTGCCACCACACCAAAGTCCAAAGGTCTCTGAGGTCAGAAAACAACAATCTGTGTAGATGCCACACAGGACGCCCAGCATAACACACAAACACACACATGAGGACGCACATTTGCACACACAAAGACAGACGGCACAAATCACTCCGTTACAAGAGGATGGAAATCAGCTAATAAGAAGAGACAAAGCCCAGATTGGGGAAAAGCTTCTGCCGCATGTGTCGTGACTCTCTGGCACTGTGACAAACAGCGTATAATTACTGCCCACAAACAGTTCAGGTGACTCAAAGCTCTCTCTGAAGCAGGAGCCTGTTTCCCAGCAAAGAAAAATACCACATTCATTACTGTAGCGAAACACCAATGCGGTGTCACATTAAATCTGTTAAGTCCCGCTAAGACGCTCACAGAGACTGCTCCCTGGCAGTCCTATTCCTCTGTAATCACATCGTCTTTGAGTTCAAAGAGAGTCAACAGCACTACTGTCAAATCTTAGCAACATACAGAAGCAATGAAGCTCTAACATTAAAAACACTTAAAACCTCTGGTTTGTTCTTACTCCATAACAAACTCCACAAACGGGTATGTTTTGCTCTCTAGTCTGTACCTTTGCCATCCCGGAAGGTTTGTGTTTTCCCCGGTGAGCCTTTGACGACTGGTCCAAGCAGCGGTTTGGGGGTCCAGAGAGAGTCTGGCTTCTGATGGACCTTTGACACTGAAAGCAGGCGTTTGCGCAGGCAGCCCTCTGGTCTGATGGGCCTTGGGCTTTGGAAGGCCTGAGGATGGAGATTGTTCCCCATGTTGTTGGTGGGCAGGAAGGAGCACAGTGTTCGTTTATCACCAGCGGGATCCTCATAGCAGGCCCTGTGCCAGCAGTTGTCCACCGGCTTTGAGGACAGGCAGTGCACGTATGTGATCATCCCCTGCTTAGACCTAAACCCCCCCAACGCCCACCCTTCCTGCACTATCCAGGACCAAAGTCCCCCAACTCCTCCTCCTTCTTCTTCTTCTTGCACAACCCAGTGTCTTTCTGGATGAGCTCTTGAGGTGGTGGGACGGAGGGCTGACTGTGGGAGACCTCCCCTCTTGCTCCCAAACCTCAATAGGCCTCCCCCTGTCTTTCTGGGAAGATTGGACAGGGGATTGGAGGTTTTTGCAACACACAGGGGACCCAATCCCCCCTCTGTCTCCTCCTACTGTTTTTGTCCTTCCTCTCCCTCTCTCAGGGAATCCTATTGACTTGCATTGATTTGCCTGACAAAGGAAGGCTGTGCACCGTGTTAGATTACAAGATTTAACTCTAAAACAAATATCCAACAGAACTATTGCAGCACAAGGCTATTAAAAATCCTGCATGACTGTCAGTCGGACATCTGGCAGACACCCCGGTGGCTTGCAAATGCAGAAATTCTGAACTCCAAAAATGACCACAAGAACATTCAAAAATACTCCAAAGATGCAAAATAAGGTTTAAAAAAAACTTAAGTTTTTGAAATACCTGTGGTTAAAGCATGATTTTTTCTTCTAAATGCTGTGCTGTGCCAAAAGCATCACCACAATACAAAAGAAGATCCATGAAAAGTGAAGAAACCAGTTCATGACCAAAGATGGTGAAGCCCTCATTTGGTAAATTAGAGATGAGGTTAAATCTTCAAACAGAGCGTTTGCAGCGTCCAGGATGATACTCATTCCTCTTTCTCCATCCCTCTGACATCCAGCATTGCTCTGTGGCGTCCACATGGCCTCTCCTCTCAGCTCCTCCTCCTCCCTCTTTCCTCTGCTCCTCAGCGCTGCTGTTCTAATCTGTAAACCCAGATTATCCCTCCTCCAGCCCTACAGCCTCTGAATGTGACAGGCACACACAACACAGATGGACACCAGGCTGTAGATAATTAACCGCATCACCTCCAGTGCTCAAATGTGTGGAAGTTCAAGAAGACTTGTCCTGATATGTGTCAGCGGGTTAACTTGAATGACGCAAAAAGTGCAGATAAAGCTGCATGGAGGGCAAAAATCAACCTGCTGTCACCAAAAGACATCCAGCTGAACATACCCAAATATCAATCAACTTGTGACTGTTCAACAGTCATACCCAAATATCAATCAACTTGTGACTGTTCAACAGTCACAAGTTGTAAAAACTTCTGCGTTTACCTGCCAGGTGAATACATGATCCTTGGCTGTGAGGTAGGCTAAATTTATATATGATCAGATTAATAGGCTGAAGACCAGCAGAGGACAGGACTAGACAAGTGAAGACTGGATACTACATCAGAGGTCTATTAGCCAATGAAAGATCAACCACCAGACACGTAAATTATGAAAAGTAGGTCAAAAGAAAGAAGAAATTAAAACAATGGCAAGAACTATTTGACATTTCTGAAGCAAATGTCTCCCTCTGGTGGTGGCCTTACAACACAGACACACACCAATGTGACATGCTGTATAATCACTGCAATCATTTTTTAAGTCAAAATTACCAAAAATTATCTGGTTCAAGATTCTCCAACATAAAGATGCTGCTTTGAATGGAATATATATATATATATATATATTTGCTTAGGTTTGGGTTTAGACAAGCATTTGAAGACATCTGGAGACATCACATTAACTTTGGGAAACTTTGAGATGAATAATTATTCTTTGATATTTCATGGACATAATTGTAACAAAATAGTTAGTAATGTAAATAATCGTTAGCCGCAGCCCAAGTAAAGTTATAAAGCGTAACTTTATGAGGAACAGGGAGAGATTGTGTTTGTGCGGTTGTGATCCGCCAAAGCCTCAGCAGATAGCCAGAGGCTAAAACAGCCATTACCGATGGTTATCATTTCCACAGCGTGGCGAGTCAGCCAACGCACAAGCTGATTACAAAACCAAAACCACTACACACACACACACACACACACACGACATAATGGACAAACCACTGTATGAACACACACACTCACATCTACACTATAAAACATTGGGTGGACACACGTAGCCCACGGGGCGAGCCAAAAGATTCAGACTGTGGCCTAAATTGCACTTAACACTGTCCCAAATCCACGAACACATAGACACATAAAGTTCACACATCAGAGTGTGTGTGTGTGTGTGTGTGTGTGTGTGTGTGTGTGTGTGCGTGTGTAGTCATCAGACCTGCAAAAGACACAACAGGAGGGAGTTTTAATGGTGACACACAAACATCCATTAATGACATTTTACAAGCAGGTACATGTTTGTTTGTGGTAGTGACACACACACACACACACGCACACACACACACACACACACACACACACACACACACACACACACAGAGCGGATGTCACGTGTGTCTCGTGGCTCTGAATGCCCAGACCCAGCATGAACGGCGGTCAGACTATCACAGCCCACTGCCCATGAATGCGATTATTACTAGTCAAGAGTGTGTGTGTGTGTGTGTGTGTGTGTGAGTGTGTGTGTGTGAGTGTGCATTCACTTCTTGAACAGTGCAGTTGCACATGTATCAAAGTATGTGTGTTTACATGCTTCTCCTTTGTATCTTTGTGGATACTCACGTGTGGACTGTGTGAGTGTGTGTGTGTGTGTGTGTGTGTGTGTGTGCGTGTGTGTGAGTGGATGAAGCCAAAGCGGAAGGCTTACTGACGGGACAATGGTAACCGTGGACACGCATAGGTCTGAATGGCGGGAGAGGAGCACCTGCACGCTGAGTTAGTCCTCTGTCTGGGGAACTCATCCACACATCCGCAGGGGGTCGGCCATTGTCTTTTCAAAACTTCTCCAGCACTGTCACCATGGAAACATCCCAGCTTAACACTCGCCTCCTAAGAAACTTTGTCCCTCCATACTGACTCAGTCCAACATCTTCCTAAACTTCTTCCAAAAAAAGCCACTGGTTTGTAAACACCTTTCAGAGGACAAAAGGTTCACTGGAGTCCCGACTGGAACTTTGCCATGTATTGTTTCCTCACCAAGACCAGAACTGTCATCCTCTTTTGGAGGAGTTTGACTTCTTCACAGAGGACAACATCTCCTTTAGGTTCCTCTTAGAGTCCCATGGTAATTTAAAAGTTTGCATAATTTACTAATGCAAAAATGTACAATACAAGGATGAAGTGGCTTGATTTCCATGCAGTCAAACGGTTTAGAGTTTGGTTTTAAGTAGCACTCAACACAAGGATTAAGCACTTCAGACAGACATTACTGTGGCACATTTCAATCCAGGTTGATTGAGAGGCTCTTTTAGAGTGAAATCAATGGCACGAGCATAGCAATGTTCAGTTAAAAACTGTAATCTAGCATTCTTTTTTTAAGGAAATATCACCACAGACTAGTTAAGCAATAATAATAATGCAGTGATACTTTCATCAGTGAAGAATAGGCTCAGTCACCACACGTGATGATTATTTAAAAGAAAGATTTAATCCGAGCAAACATATCATTATCTCAATATGACTAAAAGTATTGTGCAAGGCTACAGGCCTTATATTCACCCAGGCTGTGGTATTAATTTCATGTCTCATGTTGGCAAACTTCATTTTAGGATGCAGCTACGTCACATTGGAAACGCTTCAACACTTCCTGTCCTCCCTGCACCTCTCTTCCCCTCCACTGGAGATAAGCAGGCTGCCTCATCGAGTGTGAGAACATCCATCAACACAACTACCCACAAGGCCAGAGGGCAGGTAGCGGGTCAGCCTCAGGTCAAGAGGTCACAGTCTCTCCAGGCACACAGCACAGGTGCATTGACGTTTATTGACGGACCGAAGGCTTGCTAAAAGGTTGCCAGCCTTTGTTAGTTACGTGTCATTCCTAAAAATCTGAAGCAGCTCTGATTTTGTTTTTTAGTTTCCTCCAACATGATTATAAAGCTGCATATAGGATCATACATTCTCTACCTGTGCACATGCACACAATCTCATTAAAGCAATAAATAAATAAGGATGCACAATTAACTTTCGAGAATAAATAACGGCAACAGATAAATATTCCAGATTAAAAACTGTGATCACTCACCCATATTAGTCCATAACTGTGCTGCGTTAAGTCCTGTCTGATCTGATGTGTAGGTAACATGTAGGTGGTGAATGTCATGAAGGAGTTGAGGTTAAATATAGGTTTACTCATATAGCTATGTGGGTCACTGCCTTGTGGGCCGAATCTAACACGACTGCCCCGCAGGAAAAAACACACAAGCTCCCACTGCTATCCCAGGAGTGTGTGGAACTAACACACACACACATACACACACACACACACACACACACACACACACACACACACATTCCTTGAATTATACTCCTTCACGTGTACAGGATGGTTACACAGATGCTCACAAACATCTCTATATAATCAGCATCTCCTTCACTGAAAGATCAAATATAGATCCTGTAAAATAGACCCATGTTCAAAACATGACCCGGCACGTGTCACACTCACGTACCAACACATGAGGTGCTAATTAGGGATACTGTGTCCAGGACAGTCAGGTAACAGCTTGTGACTCTGAACTGGAGCTGTCCGTCACTTTTGACACTTAAAATGACAAACATGCCCAGCAGCAGATGATATTATCAGCTGTCACTGGTCAGCTCTCTGACCGCTGTAATAAAACAGCTCTCGGCTCTTTATTTATCTATAACTTTAGTTATTATGTTATTTATAACTTTAGTTCACTTCAGTTACCTATTTGAAATTGGATGTGGATTTGATAACGTGCTGTCTTACTGACAACAAAGAATTTCATTGTTGATTAATCTGCTGATTAATCTTATTTCAATTAATCATTAGGTCTAAAACAGATCACCACTGTAGCTATTCAGTTTAAGAAGATATGAAACAGATTTCTATTATTGGAACCAGTGAAAGTTAAATGCTAAAACATGAATAAGCTGACAAACAAAGAGTCTTTAAATGAGCTTTGGAATTCTTCACATCATGACTTAATTACACTTCAGGCTACAATCAAAATGCACTTCATCAACAACTAAACATCTGTCAACGGCTGGATCAGCACATCTGCACATCCCCCTTAACTGCTGTCCACAACCAAAACATGTGAAGCCGCTATAATGCTCACATCTCACATCTGAGTGAACAGCAATCAGAGTGAAACCAGGGAACACAGGACCGAGTGACACTCATTTAAAGACGTGTTCGTCCACACTGGACATAGCCGGAGATGCCCTGAGCTGACCTCGACAACAAGGCAGTCAGATGGATTATCTACAGAATGTTCGCCTGACAGCGCTTACACTCATTAACATGGGCAGAAATGTTGTGTTTCTATACCCGTCACACTGCAGGAAACCTCCAATTAGAGCGAGAGCGAGCTTTTCCAAAATCACTCCAGCTAATCCCTGCTCAGTCCCATCTAATGTCTCCTCTCTGGGCTGACATATTCTACTGGAGTGGAGCTCAAGTGCCGAAATAATTTATGTAACATACCAAAAGCCACACCAAGTGGTCTGGCCAGTAAGCAGAGGACTTACACTGAAACACAAGGCTTTACAGCAGGAGGGTGGGAGTGAGCGTGTGGTGAAAACAGATGAGAATCCACTCTGACCACAGCTGGATGTGGAAGAACGTGAACTGAAAATGTGTCACATCTGTCTCAGAGTTGGCAACCCCTACTGAGAGGGCTTGTTTAAATCATAACTTAAGCAGACATTCTGTAACTGGCAACCGATGCAGAGGTCGGATCAGTGTTTAATGTAATGCACCGTATTTGGGTCAGTTTGTCACATCTTTTGAGACTGGTGGTAGCAGTGTGCTGATACAAGGACTGTAACTAGATCTGAGTTATGACAACTTTTTAAACATCATTTCTAAAGATTGATATGAACACGCATGAGGGAAAAGGCCTTCCAGGTTGGTTAGTCAGAATTAAGCACAAAAAGTCAAATATATAAGTAAAACCAGGAAATCTGGTTCAAAAATGGTAAAATACTTTTCTCACATCTGTTTCCCTCTACACTCCACATCTCACCAGAATCACATTGTGTGGAAACGGTTTTATGGACAACATGAATTACTGTGCACAGCTGATTAACTGTGATATCGCCACAAATAGTTGCAGTGTTCATTTTATATTACCTCATTCGGAGACTATAAATCTACAGTCCGCTGAAAGACACAATACTGTGATTCTCAAGAGGGACGATCTCCTCCTTTTTCAGATAAGAGCAGCTTGGACCATTAAGTATGACGCAGTTGAGCAACACATTGTTCCTCATTTTACTGCATCTGCAGGCCTCGAGTTCACACATATTTTTCAACTTAGGGATTCGCATATTTTCCGAATCTTTTGTTTCTCCATTTGAGGAGTTTGTTGCAGTGTATCAAACTTGCCTAGTTTACACTTATCAAACAACATAAGTGTAAACTAGGCCAAATTACATTATAAAAAGCTTTTTCGTCACAATAATTACCAGTTAAACATGTAGAATGACAGCTGGTCAACTGCTTTAAAAAGGGTATTCTTATAAGAATGATCAAAATGGTCTCTTTTCTAAGTATTTTCCAACAACACCACAGGAAGGAAGTTTAAACTGAGCTTCATGATGCCAAAACTACATTCTTATGTCTGTGCATGAACATGCATTTCTCAACAAAGGGGGCCAAAAGCAATGGAGGCAAATCTCCTGATGCTGACAGCAGAGCTGCTGTTTTCCTTTAAGTCAACAGCATCACATCATCTGCTGGACAACTTCATGCCTTCATCACTATGGTGAAGTCAGTGTTTGAGTCACTGCAGAATCATAGATTGAAGAGTACTGTAACATAGCCAAGCGATGAATCAGAGTGTGACAGGAGACAAGACTGCAAAATGAGGCTGCCAGTTAAAGAAGAACCAGTTTACCCTTATCTCTCTTTAAACTGGTCAGTCCAGTAATAGCCAAAACATGGCTGCACTCTGTAGGACAGCAGCCCAGCAACTGCTGTGCCACCAGCTGTTACTGTGGACAGCACACACACACTAAAGCTCCCCACTAAAACACACTCCAGAGTAAAACAAACTCAAAGCTCATACAGCCAGTTTCATGTAGGCGTTTCAATATCAAGAGAGCAACTGAGGAGAAGAGCGATCAAAAAGCAAACAGAGGGGGGGAAAAAAAAGGAGAGGTAAGATTAGAGTCAGCGAACCTGAACGAGTCAGAGACATTAAAAAAAAGAACAAAGGAAGAAATGACTGAAGCGAGAAAGAAGGAGGGTTTCATTCACTAAAGAAAAACACATGAGGAAGGATATTGTGCAGGAGGAAGCCGCTGTGACAGAGATTACGTTCCACGCAGAGGAGGGATGGAGTTGAACTTTTCTTTGTCTCAGAAAGTCTGCGGGGAAAGTCCGACGCACACTCACACTGATGCAAACATGTCCATGTAATGCGCATACACACACACACACACACACTTACCTTTCAGACAGAACATGGCTTTCTTCTCTTATGTCTCCATTTATCCTCCAGGAACAAAGACTGCTTTCTACCTCTCTTTCTTGCCCTCCTTTCCCCTCTTTCTAAAGCGTTCGCACACAGATGCATAAATCCAAACACATACACTCCTCTCTCGCGACCTCCCTCCCTCTCTTTATCGCCTCACACACACACACACACACACACACACGGCATGAGTGGCGGCTAGTCAACTTCTACACCGCAGGAAACGGCTTCACGACCCCCTTGCTCTGTTTCCCCTCTCTCTCTCCCCCTGCATCCGTGAATGTCTCTGTACCACGCTGACACCCCCGCCCATCAGTGTTAAGAGGTAGAGAAGCCCAGCCTCCATCTAAAACCCTTTAAGCTGCTGTCCACCCATGACCGGCGTCCTTAACGCAGATACTAAACTCAACACACACACATACGTACAGTGCTTATCAAATATATTAGACTACCTGTCCTGTTTGTCTCAAAGAGCATCCAGCATCATTACTCTGATCTGGAGTCAGCAATTTCAAAATGAATTCACCTTTTTATTCCCAAATTTGAACCATAGTAAGAGCAAGAATAACACAACCACTAAACCACATTTTTGTCTGTTCAGGAATGTAAGTAAATAACTGTAATTTGGCATCTAAATCAAAAGATATTTGCTATTTTCTTTTTTTCTGCTTTTATGTAAAACAGTACATTGAAAATTCATGGATAACAATTATATAACAATTATGTTTTAGCCTTAAATATATCCTTTTGATTAAAGAGCTTGCCAATACTAATATTAATCAGTAATACTGTTAATTTAGGGCAGCCGCGGCAAACACCTTACACAGGGCACTGTGTATGTATATAAATGAATTTAAATACAATATATGCTCCTATTAGGGCAGGCACAAAGACACAAACTGAATTACACAAAGACACACAGAGCACGAGTCTCGTCGAGGATTGTGATTGTAGAGAATCTGGGCAGTCAGCAGTTCAGAGAGGCAGGGGGCCCCGGCCCGAGGCCACCCCATTGTGCACTGATCAAATGTAATCGCTTTAATCTGTTTGTTATCAGGAGCAGCTACAAGCTTGGTGCATCCTAACCCCTCAGTGCTGGGAGCTCTGCATGACCAGCAGCGAAACAAGGGACTGGACAGACTGACGGAAACACTATCAAGTCTTTCAGTGTTGAGTTACTACTTCTATCTTGTGGAAGCAGTTCTTAGTTCACCAAAACTGAGAGTACACAGGTCTGAGCTTTAGTGCTATCACTAAAAAAATAACTGAGAGTGTTCAGAAAGCAATGGAGTAGAAACAGAAAAGCGGTTTTGTTGAAAAAGTCCAAGATTTTGTGACACAAGGATTGGAAATGCTTATTTTTCACACGTTGAAAAGGCAGAAAATAAGTAGCCTTATCAAAAATATAGCACAAGTGTCCTTTTATCAGGGCTTTTTGTTGCCAAAATGTGTCAGTTTGTCTTACTACAGACTGACTAGATAGCAGAATACAAATGTCATTGATTTCCAATGGCTTTCTCTTGCACTGCAAAAAAACAAAACAAAAAAAAAACAAAAAACAGTTGGTTGCTGCTTAAAGCTAAAAACCACCCAAAACCCCATTTAACAAGCTATGCACCAATAAACTGAGCTGGGTAATACTTTAGCTTATTATGGGTGTGCAAGGCTCACTCATGAATAAAACAAAACACTGAGTAGCACATCTTTTGACACACTAATCAAACTCAGGTGACATCCTCTAATTGCCCAACAAAGGAGCATATTGTGGTCTGTCTTGTAGATGTTACGGCTCAGTCCATTATGGTCATGCTGACAACACTATAACCTCTTAAGTATGGCAATTTATGACAGTTAACCGTAACAATGGTGATACACGTCCTCATAAAGCGTTACAAAAGATTAAACTACTCCGCACATTAGGCCGTAATCATTTATGTAGATCTTTATCATGACATAAAGTCTAGTAAATAATCAAAATAGTGTTAAAAAAAGTGTTATAAGTACAATAAAGTAATGACACAGCAGCACAGTGTTTACGACATATGTTTAAATAAAATGTAATTATTATTATTATTTATAAAAAAAAGTATGATCCATGTGTGAGCATGTGTGTTATGAACATGTTAATCCCACCCCAATACCGCTTGCATGATATGAAACATCTGCCTCGACCAGATGTCACCAATTATGGGCTGATTAGAGTGTGTGTGTGTGTGTGTGTGTGTGTGTGTGTGTGCGTGTGTGCGTGTGTGCGTGTGTGTGTGAGAGAGAGTGACATGGAGTCCCTCCACATAAAAATACGAATGCCACAAAATCACAACCCTGGAAAAAATCAACAATTCAAAAATGCACACAAATCCCTGAATAGACCAATTTAACCACACAATAAAACCCGACTTCATCAAACATCCACCTTAATTGGACACTGTGTCGCCCAAAATGGGTTTAACTACATAACCCTAGTGAAGAAACACTTGAGGTTTGCCTAATCATTGCTCTCACAGAGTGGTAAAAGCTAAGAGGAGGAATTCCTTCTCTATTCTTAACCAATCATTTTAAGAGAAATGCAATTTATTACACTCATTTATTTTTTTTTTGCTCCCTTTCATATGAGCACCAGTGACTGAACTGAAAAAAGTTTTTACACTTGGCAAAGGTGGAAAAAGTGGATGTTTTGATCAAAAGCAAAACATGACAATGGATATAGAGCTAATCGTGACATCAGATCACTCATCTGAGATTTGACTTTTCTTTTTGTTTCTTTTTTTAAAGAATTTCTTAACCACTGTGTGAAATTTGTGCTAAATTTGCATGGGAATTATTAAAAGATTCTACACAGTATTCATATCAGTTTTATTATATATAATTATTTTATCATTATGATTTGTTTATGTTGTCTTTCAGATGTAGTCTCTATTATCTATTTTTAAATTTATGATTTTAATACTATGTAAATTCCCGTCCTGTTGTTCAAGCTATTAAGTCTGATGTCTGACTGATGTACATTGCTGTAAAAACATTTTAAACATGGTCTTCTTCAAGGACATTTCGGCGCTGGATTGCGTGGTAACAGGTCCTCTGGTTAAATGGCAGCCTTGTACTTTAACTACAGGATGTAAAAACTGCATTCAGACGCATTCTGACCACTGCTGTCCATCTCCAAAATACAGTCTTTGTCGCTGAATAAAACACTATCATAAGGGCTGGATAGTGCCAGACAATATCTTAAACATCAGTCAGCGACACACTGAGTCGCACGTCTTCTGTCGTATCCAGTGCAGCACAAACACAACATTTAGTTACCGTCTGCTGTGAGCTTTGCGTCACTGTAAGATAAAACTAAATAGCACATGCAGATAAGAACTAAGCTTGTTGTAGCAAACATGACATGGACTGCACATGCAGCTAGACACGCAATGATAAGGAATCTGGAACTGGAAAAATGTGAGCCGACCAGTCGTCTCACATGACATCATCACAGCTCATGTATAGATGGTTTGTAGCGTCTCACCTCTGGGTTGTGCTGGTTATAACATTAGTGAATCCTATCAACATAATAAGCCTCAAACCTCTATCCCTTTGAAATCTGAAATCACATTCACAAAATAATCACTTGTTTTTCCTCTACCTCCTCTTCTCATCGTGGATTAAAATCCCATAATTCAAAGATAATAGGATGCATACAATAGGATACAGAAAAGGTGGACGATGCACGTCAGAGATTGGGCTTTTAGTGGGAAATACAACGTAATGCGATTTAATACGGGGCTTTGTAGGGTTTTTCAGCATGCAGTAGGTCTGATCTGGGATCAGCTGATTCATCCCTGAAAAGGAGGTTATGTGGATCAGAGAGAAAAAGATGTGACTTACCTGAAAATCACCACATCGATGTCAGCACATAAGAGAGGGAGACAGAATGAAAGAAGGTGATTAGAGACATTGAAAGGTTCACTATGTTTAACATATCTTTCCTTTAAGATATGTGTGAGTGTGTAAATGTATATTTCTGTGTACAGAAGGAGTGTGCATACGACGTTCTGGGCTGTGGGCCACATCACCAGATTTCCATGTCTGTCTTTTAATGAGGCCTTGCTGGTTTATACATCACATCTCCCCCCTACAGCAAATTATCATCTGCTAGTGCTAATCTGGATTTACACATGGACTCTGATGATGATGGTGTGTGTGTGTGTGTGTGTGTGTGTGTCTGTGTGTATGTGTTCTACATGCATCTCATGCAGTCAAATATGTCCTAAAAGACCTTTATAAACAGCCTAAATAAACAGAGAGACCCAGATTTGATTCGTCAACAACACTGGTGTGCCAAGGTGTAGTCAATATTTAGGTTAATATGTCGTTGCCCTAGATGTATAAATGAAAGTTAAAAAAAAAAAAAAAAAAAACATAGCAGCATACTGTAGATATATAAAAGATCACACAAAATTTGACAAATCTCTCAATCTCCTCATGTTAACATGGTGCACTCCTTCTTGCCAACAACAGAAATCTCCATGAATTAGAATCAGCGTCATTGAGTTTGTTTTATACGCGACTTGCTGCATACAACACAAACAGCACACACTACAAGCAGCACCACAGTAATCACGTAAAGCTCAGATCCCCAGGCAGGGATTCTGGCTGAGAAAGGCAGCCAAACTGTCCGAGAACAGCCTTAACGCTTATCTGCTGATTGATCGAGACACACTGCAGCGTAAGGGAGATCAATGGGTTTGATTGAGGACAGTGATCAGGTTAAAGTGTGAGAGCAAAAGACATACAGGAGATGAGACTCTGGAAAGTGATAAATAATAATAATAATAATACACCTCTTCCCCGTCACAGACCAGAGAAAAAAGATCCCAATTCCACCATGCATGCTAAATGGTCACATGGTTTCATGTCACACCTCTCTATGCCACATAATAAAAAATACTAAATGCTTGGAAAACAGTTCAACCGCCAGTTCAAGTGATGTATGTTAATAGTTCCTTTAAGCATGGATTGAATATTGTTTAAATACAAACTGCACAAACATTTGCCTATGCCTATTTAGCTTGTGGTATACACATCATTAGTATATAGTAAGGAATTATTTCTTGCAAGTTAAAAAATATATTGAGTCATTTGAGTTTTTCTAAGATTAAATGATAAATTTCCCACTCCAGGAATCTGCCTTAATAAATCATATTACTGCACCAGATATAGGCCAAAACAATCACCAAGACAAACTATATTTGGCTCATTTTTAGCTGTGCCGCTGATCATTTTTCTGCCACAACTCATTATTGTCGATCCACCTCTTGGCAGGTCTTCGACAGGACAGCCAATAGCAGCTTTTTTTACCAGATGCTTCTCTTACACATGATTGGTTCAGAGCTGTCCCAATAGAAAAGTCAAAACCAAACCACACCAGGAAACAGCCACTCGCACACCCGTTTCCTTGGCGACCGAGGCAAACACCCAACCAGAGCTGGATGCTGTGTCAAAATTGCATGTTTCGGAGCCACAGGCGCTCATTTCGGGGCTATATTTACACACAGGGATGGTGGCGGCAGCCCATGTGTCTTGTACTGAGTCCTGGTAGTTGTGTGGAAGCAAGATCCAGATGTTATAAATACACTAAAGGTTCAAGCTAGAGAGGTATTCTTACGAGACGTTTCCTCTGTGTGGTGTGCAGTTTGCATACGTATGGTATGCCTCTACACGAGCTATGGATAGAGTAGTTTCATACTGACCTGTCTCTGACACTGTCTCTGGTCTAGAATTAGCTATAAAAAGATACAGACTGTGTGTTTGACAGAGAGAGTAAAAAAAAAAAGCACTGTAGGAGAAAAACAGGATCTCTGGTGCATCCTCTTCATCTACAAGCTGTAGTGTTAACTGACACAAAATCAATAAACACTCCTGCTTCCAAACCTCTCAGGTTTAACAAGTATATCACCAATTAGCATAGATTGGAACTGATCAATTTGAATATGTTTCCTGACTCTACCAACTGAATAATCAATAGAGAATTTCAAACCTATCAGACTATTAAATTAACAGTGATCACCAGTGAAGGATGTAAAATGAAGTGTGATGAGATGAAAGAGTTAAAGGAGGGAATAAAACCAGATGATAGACAAAAAGAGGAATTTTACCACCATCACTGGACGTACAGTTAAATGTACTTTGGTTTACACCTCAACAGAACATATGACACTCAGTTTTTCAAGTTTCCCTGTAACGCTGATCAATTCTGAGTCATTAATGGAGGAAATGTTCAAACAAACGTATTTATGTGTAAATATGTATCTAAACTTCTATTACGTGTTGTGGCCATTTCTTAAATCTTCATGATATTTCTTCGGTTTTATCAGAATTATTAAAAAAATATCTAAACCCAACGGTTTGAGATACAGCAAATACTTTCCATCAATTCACATCAAGGGGTGGGGAAATTAATTCATTCTTTGATGCATCGCAAATTCTCTCTAGAACCATTGTGTCTCAATGCAGATGAGTTACGGATTACTAAATCCATTGCAAAATTCATTTGTGACAAAAAAAAGCATTTTCTTTGATAAAATATTAGAGATGGTAATTCATCTGTTGATTTTCTTTAATGAACATCACAAAAAAAAAATCAAATTAATGTACATATTTTTATGCATTGATAATCAGTTCAGATTTGGATTGTTGACCTCTGAATCAATTAAACAAATTGAATCATGAGGTGCCAAGAAATTCCCACCCCTGACGTATCAAGTCGTGGTTTTAATGATGACATTTAAAATGTGATGGCCGCCGCTTCTCCCCTTTGACTTTGGGAAAAATAACATGAGGACCTCCAACCATCCCAGCCATGTGGATCCCTGAGCTGTTTTAGGAAGGGGACGGTTCAGAGGTGACAGACTGACCAGGCAGGATTGAGACTCACTATAAACGACAAGAACAGCAACAAGCTTCACATTCCTGTGAGGCAGCACTAAACTTCTGCTGCAGCGGAAACACGACCACGTTTAGATCACAGAACTGTGCTTATGAACATGTAGTTCAGCACATTATGTAGCATAAGGAAAGCAAAAAACTACTGTACATAAGTATGTCTGTGCAGCTGGAGACAATGGCAGTATGGGTCAGAGTTCATGAAGACAGTCGTGAGGCTCTGTGTCTTTTTCCATTCTCAGGGTTAAGGTTCGGCTAGAGTTACACCCAATGTCCCTGACATCTTACTGACACCGCTGACAAAATACACACACAACTAAGGAGATGATCAATAAATAATGAGCCTAATCAGGAAACACAATCCCCCTGAGGTACTGAGAGAAGTATAAAAGGCCTTCTTACCTCAGGCAAGATGGTGTGCAAATATAAACTGGAGATGTTATTGAGGAAACACATTATTCTGATGAGTTACGCAGCCTCCACACACACATTCTCTCTCCACCAAACCCTGTACTCTCGTCGCCACCAGCCTCTGACATCACCATGCCCGTGACGTCACCTGCTTCCTGCCTGACACATCATTGTTTACCTATCGAACACACAAAGTGCCCTTTGACCTCTTAACGGTCCCGCACTTGCTCCCTTCAGTAACCAGGAAGTGCCGGGGATGTGGAGAGGGAGAACAAGGGGGCCATAAAAAGATAGCGACCTACTTCTTGCTTTGCTTGTTCATGTAAACAAGTCATTCACTGGCTTCCGGGTTGAGAGCTAGAACAAATATCCATTGAAATGAGCTCAGAGCGCTGAGATGCAGCCGAACTAAACGTGCTTCTGCTGGACGTACAACAAACTCCTCATTGCTTTTCTCACCTATCTTGTGCTGAGGCTGGTACACCCAGTTGTCATCGTCGTCACCATCCTCGTCTCTGTCTGCCGCATGGAGGTGTGTGTGCGAGTGTGAGTACGTTTGGCGGGTGTGGACGGCGTGGAGCTCATTCTGGCTGTGGAAGATGCGCCTGCTCTGGCGGGAGAGGGTGGACACGCTCAGCCAGCTGAGAGCGCGGGACAGGCCCGCCGGTTTCTCCTTATGAAAGGAGGCAGACCTTCTTTCCCCTCTCATCCTCGCTCTGGGAAAGCAAGTCTACGACGGGAAGATGAATGTCTCGTTTTTAACTTGGTAAAATAATCCTCAAGTGTGGATCCTTTCGTTGGTTGGTAGATAGTCACTCTAAATCCACATTGTGAGATTCCACACCTTTCTGAGTACAGCATCGAGGTCTGCACACATGCTGAGACGCTTCAAACTATTCAGATTCCATGTTGAGTATGAAATTAGCTCCAGGAGGAAGTTCAGCTATAACCCAGTTTTCAGTCATTTTGGGTGCACAGTTCCACATCATGACTCTGACCCCCCGACAGCCTCAATTTCCAACCTCTTTCTCTTCCAATTAATCCGTGCGTCACGAGCCAAAAGCTAGATTTAAATCATCTCTTTTCCTTTCTTCTTTTCCTTTGTGTTTAAAGGCTCCGGGCATGATTCCCAAACCCTAAAAAAGGGGGTAATTAGGCAATCCAGCAATCTGGAAAATCACCACCCCTCTGTAGCACACTCACTGTTGGCTGTAATATTCCCTAGTGGTGTATGGCAGGGTGGAGTGAGGTTTCCAAATTACATTAAGATACTTTTCAATGGCAGTGGTTGTTGTTTACAACCATGTGTGGCCTTGAGTGTCTTTATCTTCAGATATCAGTGCAAACACCAGCTGGCTTGCACCATCTCAGCGCCCAACCAGACCAGGAGGTTAAGAGGTGTCAGAGTCTCTGGGTCTATTCCCAGCCTGATGAAGTTACAGCAACACTCACATATGAAGTCCTCCCTCCAAACGGTCCAAACAGGGATCCTCTATTATGCATGTGTGGTTGTAGATGCCAGCGGGCAGAGATGAAGCCACCTCTCAGAGTTTCCAAATTCTTCCCTGGGGTACGGTTGTCACCGGTGGCTCAGGAAGACTTGAAAAAAAATAGAGCCCAGGTGTTGACTTTCGTCTGGATCTGATCTGCAGCCAGCTGAAGCAAGAATCAGGAAAGGAAGCTCACACCTGCAGACAGATGTGAGCGCTGCTGAGGATTCCCTCAAACTCCAGTCTTGGTCAGTATGTGACTGACTGAGGGAGTTTACTGGTGTGTTGTGACTTTAGGGTTAGGATTACACCCAACCCTAGTGGCCACGGTGCTGAAATACGAGTCAGCCCGTCCCTTCTTCCTTCCTTCCCTCCCTCTTTCTCTCTGTTTTCTGTGGTCCCTGATCTCTGCCCCTCCCATCCATTCGTTTGCCGGCATGGCAACCCACGCCTCCCTGCTTCCTTCGCTCCCGTCTTCCCTCCCTCACACTTTTTCCCCCTCATTTATCCTTCTGTTTACTCTCCTTGTTATCCTAGTCGTCTCCAGTCCCTCAGGTGATTCCTTGTCAGAGACAAAGACACAGCATTTAACCCCTCTCAGGTACTGCTGGTGCAATTAATTACAAGTTGTGTTTCATCTGCAAGACATTTTCACTACCAGTTTAAATTCAGTAAATGACCAGGATAGCTACAGACTATTTTCTCTGGACAAAAAAAGGTGCACAGGGAAAGCACTTTGTTTTAAGACTGTTAAAAGCACTAAGCGATATATTCAATACATTCAAAACAAGTACTGTAAGTTTATATTCTGCCTGAAGGGCTGGAAGCAACTGGTTGAACAACAAATACCTGACTTTGCTCCTGTTAGTAAAAAGAACCACGTACAAAAATCTTCAATTGGTGTATATTCTTTTGTAAAAAATTGTAACATACAACACATATTTAGCTGCCCAACATAGTTGAGGTGGGCTGAAACAGCACACCGAGGCCCTCAGGGACAAAAACAACGTGTTTATGGGGCGCTTGTAGTGAGGTAGGGAGGTGGAGCTTTCCCACCCAAGTGTAACCGCAGAGGGAGGGTGACCACCAAGGTGTGACAATAAACTAGCTGTGTGTGTGTGGGTGTGTGTGTTTTAGTATATGAAGCACAACGTCTCTCAATAACCCCAAAACCCTAATTAATCCCTTTCACTTCCTTGTTTCTACAACCTTGATAAACCTGAAGATAGACTAATAAACGTCTGTCTATTTCTTATTGTGGATCTCCTGTGAGGCTCTATTGCACTGCTGAAAACTGATCCCAGATTTGTGGCCTGGATGTGGTGTAAACCTAGACTTAAAGCCCCATCGCTCTGACAGGTCCCCGACCTCATTTTCTTTTTCCCTTTAGAGGGGAAATCTACTATCTCAGCACTTGCTGTTTACACAAAGGGACAACTGCCTGCTACTGCTGTCCCAGCTCAACTTACAAACATGCAACACACATTTATATTTTAAGACCTTTGTCCGCATTGATGCCACATAAGGCCTCTGTCCTTTAATAATTAACCTGTAATACTTTCTACTGTGCAGTGATGAAGTCATCAGCATGTAAAAGTGATAAAAAAGTGAGGATTTTAACTGGCTGTGATAAGGAAATGAATTCACAGCGCTGAGCCAAAATGGAAGACAGTCTACAAATAATACTGGGCACAAAATAGACAGTTTAGTCCATTGATTTTCTCTTTGCAGGAAGAAAAGCTCTTTTAGTACCATAACCCCCGAAGGGAATTGAAAAGTCAAAGGTCATCATAAGAGGTCAGCATCCTGGTCCAACCCCCAGCTCACTTCCTTTTCATAAATCTCCTTGTTTTCATTCCCTTTAAGCTGCACACAGAGAGGCCACAGCAGTGAAAATAATCAATATGTTCAACCTGATACGTGGAGCTGGAGTGGACATTAACAGCTTTGGTTTGGCTGCTTCTGCTTCTTCAGAGGAGAATATCAAGATTCGTCTGTGACAGATTTCAAATGTCAGTTCCATCTGTTGCATAATTATGACACTGATCCAATATTTGGTCTTTAAAAGGAACAATCTGTATTTTTTGAATAAATTAGGGGTATATCATTTTATAAATTATAATAATTATAAATTGTTTACCATCACTGCTGATCACGTAACAAAACATGAAAAAATATACATTTTGTGCAATTTATACTAAAGCACCTACCAACAAATGTGACAGGGTTTGGACATACGGATCGCAAATTTTGCATTTTACCATATTTATTAATACTGTATCAGCCTTATTCCAGTTATAAAACATTATCCATTAATCAATATTATACTACTAATAAAATTAATAACTTAGAAGATAACATTAAAATAAGAAAGACTTTGATGGAATATTTTTTTTAAATTAAACATCACTGCAAATTTCCCAGAAAATGCCAGAATCCACTTTGCTGCTGTAATGTTGCAAATTTCCCCGTTTGTGTTTGTATTTTACTGTATATTTTTATAGTACATCAGCAGATGTATCTGCCCTAGTGTTGGTATTAAAGATACACAGAGAAATTACAATAAGGGCAATACATAACTAGGAAAGCATTCAGACTTCAGAACAAGGCAGCATTCTGCCACAATTTTGTCCTCTATGCACAGTCTTTCGCAATTATCGTGGACAATATTAATACTTGACTATAAGGATGTCTAAGACTATAAATTGAGATTTCTTTTCTGGGTATTTTGAGACCAGTTGCATTGCTCTAGCTCCTTCCTACATGAAGTTATGGTTAAAAAACGCATATTTCCTGACGAAACTGAATCATTGACTTCTGGATTCCTATATTAGTTTATTTACCAAATTAGGTGACAATTGGCTGAAAATTGTACACTTTGGAATGTTCAGAAATATGCAAAATCTCCAATACATTACTATGGTGTGAGCTTTCATTCGACCTTGGTCACCATGAATCGGATCCGATCACCACCAAAAATTAATCAGTTTTAAGTTAGGCCACTTCTGACTAATCCTGAAAATTTCATCAAAATCCATCCACAGCTTTTGGAGTTATTTTGCAAAACAACACATAAACAAACAAATCCTGGTGATCACATAACCTCCTTGGCGAAGGTTAAAAAAAAAAAAAAAAGTATATTCCATATTTTAGTTCACACTAATTAAGCAACTTAAACAAGATGAGTACCAGACACTGTATGTCCCCAGTATCATGTAGCTTAGAGATAGTGAGGATGTAACAGCAAAACTTCAACATATTATCATTGGAGGCATGTGATAAGCTGTGAAACGATACAGACCATGAACAAGCTGCTGTTTAAACAGACTGTACAGCTCACTAAGTCACTTTGAGACATGATCAGACAGGAGAGTAAACACAAGACCAGACAGTGACGAATTAAATTTAAGATACTGGTGTAATTAAAGCAGATTCACATGTTATTAGGAGATAAACTGCATAGAAAGAGAAGCTACCACTATGGGTGACAACGTGGACACAGTGACTGAGTCCTTTGAAAACTCAGATTCTCCAGCAATTTCACTCCAAATGACCAAGAAATTTCTGAGCCAATCAAATGCTGCTATACTCTGCTGCTAAAAACACATCACAAAGGTGAAAAACTATAAACATCAGTCAACCTTTTACGTGACACAGACAGGGGATGATAATATGAGACCTGGTTGCCAAGTAACCCAAACAGACATCAGAGGCTAGCAACGCTTGACATGGATACTCACTGACCAGACACTGTTGTCACACAGGGTAAATGTAGATGATAAGGAAGCATACCTGGATGCTACACAAGTAGCATTTAGTGCATCCACAAGTCCAAGGGATTGGTTTTTTTTCGCTCCTCCAACAACAAAAAAAGGAAAAAAAGACCAAAAGCCTTGGCTAAGTGTGTCTGCCAAATTCCAAATCTCAGTAAGTAGAGTTTCACAGAGTGTCTCTCAGCGGTAACACATTCACAGAGCCACTTAAACACAGGGGTTCAGCTTCACCACAGCGGAAGGCTTTTATTACCAGACAGCACCCCACATTTACTGGGAGTGTTATGTGGGAGCTGATGTTTGTGTGTTTCTGACAAAGGCCAGATTTAGAGACAAATATCGAGCCAAACCTGCTTTTCCTCTTCAGCTGGTCTCCCTCGATTCGGTTTTACTGCTAACAGATTCAGATCAATGGAAAATGAATAAAAGTAATAGTCTTAGACAGTGTTGGGGAGGGGTGCTACTTTGTAATTTGTCTATAAAGCAGTGGTGTAATACTATGTTACTATTGTTAACTTAAGGAATCATATTAAATCATATAATCATGTCATTACTTAACAAACTCCAACTAAATTTTAGAATGGGAGGGAAAATAAACAAATGAAACACCTCTTTTCGTGCGTGTTTGCGTCATGATGTGACTTTGACTTCAGCGGTGAAGCTCATAGACAAGGAGACTGAACAAAAATGGCCACTTAAGACATTTTTAAGGGTGGAAATATGCCAATTACTTTAAATTTGTAGCTTGAAAGGACAATTATGTGACAGTAAAGTGTAAAGGGTACTGTAGCCTTATTGTTTGGACTGATGTTCACAACTTGGCTGTCAGGTTTGTGTTATTTAAGAGCAGAAAAGAGAGATATTGTGTCTTTTCCCCTTTTATTAGAATAAGAAGTGTGTGAACAATGTTTAATTTGAAATTATTTGGCGGTTGAGTTCATATCTCATGTGGTATTTCAGGTGATGTAAATAATATTGTAACTAAATACTGTCAGCATTTGTTTATAAAAAATAACTAGTTATGTGTAACAATTACATTTTTGGACTAACTACCCCTACCCCCTACTCTTAAACACTGGTTAAGGTGCAGTTTAAGGGTCAGAGTTGTGGTTTAAATGGGGAGAAGTAATGTAAGTCAAAGAAAATATGTGCTGCTCGTTCTATATTAAATGTCTAAAGGAGTCTTTACTGAAGGCGGAGGAGGCCTCCCCTCTTTACTTAAGACACATCTGATCTATAAACAAATGCAATTCTTCTGGTCGCCTTTGTTCTTTATCAATACATTACGTCCATTAAAATAAAGGCATAAAAGGCATTTTCAGGACCATGCAGACCTGCTCACTAATATGAGCTGCCAACCAACAGTTGTCACGCAACATATTATACATGATAAGACTTTAGCAGTATGGAATGTGTTAACAATCACTCTGTAGCTAAAGAGAAATTTCAACACAGTAGCAACAAGATTGCATCTGTGTACTGACATGCATAATTAAAATTGACCCAACACATGTTCCATACTTACTTTCCATCCCAGATGCGTGAGAACCCTGTGACCCTGGTGTAACTTTATCATACAATATGTAAATAAACTGTAGTGGTGTGCACAGTAAGTGGAGGGAAGGAGTGAAAGAAGATCAAGGACTGACAGACGAATTTGACTTTCATTGTTCTGCCCTGATGAAAAGAGTGATTAGATGTAGTTTCACATCATTAAGAGTGAGTGAGTGTGAGCACTGTGTTCTGTTCCTATCTACACATGGTCTGCTGTCACCTCCTGCCTACTGTTTGACCTGTAGCGCTCTGAACCCTGACCTCTCTGTGAACCTGAGGCTTTAGCCTTCACCTCTGCTGGCAGCTCTGCCTCATTTATCTTTATCTTATTCCTCTGTGTTATGCCGTCGCCTTATACAGAACTATATCCTTACCCCTCCCTGCTGATTATCTATCTTATCACCACTTTTTACTCTCTTGTGACACACAAGACACATCAAAAAATCATGTTTTCCTTCACAGATTCACAATCTAAAACCTCTCATTTATTTTGAAGTTGTCCTACAGTCGTCCTTCACTGTCGGTGCTTCAGCAGTCTCACACACACACTAACAGGATTAATAAAGCGCACCGGTGCTGAGCAGTGCACTGAGGGAAACATTAAAAAGTGAGCACATGTTGCAAAAGAGCGTAGGCGACCTCCTCAGACTCCCATGAGGCTTTGCAAAGAGGTGATGCGTCATTCACACTGACAGTAATAGAAAAGAGGCTCTGCTGTGTGATTTCAGTGTGTGTTTATGTGGTGTGTCAGAGAAACCGCATGATGTGTGTGGAGGATAAGATTAATGTATAGTGCTGGCATATGGTGTGTGGCCTGAAATTAAGAAATTACCACATGTACTGGTGTGAATACTGGTGTGAGTTAGCCATCTGAGCCCCAACAGTAGTAACTAATAACTATGACTGATTTGGACAGCAGTGTTTTTTTTTATGTCAATTTTTATACTTGATCATTTAAAGTCACATCCATAGTCCTAATAGTAATAATACATTTTGTTAACTGTTAACTGTTCATTTTATTTGCCATTCATTTTTATTCATAATCACAATTTCACTTATTTTATATTTCATTAGTGTTGTTTTTCTTACTATAACTTGTTTATGCTGCTATAGCAAGTGAATTTCCCTCCATAGAAGATGAATAAAAACTATTTTATTCTATTATATTCTAACAGGGTCACCAGAGTCCATAGACTAACCTCATATAGTGGCACGATGCACTTAAACTGCCACTAAGAATGATGGGAGGTTGCAAGGGCAGGGTGAGGTTAACCTTAAATCATTATTGTTGGAAGGACAACAGATGAATGTGCTCGCACACACACTGACAAGCAAGATACACCAGTCCACACACACACAAATACACACACACACACACACACACACACACACACACACACACACACACAGAGTACAAACAGGGTGAACCTTGATTAAACCACAGTGATGGGAGGAAGGAGATGACAGAGAAATAAAGAGACCAATCCACATGATAATGGATGAGGACGATGAGGAAAAAGTGAGTCACTCAGTATAAAATGTCAGGTCAGCTGCCTAGCAACTTCAGACCTCCAGGGGGCAGGACAGGACAGGGCAGGGCTGGTATCCCAGCAACAGCCCTCTGGTGGTGTGGGACAGTGCTACTGGAGGCCCTGGATTCCCTCTGGAGCGTTGACATTTTAATCTCAGTCAATGAGGATATTCCTAAACACAAGGATGACTACTTATCTGGTATTGATTGTCATTATTTTTTAAAATGAACTTAGGTAACTTATGTATTCTGTTGTCATAGAGATTATGTGATTTATCAGTGGACAAACTAACAGTCTCCGACTCCAGCTTTCCAGTTAATAACTGAATATTTTGGGGTTCAACAGTTAATCCTCCACCTTGGACTCTGGGACATTATAATGTGCATTATTATAACATCCACATCTTCAATGAGAAAACAGAATCATTGCCAGTTTCTCATGTGTTTATGCATTTTTGAAACCATCCTCTTTTGTCCTCTTCTTTACTTTTCTATGCTGCATTTTATACTACAATACAACAATTTTATGTTCTTACACAAGGCACCACAAGTATAAAATATAAAATAAATGATAAATTAGTTCAAAAACACATGCTGTTTAAGCAAAATTTAGGGCTTAACACAGCTGTTTGAAATATGTAATTAGTTTCACAGTTTTACCAATGAGAAAAATGATAAATAAACATAAGTTTTCCACATTCATTGTTAAAGCTTGCCTAGTTGAGGTGTAATTGACATTTATGACCACATGGGGACTCCATCAGACAGAAATTCCTCTGAGGCGTCCTCTGCTCAGTGCAGCCTCAGGTCTGTATTCAAACATTAAATGGGCCACAAAATTGGACGGTTGTGTGTCTTTGTGTTTCTATGTCCATGCCTAAGACTTAACTATCAGACTACAGCCAATAACCAGCAAATGCCTAAAGGCAGTTAAGTATATTTGTGTGTTTATGTGTGTGTGTGTGTGTGTGTGTGTGTGTGTCTGAGCAAAGATAGCAATCTTTAGTCAGGGGTAACACTGCTATTTCAAACACTCAAGGCCTATATTTGGCCTCTCTGGAACAGCGCTTTCGAGGACACACACACACACGCACACACGCACACACACACGCACACACACGCACACACACACACACACACACACACACACACACACACACACACTCACACTCACACTCCTGGGTGGAGCTGTTAGCCAGTTCAAACCCTTGGAGTCTCTTGTTAATTCACTCTGGTTTGAAGACAAATCCCTTCATTCCTCTGGCCACGTGCTCCATTATTCCAACATCTATTGTGTGTGTGTGTGTGTGTGTGTGTGTGTGTGTGCGTGTGTGTTACTTCCATTATTCTGTGGTAAAGCTCCCAGCTTAGCTGAAAAGCACTGTCCTCAAACACCCGTCTACAATTAAGAAAGCACTTGTGTGTATGTACGTATGTGTGCATGTGTATATCTAAGAGTCACCAATGTGAATACCCTTTACCTACAGAGACAAAGAGAAAAGTGAAGCGGGTATTGACCTTTGACCTCCCAACCGGTGACGAAACCATAGCGGCAGCTGACTCCAAGCTTAAGTATGGCTGTAAGTCACATTTGTTTGGTGACATAACCAAGCCAGACAGTGCTGGGTTGAATTTCTGCGCACACACACACACACACACACACACACACACACACACACACACACACAAATGAACAAATGCACCATCATCAAGAAGAGAAACTACGGAAAGCGCAGACTGGGTGTGCGTTTGAGCCACATCTGTTAAACAGCCGAGTCCAGCACGAGGGCTGCAGCGTGCTCTTCTTCCAGTACATCTATGATCATATTGATATAGCGCTGATGCTGCAGATTTATGAGGCACGAGGACTCATCTCTATTAGTCTGTGTGACTGAGAAAAAGACACTGAAAGAAGAGAGAGCAATGAGGTGATACTGCAGCACGAAAAGAATACAAAAAAGTTTGACAAAGGAGCGGCACTATGCAGCTTACAAGACAAATGAACTCCGGTAATCTGAGCAGGACACACACACACACACACACACACACACACACACACACACACACACGCACACACACACAGAGGCCTGCGTCCAGTGGTTGAAGAGGAGAAAGGGTGCGGTCAACTCGCTGCATTCCTGATCAGTCATGCCTGAGTGGAGAAGCGTTTCCAGCAGACCTGAGGCCAGATGTGCTTTTCATATACTTTGGGGTTTTCACGCAGACTATGGTATTTACAAAATCATATACAGATGGTGAATTTCAAAGTGTAAGAACAGGACAGGAGGGTGAAGTGTGAAGACTTATTTAAGGTTTACACATCGACCTCAGTATAACCGCTGTTGTTCAGCCTCCAAACAGCAAAATACTGAAATTGATGGAAAAACCTGTTAGTATTGCTGTCATTCAACTTTGATACAAAACCATGAAAAATATTGATACCTGATACCATTTTTAATACCATATACCAATTTTAGATTTTTTTCACGTTGTTGATGATAAGAGCGAGCAGAAGACACAGCTGCCGCCCTTGTACTGTGAAAAAAACAGTGTTTCAGAATCAAGATAGTTCAATATTTCTGACAATGCCATGAGCTCGTCGCTAAATCAACAGTAGTATTTCACCTGGAGTGAAGCAATGAACTTATATATTGCCATGTAAATAAATCACTTATGAACAACATAAGTCATCCTGAAGGTTTTCTCTAGTGAAAGTATTCACACAAAGCATGTCTGTCAATGCAACAGTGTTTAAACCGGGCTTGTGTAATTCTGACATGTGGCTGAACCTGTTTTTAAATCTCACAGGTAAGACTGAGCTCAGTGCTGGGAGTATTTTTTTCTTTTTCCAAACCTGGGTGGTGACAAGTTTGTTCGTTAGTTTGACACGCAGCTGTTTCAGGAGAAACAGAGGAATGTTCCTTTTTACGTAATGTTTGGCGGCACATGCTCATACATGAAGACAAAGTCAAATACCATAAACATACCAATGTGGACATATGGATCTGTGCTCACGTACCTAAACACTGCCCATAAAGTCTTTGAACTTTACTTTCAGATCTTTCCGATGACTCTGTTGTCTCTGATACTGGACACAAGAGTCCACTTCCATTTGTCTTTCTTGTACACACGACTGAAAGAGCTTGTGGGTATTAACACTGTAAACTGGAATAACGCTAACAAAACACACGTGTGTGTATCCGACCACAACCTCCGACAGTGATATCCCAGGAGTCTGTGCTGCTGAAGACAATTTCTCAACGGCTTCTCAGCTGTCACTGCCATTTATAAGACCTGAAAGACAGTGTTTAATGTCCATCTATATGGGTCTCTGCTAGTCTGAGCAGGAGCACATACCTTATGCCTGCATACACTGTAAAAAAAAAAAAAAGGGGTGTCTAAAAACAAGATAAAAACACTAAATCTGAGGAAAAAGGTACGCAAAACAAGTGAAATTATTTGTCAATGCAGCGAGATAAGTTAACTTAACAAGATTTCTTGAGTTAAGATTATAGTGTAAAGTTAAGATAAGAAATTAACTCCTAATTTTTTTTTTTTTTATCTTGGTAAGAACCAGATAATATGCAGTACAGGAGGTGCTTATATTCCAGATCTGGTATGTATAATATAAGTAATATAGTAAGTAGTTACTATAAGTATTCCACACATTTTGCCATAGATTAAGTAAGTAAAGTCAAAAAATGACAAGTTTAATGACAGGTTTGACCAGTGATCACATCAGTGTCTTCCATTGTGAGGTTTAATACCATGGTAGGCTCCAGTGTGCCTGAATTGTATGACCCTAAATAGGAAAAGTTATGGACAATGAAAGCAAATTATTGACGTTTTTTGTTTTTTTTTAATGATGTGCAACCACCATTTTTCATCATGTCAGTGGTCTCAGACTCATTTCTTGCAATAATAAAGCTGGAAAGAGCTGCAGGATCTCACAGGGGGGAGGGTCGGACAGTCCGACAGAAGCAAAGACAAAGTTCAGCTCGTGCTGACAGCTGATCTGGCAACCCACCAGGAGTCCAATCTGGCAACACGCCAACCAAAACCCCAATGGGGTTTGCTCACTACAGGTGCTACAGTCCTCTGCTGAAAGCTCTTCATTTATGAGAGTGTCAGAAAAAAAAACAGACAAATAAAAAATATAGAGAAATTAAATGCTTTTTCAATCAGCATGTGCAAGTTTACAGCCTGCGAAGAGGTGTGAGTGTTATACGCCATGTGTTCACATATAAAGCTTTTAACGAGCACTCTAATAAAAAGCAGGGTGAGTGAAATAACAGTGGTAACAGCCCTGCAGTCCAGCCACTGTGTGTGGCCCTTACCCATCGTGTTTGTGTGGATTTGTACTCCTGTACTTTGCTGTTGGCCTCAACACTGATTTCCAAGGGGGAGGTGGGCAATGTGGGAGATATAAATGTCGAAAAATGAAGCGCAAAAGGTGAGATGAGAGTTATAAAAGAAAAGGGGGATGCAAACGGACAAACAAAGAGAGACAGAAAGTGATTGAGACACAAAATTAAAGACATAAAAGGCAGCGAGAGTGGGAGACAGTAAATTATGCTGACTGAGCAGACGGCAGGCTGACCGTTACCGTGACAATAGAGGCTGACTTTGGGTCTGGCGTTTTGCCCTCTACAGCTGTGAGCTGTCTGACACACACACACACACACACACCATGCAAAGAAAAAATGTTCGTTATTCTGAGCTCATCCCCATTTATCCTGGCTGATAGCAGTGCATCAACCCAGCACAAGCCTCCTTTAAATGCTGGACTGAGACCAGCTTTAATTCACACACACACACACACACACACACACACACACACACGTACACACACGCACGCACGCACGCACGCACGCACACACACACACGCACACACACACACACACACACACACACACACACACACACACAGATTCTTGTCTGCAACCACTTTCCGCCCTGTTGGCTTACTTTCCTTACTCCTGATCCAGGAACAGCTCCCTCAGCAAGTCAACCCTTTAGTGAGAGATTTAAGAGCAGAATCCAGATCAGCAGTTGTTGGCCAGACCAGCTGGCAGCGCTGACTTCCAGCAGTTACACACTGGGGTTTCAAGGCACATTACTGACAAACCATGGGCGTAATGGGGATCTCACACACACAAACACACACACACACACACTCACAATAGATCAACTCAAAATAGAGCGTCTGAATGGAGCACACCCACACAGCGTAATATAAACAAAAAGGGAGTTCATGTTTGCTATGCTCCGATTATACATATAATGCGACAAGACTGTCAAAACACACCCGTATCCAAACACACACCAATCAGACAGAGTTCCTCACAGATATTCCTCCCACGAGCTGTCAAAAGTTTGAGAGTGGAGTTCCATCTGGCCGCCCACCATCTCGCTTCCCTTCTCCCCATCTGTCTCCCTCCACCTATCCACATCCCTTTGTCTCATCTCTCCCTCTCGCTCCATCTTTAATCTCCCCTCCTCAGCTTTGTCCATCTCAAATCTCACTCCCAGAAATCTCTGATTCAACATTTCTCTGCCTTCTTCCCCCCTCCTTTTTTCTGGAATTCCACATCTGATCACGCCGTCTCTCTCTCTCTCTCTCTCTCTTTTTTTCCTCAAACACAGCCGGTCTTTGTGTCTCTGCCGTTAAGGGGGTGGAACACAAACTCTCAGCCCACCTCAGACTCAAAGCCAAAGGCCACCAGTCGTGGCCACCCACCCATGGTGCACCAGCACCATGGGGACTTTCCCCTTGCTGGTCTTCATGTCTCATAGGTGTGTCTGCGTACAGGCGTCCATGTGTCTGGGTGTGCGTTTCACACTGCCATTTCTTGTCTTAGCATGTGCATGTGTGTCCATCTGTGCACACTTTAAATCCAGTCAGGTGATCGCCTCCTGTAGCAGGCAGGCAACAAAAGAAGACCAGATCTACGCTGCTCACGCTCCAGGGCTCAAGCTGTACACCTTACACCCATCATAACACATGTATTCAGTTGCTGTAAAAGAAGAATAATGTTTTTCCAACAAAAAAAAATAATGAAAACATGAAATGCAGCCCCAAACCAAGCAGGGTTGTGTATTTTTCACTGTATCTCAGGTTCCACTAATACCTCCTCCTCCTCCAGGGCCTCTAACTGTGCTCAGACCAGATTAGGTTTCTTAGGCACTTGGGAACAAAACCTTCATTCTAGCTGTGATTTTATGTCTTTATGAGTAACCTTTGCACTGTTTCACACTGTTCTTCCTCATATTGACATGTACACTTGCTGTCAGCTTGCATTTTATGGATTTAATGTATCTTTCTAGTAGGGCTGTTGAAGTTAACACGTTATTGCGCTAATTTGCGTGACAGTAACTCTACTTGGGCAAACTGCCTGAAATGCGTTGCCAGAGATGTGCTAACTTAAACAGCCCTAATGTATACATATAGATATAAGCTGCTAAAATCAGACCCACGCCGCATTAGCTCTAATAAGTGCTTTGTTTATGAAAAGAACGTCTCTTTTGCGTTTCCTTTTCGTCCATATCACATTACAAATTAATACCTTAACAATTCTCTTGGGTGGATTATTTGTTTGCTGAATTACAGGAGAAACTTGGAAAAAAAGATGGATAATCTAATTTTATCAGCATGTTTGATCGTTAGTTCTGACTCCCTTGTTATTTTATTTTTTGAATGGAGTTCTGCTTCATGATCTGCCAGCAGTCTCTGGCAACGCACTACATATAGTTTGTCGAAGTAGAGTTACAATCGTGGAAGTTAACGCCAGTTAATCACGCACTAATTTGGACAGTCCTGCTTTCTAGATGTAGAAATAGAAGTGTCTATTATTCAGTCATCACAGAATAAGAGAATTCATCCCAAAACCTAAAGACACTTGTTCCAGCAATAAGCCTGGCCTCCATGCATTACAAACCAGGTAGATAGTGCATAACGCTCAGAGACAGCAGCCTTAAAATGCCACTGTTAAGGGGTAGAAGGAGCAGATCTTTTAGAATCTAATCTCATGAAAAATCTGCCACCCTGAGGTTACAGTTCAAGAGCTCCGAAAGCCGGGAAAAACCCCTTAGTATTAAGTCCTGATTACATGTGACAAACTGGTGACTGCCAAAAAGGAGAAGACAAACCATGAATCCAATGCAGGAAGCACAGAAAGACACATGAACATGTGGGAACAACAGCATACTAACCAAATAAAAAATCTGTCAAAGCTGCTGATAAAAAAAGTCAAGACATGGTGGAAGGTGGCAAATTGCAGTCTCAGACCCTGAATACATGTCCAGTGATAAAGCCAGTAGACGACTAACACTGGTCCTCTCTCATAGCTAAGTGATGGGTACGGTCAAAAAGTGTAATGTGTGTTTCTGTGGGTGACACGCTGTCTGTCGCTGTGTTTCAAGGGCTAATCTCTGCACCTCCCACTCGTCTAGACAACACAGCCACTCCATCATTAAAGCACCAGGCCACCGCTGCAGATTACCCCCGATGAAAGACACTTGCTTCACGACTGGATTTGCTTCAGTCACTTATACTTGCATGGATTAATTATTTCTTCAGTGCCGTATATTTGCAGTGACCTTTTGATAAACTGAATCTGAGTCAGTCAGTCAGTCAAAACAAAGCTTAATGATAATGATTTATTTATGAATTTGTTTTCTGTCTATGCTCTTCTCACTGGTTGCTATTGTTGCCAACCAAAATCTGATCAAACCAAACTAACACAGTCCTGATGGCGCAGATCAGTCACTAAACTGTTGATATATAGCCTAATAACTAAAGATGTTTGTTCCAAACTTTAACTTGAGTCTTGCCAATTCAATCATACTAGGTTTTATCATCCTTACAAGAAAGAAAAGAGAGAGACCACAGAGTCCTACTTCTTGCCCAAAGGCTTTTATAATGATCTGAGAATAGGAGGGTTAATAATCTGGAGAGATGTTGATGAGTCTGAATGTTGCCTACAGCACTACAGCACTACAACACACACACACATACACACACACACACACACACACACACACACACACACACACTCTTAACCTCATTCTGGAGAAAGAAAGCCCAGCTTTGTACGACACACACCTACGCCTGAATCCACACATCTGCAGCAGATATAAATCTCTGATTAAATCTCCCATATCCAAAAACAAAGAGGAGAAATATTTGCCACCCAGGTGGCTTCTAGACAGATAAAATGAATACCATCAAGTCTGCTTTAACTGCTTTTTAACAGTTTTTCCCCCACTAGTCACTCAAAACGACTGCATATTGATCAACTTTATGGGCTCAACCGAGCCAGAGAACTGAGCTGAAACTGAGCTGTGGAGTTTGTAGCACAATTCATCAACAGACGATTGAAAACAAATCCAGTCGTTCGACAGACAGATGTTTTAACAGCAACCACATGCTGGCAAATACAATTCTTGCTTTCCAATTCTAAAGGCCATAGTTTCTCCAGAATTAAAAACATTTACACAGACTTTACCAACTCCATAACATTATAATAATAATAAATATTATCATTATTATTATTATTATTATTATGTGCCTTGTAGTAGGTCCAAAACACACATATATGATGTAAAATGATAAAAATACCAAAAAATACCCAAAAAATCCATCCAAAAATCATAAAAACGCTGTGTTTTAAGCCAGCAACGCGCTTATTAGTATCCAGGACGAGGGTTTATTTTTTTTTATTTTTATTATGTGCCTGCCGTCGAGCAAGGCTGGCGAAGCCAGCCTTATAGCACGGCACATATTACTATTCCTTTGGGGGTTCCCCAAGTGTCTGAGCATTCATGGCAGGCGAAGCCTGCCATGAATGCTTGTAGTAGGTCCAAAACACACATATATGATGTAAAATGATAAAATAACCCAAAAAATACCAAAAAAATCCATCCCAAAATCATAAAAACACTGTGTTTTAGCCAGCAACGCGTATATTAGTATCCAGGACGAGGGTTTCTTTTTTATTATTATTATTATAGACGCATTCTTCGGCAATTAATGCGGTCGACTGCATGTGCACCCAGGCATGAGATATATCAAATCGTGCGCTCGATCGTGCCCACGATGGCTATTACTTTTCTCCGTCAAAGCCGTTACCATGGCGACACTAGACCCCAAAACCATCGAAAAAGTCCCATAGGAATGAATGGGGAAAGAGGTCGGATTCAATCGTTTTCAAACTTTTTTCAGCGAACAAACAGTCACAGCTCCTCATACTTTCACCTAGAAACTCCATTTAACTTGAAAAACGCAGCAAATTTTCCTGGCAACATATTCATAATTCATCTTCAATTAAAAATTTATAGTTTCTTCAGCATTTCAACTTTTTCCAGACCATGAAATCTTCAAAAATCAGACTTTAACATGGGTGTCTATTGCGTGCACTAGAGTGACACAACTACACACCTAGAGTGGAGAGCAGTTTCAGAATCGTCTGAGTTTTTTTTTAAACGCGATTGTGAGGGCTACGTTCACTCCACCGACATAATTTTTACAGAAAAACGTTGGAAATTTAGTCGTCGTAGCGATGTGTCTCTTATGTCTCTGAGATTTATGGTTTTGGCTCCAGACCCTTAATTAGGCAGCACCTCCAAAAATCTCTCCATTGGGCCCAATGTTAATTTTCAGAGGAAAAAGGCGTGAGAAAGCAGGAAAACCTCTTGTGTTTAACCTGCCGCTGACGGGCTTCAGAGTGAGCTAGAGACATAAAATTTACATCGCTGCGATCCTCATGAGCTCCTGCCGCCTACGGACCAAACCCCAAAGCTGTACGCCTTACGGTTGGGGAGTTATTTAGAGGAGTTCGGCAGGGTCTGACTCAGCTTGAAATCAATGGCAGTCAGTGAGAGCCAGTGTGGGGGACAGACCAGGGGCGCGCCTAGACTTTTCCATAGGGGTGCCCCATGGGGTGTTGAAGCCATGCAGGGGTGGCCAGCAGAATTAGGTGATATGCATGATCCTCCATCACCACAGCATCATTCACATGCAAAAATCTAAGCTCTACTGCTTATAGTTTTTTTTATACGAGAGGTGATTCGACAGGTCAGCTCATAATCAGAGGCATAGTGTGACAGAGCAGCTGTGTGTGTGTGTAGTATTTGAACTGAAGGGACCCTGTCTGTGATATGATGCATAGGTCAATGCTGATGATACAGAGAGTGGGTGACATCATTGATCACACACACAGACAGGAAGCTCAGGCTGTTTCCTTCAAAATAAAAGTCTGTTTTTTCAAAATGAAAGCCCCAAACTTTGGAGGGGTAACTTTTTTTCCTCACAGGAAGCTGTGACAATGAT
This sequence comes from Synanceia verrucosa, assembly GCA_029721515.1. Lineage (NCBI taxonomy): Eukaryota > Metazoa > Chordata > Actinopteri > Perciformes > Synanceiidae > Synanceia > Synanceia verrucosa. The sequence continues at coordinate 4,822,594 of CM056570.1, forward strand.
TGTCCTTTCAAAGTAAAAGCCCCAAACTCTGATTTAAGCTTCACAGGAAACAAGGTGTGTTTGTTTTCAACATGAACCTGGGACATGCACGCACGCAGTGCGTGCTTCGGCGTGTTTGTTTTCAACAGGAACCTGGGACAGGCACGCACGCGCAAGCCGGGTGCAGGAGAGGGTCAGCATGCATCAGGCTGGGCCTACATGGTCAGCGTCATGTGTGCAGGCACATATTAAAATTTCTTCAGGAATTTTTGTCTAGTTATGTGCCTGCCGAGCAAGGCTGGATTAAGCCAGCCTTGCAGCACGTGCACATATTACTATTCCTTTTGGGAGGTTCCCAAGTGTCTTAGCATTCATGGCAGGCGAAGCCTGCCATGAATGCTTGTAGTAGGTCCACAAACACATAAATGATGAAAAATGATGAAAATACCAAAAATCCCAAGAAAATCCACCCCAAAATCCTTAAAAACAGCGCTTATTAGTATTCAGGGACGAGGTTTCTTTTTATTATTTTTATTATTATTATTATAGGCGCATTCTTCGGCAATTAATGCGGGTCGTACCGTAAGGTGCACCCAGGCATGAGATATATCAAAACGTGCGTCTCGATCGTGCCACCATGGCTATTACTTTTTCTCCGTCAAAGCCGTTACCGTGGCGACGCTAGACCCCAAAAACCGCGAAAAAGTCCCATAGGAATGAATGGGAAAGGGTCGGATTTCAAATTTTTTTCTTCATCGAACAAACAGTCACAGCTCCCTCATGCTTTCACCTAGAAACTCCATTCAAACATCAAAACGCAGCAAATTTTTCCTGGCAACATATTCATAATTCATCTTCAATTAAAAAATGTATAGTTTCTTCAGCATTTCAACTTTTCCAGACCATGAAATCTTCAAAAATCAGCCTTTAACATGGGTGTCTATTATGCACTAGAGTGGGAGAACTACACCTAGAGTGGAGAGCAGTTTCAGAATCGTCTGAAAAAATATTTTTAAATCGCGATTGTGAGGGCCACGTTCACTCCACCGACATAATTTTTACAGCAAAGCGTTGGAAATTCTGGGTCTCCGGTCGTAGCGATGTGTCTCTGTGTCTCTGAGATTTATGGTTTTGGCTCCAGACCCTTAATTAGGGCAGGACCTCCCAAAAATCTCTCCATTGGGCCCAATGTTAATTTTCAGAGGAAAAGGCGTGAGAAAGCAGGAAAACCTCTTGTGTTTAACCTGCCGCTGACGGGCTTCTGAGTGGGCTAGAGACATAAAATTTACACCGCTGCGATCATCGCGAGCTCCTGCCGCCTCGTCCAAACCCCAAACCCTGCATTCTTTACGGTTCTTGAGTTATTCAGAGGAGTTTGGCATGGTCCGACTCAGCTTGAAATCAATGGCAGTCAGTGGGAGCCAGTGTGGGGGACAGACCAGGGGCGCGCCTAGACTTTTCCATAGGGGTGCCCCATGAGGTGTCTAAGCCACGCAGGGGTGGCCAGCAGAATTAGGTGATATGCATGAACCTCCATCACCATAGCATCATTCACATGCAAAAATCTAAGCTCTACTGCTTATAGTTTTTTTTATACGAGAGATGATTCGACAGGTCAGCTCATAATCAGAAGCATAGTGTGACAGAGCAGCTGTGTGTGTGTGTGGTATTTGAACTGAAGGGACCCTGTCTGTGATATGATACATAGGTCAATGCTGATGATACAGAGAGTGGGTGACATCATTGATTCACACACACAGACAGGAAGCTCAGGCTGTTTCCTTCAAAATAAAAGTCTGTTTTTTCAAAATAAAAGCCCCAAACTTCGGAGGGGTAACTTTTTTCCTCACGGGAAGCTGTGGCCATGACTGTCCTTTCAAAAATAAAAGCCCGAACTCTGATTTGATCTTCACAGGAAACAAGGTGTGTTTGTTTTCAACATGAACCTGGGACATGCACGTAGTGCGTCGTGCCGTGCAGGAGAGGGTCAGCATGCATCAGGCTGGGCCTCACGTGGCCCGGCCGCGTGGGTCCGGCGTCATGTGTGCAGGCACATATTAAAAATTTCTTCAGGAATTTTTGTCTAGTTATGTGCCTGCCCGTCGAGCAAGGCTGGCGGCCAGCCTTACAGCACGGGCGGCACATATTACTATTCCTTTTGGGGGGGAGGCCCCAAGTGTCTTAGCATTTATGGCAGGCGAAGCCTGCCATAAATGCTTGTAGGAGGTCCAAAACACACATATATGATGTAAAATGATAAAAAATACCAAAAAATACCCAAAAAATCCATCCCAAAATCATAAAAACACTGTGTTTTAGCCAGCACCGCGTATATTAGTATTCAGGACTAGGTTTCTTTTTTATTATTATTTTTATTATAGACACTTCTTCGACAGTTAATGCGGCTCGTACCGTAAGGTGCACCCAGGCATGACATATATCAAAACGTGCGTCTCGATCGTGCCACGGCTGCTATTACTTTTCTCCGTCAAAGCCGCGTTACCATGGCGACGCTAGACCCCAAAACCGCGAAAAAGTCCCATAGGAATGAATGGGAAAAGGTCGGATTTCAAATTTTTTCTTCATCGAACAAACAGTCACAGCTCCCTCATGCTTTCACCTAGAAACTCCATTCAACTTTCAAAACACCAGCAAATTTTCCTGGCAACATATTCATCATTCATCTTCAATTAAAAAAATGTATAGTTTCTTCAGCATTTCAACTTTTTCCAGACCATGAAATCTTCAAAAATCAGACTTTAACATGGGTGTCTATTATGCACTAGAGTGACACAACTACACACCTAGAGTGGAGAGCAGTTTCAGAATCGCCTGAGTTTTTTTTTAAATCGCGATTGTGAGGGCTACGTTCACTCCACTGACATAATTTTTACAGCAAAACGTTGGAAATTTCGTCACTCGAAGCGATGTGTCTCTTGTGTCTCTGAGATTTATGATTTTGGCTCCAGACCCTTAGTGGGCAGCATCTCCAAAAATCTCTCCATTGGGCCCAATGTTAATTTTCAGAGGAAAAGGCGTGAGAAAGCAGGAAAACCTCTTGTGTTTAACCTGCCACTGACGGGCTTCTGAGTGGGCTAGAGACATGAAATTTACACCGCTGGCATCATCGCGAGCTCCTGCCGCCTCTCGTCAAACCCCAAACCCGCTCCTTACGGTTCTTGAGTTATTCAGAGGAGTTCAACAGGGTCTGACTCAGCTTGAAATCAATGGCAGTCAGTGGGAGCCAGTGTGGGAGACAGACCAGGGCGCGCTAGACTTTCCATAGGGGTGCCCCATGGGGTGTTGAAGCCATACAGGGGTGGCCAGCAGAATTAGGTGATATGAATGAACCTCCATCACCATAGCATCATTCACATGCAAAAATCTAAGCTCTACTGCTTATAGTTTTTTTTTAAACGAGAGGTGATTCGACAGGTCAGCTCATAATCAGTGGCATAGCTGTGTGTGTGTGTGTCAGATGGGGGATCCACATAGACACATATATAGAGATTAGGTGATGATATGATACAGGCTTCTGATTGCCCATTACCAAAGATAGAGAGAGTGCATGACATCTTGATCTCACACACACAGACAGGAAGCACTGGCTCAAGCTGTTTCTTTCAAAATAAAAGTCTGGTTTTCAAAATAAAAGCCCCAAACTCCAGAGGAGTAACTACTTCCCCTCACAGGAAGCTGTGGCGTGACTGTCCTTTCAAAATAAAAGCCCCGAACTCTGGTTTAATCTTCACAGGAAACAAGGTGTGTTTGTTTGCAACACAAACCTGGGACAGGCATACGCACGTGCGTAAGCCTGTTTGTTTTCAACATGAACCTGGGACAGGCTGATGATACAGAGAGTGGGTGACATCATTGATTCACACACACAGACAGGAAGCTCAGGCTGTTTCCTTCAAAATAAAAGTCTGGTTTTTCAAATAATAAAGCCCCAAACTTTGGAGGGGTAACTTTTTCTCCTCACAGGAAGCTGTGGCAATGATTGTCCTTTCAAAGTAAAGCCCCAAACTCTGATTTAAGCTTCACAGGAAACAAGGTGTGTTTGTTTTCAACATGAACCTGGGACAGGCACGCACGTAGTGCGTAATGAGTGCAGGAGAGGGTCAGCATGCATCAGGCTGGGCCTACGTGGCCCGCATCGCGTGGAGTCCGGCGTCATGTGTGCAGGCACATGTTAAAATTTCTTCAGGAATTTTAGTCTAGTTATTATTATTATTATAGACGATTTTTGCAATTAATGCGGGTCGCACTAAGGTGCACCCAGGCATGACATATATCAAAACGCTTGGCTCGATGGGTAATGAGGGGGGCTATTACTTTTCTCCGTCAAAGCCGTTACCATGGCGACGCTAGACCCAAAAACCGCCAAAAGGCCCATAGGAATGAATGGGAAAACGGTCGGATTTCAAATTTTTTTCTTCATCGAACAAACAGTCACAGCTCCCTCATGCTTTCACCTAGAAACTCCATTCAACTTTCAAAACGCAGCAAATTTTCCTGGCAACATATTCATAATTCATCTTCAATTAAAAAAATGTATAGTTTCTTCAGCATTTCAACTTTTTCCAGACCATGAAATCTTCAAAAATCAGCCTTTAACATGGGTGTCTATTGCGTGCACTAGAGTGGGAGAACTACACACCTAGAGTGGAGAGCAGTTTCAGAATCGTCAGATTTTTTTAAATCGCGATTGTGAGGGCTAATGCGTTCACTCCACCGACATAATTTTTACAGCAAAAACGTTGGAAATTTTGGTCGGTCGTAGCGATGTGTCTCTTATGTCTCTGAGATTTATGATTTTGGCTCCAGACCCTTAATTAGGGCAGCACCTCCAAAAATCTCTCCATTGGGCCCAATGTTAATTTTCAGAGGAAAAGGCGTGAGAAAGCAGGAAAACCTCTTGTGTTTAACTTGCCGCTGTCGGCCTTCTGAGTGGGCTAGAGACATGAAATTTACATCGCTGCGATCCTCGCGAGCTCCTGCCGCCTACGGTCCAAACCCCAAAGCTGTACGCCTTACGGTTGGGGAGTTATTGAGAGGAGTTCGGCAGGGTCTGACTCAGCTTGAAATCAATGGCAGTCAGTGAGAGCCAGTGTGGGGGACAGACCAGGGGCGCGCCTAGACTTTTCCATAGGGGTGCCCCATGGGGTGTTGAAGCCATGCAGGGGTGGCCAGCAGAATTAGGTGATATGCATGATCCTCCATCACCACAGCATCATTCACATGCAAAAATCTAAGCTCTACTGCTTATAGTTTTTTTTATATGAGAGGTGATTCGACAGGTCAGCTCATAATCAGAAGCATAGTGTGACAGAGCAGCTGTGTGTGTGTGTGGTATTTGAACTGAAGGGACCCTGTCTGTGATATGATGCATAGGTCAATGCTGATGATACAGAGAGTGGGTGACATCATTGATCACACACACAGACAGGAAGCTCAGGCTGTTTCCTTCAAAATAAAAGTCTGTTTTTTTCAAAATAAAAGCCCCCAACTTCAGAGGGGTAACTTTTTTCCTCACAGGAAGCTGTGGCCATGACTGTCCTTTCAAAATAAAAGCCCAGAACTCTGATTTGATCTTCACAGGAAACAAGGTGTGTTTGTTTGCAACAGGAACCTGGGACAGAGCACGCATATAGTGCGTGTTTCGGCGTGTTTGTTTTCCACACGAACCTGGGACAGGCCTTGAAGTGCGTGCTTCGGTGCAGGAGAGGGTCAGCATGCATCAGGCTGGGCCTACATGGCCCGGCGTCGCGTGGGTCCGGCGTCATGTGTGCAGGCACATATTAAAATTTCTTCAGGAATTTTTAGTCTAGTTATTATTATTATTTTATTACATGGCTAAAGCTGTTGTTTAAATGACTAACTCAACATCTGAAATACAACTTTTGGCTCAGAAAATAAAACCAACAACAAAAAAAGATACTATGTTAATACACATGATGAATGCTCTCAACACCGAATTTTTGTTCACTTCCCATTTCAAAGCTTTTTGCTTCCTTAGAAAAACATATTTCCCTGCTGAAATAATATAAATGTCTCATAAATCTTTGGATCTGAGTGGCTGGTTGGACCGGTTGGATAAGTCGGCTGTAGCTACAGGCTGCTGGCAAGACAGGAAGAGAGTGAGTGAGAAGAGCGAGTGATATGGGTCATGGGGGTGTGAGAGCAGGTCAGCTCACTACAGTGAGAAAACACTTTATGGCTGAGCTGAAGGAGTCTCTGTGAGTGGTTACCAAAGGTGCTCCGGGTGTGTACGACTGTGGCTTCATGTGTATGTGAGAGAAAAACAGAATGGCGCCTGTGGGCACTGCTTGGTGCAGCATTGACAAAACACTGAGGCTGATGATGTCACACACACACACCAGGCACACCATCTCACCCACAAGATGCACATCCAAACACACAGTTCACCTCATTTAACCACATTTCTAAATAGGTATGTCTATCAAGCCCAACAGATCTGACTAAAATAAACCTATAAAGCATCACAACTTTAATATACATTGTGGAGACAGAGACAGAGTGGAACATTCACTGGACCGGTGCTGTGTTGTAAATCAGTGGAAAGATAATTTGTCAGAAGGGCGTCAAATAAAAGCACTTACCTGTTGAGACGACAGGAAGAAGGTCACAGGGGGGTCAGGTAGAGGTCAGAGCAGAGAGCAGGACCATGTGGAAAGAAGAGGAGAGCGATGTTACAGTTTACATTAGTTTGGCTCATTCAAATCTGTCAGAAAGGGGGAAAACATTTATCAAAAGTTACTGGAGCAGAGGCAGTGGCGTGCATAGACTGGAGGTCAGGGGCGCAGAGAAAAAAAGGAGTCAGGAGCCACTGGAATTGGCACTAAGTTCAGCATATTTTCGAGGGTATTAAGCACATGTTTTTTGGCATTTTATCATGTTGTACCCATCCATGAGGGCAGTTTAGTGTGTTTAACCAACCAGGGGTTGGAGGGCAATTTAGCAATTTCTGGACGTGCGGAGAAGCAGCGTGAAGCATAAACTTGCCTGCCAGTCTCGCCTAAGGGCATCAATCGCCATACATACGTCTAGTCTGCATAGCTCATCTGCCAAAACCAAAGAAGAAGAGGAAGTCTCACTTGAACAGCATTTAGTGCTGCTTTCCACCGCTTTCCAAGGAACAAGATCTCGTGAGATCTGCCAGCAGTCAAACATGGAGGAAGTGAGTCCACATCTCCAGGCACTGCCGACGAATTTAAAAGCTGATGTTTGGATGCATTTCGCATTTAAAAAGTTGGAAGAAAATGACAAGTTGGACAAAAAACCAGTAGTATGCAAAATATGCAACACAAAGATAAAATACAGCGGCAATACCACTACCAATACCAATCTCTGCAACCATTTGAGGAGACATCACCCGGAAACACAGTTGGCAGACTCGGCACGGCTCAAACAAACCAGCCTGGAGCAGGTATTGGCATCTAAGTTACCACCAAACTCTCAGCATACTCTCAAAATAACGGAGCATTTATTTTAACTGAAATATCCCTGACTGAATCAATATCGCATCGAATCGGATCGAATCGTGGATTGAATCGAATCGGGACCTTGAAATATTTAATTGAATTGATCTGGAAAATGTGAATCGATACTCAGCCCTAATCACTTAGTTACAGAACTAGCTCATAAGAAGTTTAGTGAACTCCATCACATGTTGCGCAATATTAAAAAGAACATTGCAATTATAACAAGCAAAAATACCCCCAGGAGAGTTCTGTTTGTGTGCAGTTCAGTTCCTATAGGCTGTGTTACAACATGTCTCCATAACCCAGCGTTTCAATGGAAGCCTGAGTATCCCAGTAAACATGTATGATGGAAGCTTAACAAGAAAACTGTTGACAAGCACTCTCCTTGGAAAAAAAGGAAAATGTTTACTGGCGAGATGTTTCTGTGGAAGTCAAAAGTGGATGGTGTTTGTGTATATCTGCACGTCTAAACACTTTTATACAAAGTCTAGTGATTTCTGACACTTTACAAAAAGCAGCATCCAAAAATAGCTGAAGCTTTTGAAAATGAAGAAAATGGAGGTACAGTACATGCAAACCCTTGACTTATGATGATAAAGAAGAGGAAAAGGTCTTCTTGAGCAAAAGAAAACCTTCTGTTACTGACTGTAGTCTATGAGTCAGCGCTCAGCAGGGTCATTAAGACTGATGTGAGGAGGAGGAACGGCGAGAGAGGCTGAGGGAGGCACATGAAAAGAGTCTATGGGACTCAACAGAAATTCATTTCACCACTGAATCAAACACAGGCATGTATTTTCTTTTCTCAATTCAGGCCGAGGTAAGAGATCTTTTAAGGAAAACCACAGCGGTAGTGTTGACAACACTTTGAGAAAACAATACTGAAAACTGTGTCCACAAGTGAAATGTATTATAACATATTTCACATCAATACACTGCTCTGTCATTAGAGAGAAAAAGAGTCAAAAAAGAGAACAAGATCACAAAGAACTGTTGAAAGGAACTGCATAAAGGAAAGGTTATAAAAAGGATTATGAATCACAGAGACATAAAAATGTACATCACATGATAAAACAAAACCACACTGGGATTAACAGACAAGGATATGTAAGCTGCATATATTTCAACCATAATACAAAGAGATTATTTTTCAGGCTTCTAGTGTTTTTTGTTGTTACTTTCAATATAAAAGAAATACATCCTTAAAACCTTTCCGACACAGGGTGAACTAAAAAATATTCGAGATATAAGAGATTCGGAGGATAACAGAAAATGTCATTTCAATTTTGGCAACAAAATTAATTATAAATTAATGTGCTGAGCTTAAAAAAGTGAATCCTTACTGTTTAGACTCACAAGATAAATAAGTTGTGTCCACTACTGTCGGTTAGAGGGAGGTATAATGTGTCATGTGTTCCCAAATAAGAGACCCCTAATAAATAATACAATAATACAGGTTAAATAATTTGTCTGTCCTGATGGGTTAAAGCTCCACCTTCTGACCTGATACTGACTTAAACAACAAGTCGCCTGCTTTTCCTCCAATAACCACAATAGTCTGAACATCAAAGCCAAAGATTACACCATTTATAAAACAATACAGTCTTCTTACAGTAATGATCAGGACACAGCTAGACCGGTTTTTCATCACTCAATGAAACCATTGTTTTGATCAAAGGGAAAAACCATTGCACCTGTTACCACACACTCCATTCATAAATGACATAAATACAAATCACACTGTTAAAAAAACGTCACCTGTAGTGACGTGTCCATCTGTCTCTCCATCAGTTTCCATTCACTGTCCTGTCCACCACTCAACTCAGTCCTAGAATAACGTCTCCAGCTCGTCCTCACCATGTCATCCCAGCAAACCATCAGCCTGAACAAAGCAAGCTTCCACTATAAGCCTTTTATCTCCACCTCTCCCACCACTCTCTTCTCAATTCACACATTTCTCTTTCTATTTCAGCTCCCCTTCACACCCCTCAGCTGTTTTATTCTTCGCAACTTAGTTGTGAACATGTGCGCAAATCATTTGGATAGTCAAACGTTTGCCGCTCACACAAGGAAACACATGTGACGCACACAAACATGCCTACAGTACCTGCATAAGGGTTCCTCCTTTGCTTCTGGCTCCAAAACCTAATTCCTTTAACAGGCATGACGTTATCTGATTGCTGCACTGCTGCAAACGTACAAAGTTTGGCCTCTACACATCACCAAAAAGTGCCACTGCACCCCTAACATCAGTTTAAAGACACACACACACACACACACTCACAATCACACTCTGCACCCTCTGTGCCGCCTCACTGCACGCGTGCAGAGCCCACACACACACACACACACACACACGTCAGCCAATCAAAAACCTGTCACAAAGAAAGAGGGGTGTGTGTGAGGAGGGAGCGCTGCATTCAAGGGGGCCCCTAACCGGTAACCTCTCAACCCCTGAGGTTGCCACGGCGATGCCGATGCTATCTACCCGTGGCAGTTGTTGCCAGGGCGATGAGGCATGGCCCGCACCCTCTTGTAACGGGGTCCTCAAGCTCCTTTCAGTTATCAAGTTGGGGGTCATCAGTGCATACGCAGGCAAGCACACACCTCTGAAATGGGCTCTTTGAAGGCTGAGCTGCCTAAAGAAGGCTCAGGTTTAATTTGATGAGTGGCACTTTGGTGAAAGAGGCCTAAAGAGGGCAGGAACAGGAAAAGATGCAAGCACACAATTAAAATGTGTTTAAAAGTTAAATGCCCATCCAACTTTCATTCTTGAGTTTCATATACTAAAGAAATTTATGTCTTTAGCAAGCATGTTTCAGAGCATGTGCAGCTCTAAGAGTCTTGTGAAACACCTCAAAGCATCTTTCCTCACTTCTAAATCCACTCCTCTCCAGTCGTCAAGCAGACAGAACTTTCTCCATCTGATGTGATGATGGAGGGCTTTCACGAACATCAATCACACTCCAAGCACACAATGTTGAACTGAGCCAGGAACCACAGGAGAGTCAGGCTTGCTCAGGGACTGTGTCCACTACATGTCATTTGAAGTGCATCTATATAAATTTAACTCTTGCATAAAGTGAGTTTAAAGCTGATGAAAAGTGTAATTATGTGTGTAAAAAACTCTCAGCTCCAGTGCTTGCATTGTCTGCCTTAATCATAACTTGCAAAGCGTCCGGAAACCTTTTTGACTATGCCTTTCCGCAGGACCATTCATCACCACTGTTCTACATTTCCAATCCAGCAGGAAACGGCGGTGAGAGACGTGTCACGTCCTGTGGCTGTTGACACTACCCTGGACCAGGGAACAATCTGAGGGACGTGATTGGACGAGGCAGCTGTCCAACAAAGAGCGTCTTTCCTCCGAGGTCTTAGTGAATGGTCAAGGGTCTGGCGTTTAGGGAGGAACAGGCGACATGGACAGGAAATGGAACAGGACATAGTTGACAGCAGCATCTCCCACAGGATGCTGGGAAATGCATCTCTGACAAAAGGTTAGTTCGTGGTTGAGGTGAAGAGTGGACGAGGAGAGGAGGTTCACTGAAAAACCAAGCCGAGGTAGCAATGAGAGAGAACAAAACAGTTTAGTGGATGACAAAAAGACATCAACATGCTTCTTCTTTCATCTCTTCCTCCCAACAAACTACTTCAACATGTTTGAAAAGGGTTTCATTCAGCAGAAACACATTTTTCACCTTTTCTACAAAGCCCATCTTTATTTTTAGTTGTGAGTGTTCACATCTGGGAAAGTCCCGGAACAACTGCTGTCTTCTGAAGTGGCTTTTAATAGTCAGACCCCCCCGCCCCAGCTCATACATTCACAGTGGACTGTCTTGGTTAATCTCACAACCTCTCCTTTCCTTTTTGTCGTGTTCATCTATAAATGCCTCATATTCCTCCTATTCTCACATGTCGTTGCAACATGTCTGTCTCCCAGAGCGTACATGACGACGTGTTTCCTTTCATTCTTCCTTCCTCTCTTCGTTTCCTATGTCTCCCCACTTAGTCATACGTAAAACAAGACATCCCTGGTGTGAAAAGACAACAGCATGGAGACACACCCATACATGAAAAAGAACAAAGAGCAGAAAAAAGCCAAAAGCTAAATGAAAGAAAATTGAGTCACAGAGTAAACAACTTAAAAACCTCAAAGCCTTTTACATGCTGAACAGGCCAACTACTGTTAAGTATGTGTTTGAATATGAACAAGTACACGCTGACATACCAACACACACACACACACAGTGTTGATGTGGTTGAATGGGTTTGGTCTGAATTGACACGTTGAAGTGAAAACACTGCCACATGGTCTGCCTTGCATTTTAACTCTGCATTCACACTGAGTGTGTGTGTGTGTGTGTGTGTGTGTGTGTGTGTGTGTGTGTGTGTGTGTGTGTGAGAGAGACCAGAGCTTTTCTCACACTCGTCAGCATTTGATGCCAGATTCACACTCATTAGCAACATGAGAAAAGTCGACAAGACCCTCAATCAGACGCACATAAACACAATTAAGGACACAGCGGTGAACACATAAATCTGCATGGTGAGACACACACACACACACACACACACACACACACACAAAGGCCATGTTTCACTGTCTGGCACCAATGAGACCACAGAATGAAACAATCATGATGTTTGATTGAGCTGAGAAACTTTTGATGATGATTCTTGAGTCAACAAAAGTGAAGCGAACAGACGCATGCAGACGTAAGATAAGATAAGATAAGATAAGATAATCCTTTGTTCATCCCACCAACTATAAGGGTCTATATAAAAAATAAGAACTGGACTAGAATAAGAAGAAAAATATGTCAAAATAAGCAAAATAAGTAAATGAGTGCCTGAAAAATATGTGAAGGACTAATAACTAATATAGATAAGTAAACATTGTATAAATGTCTAAAGTCTGCAAATATACAACATAAATTAACCAAATGGACCATCTGGTGTAGTAAAGATAAGAGAAGTACTGTACATAGTTCTGTGAGAAACAAGAGTTGAGTCAGCAGTATGTGTATGTGAATATAATAATAATACAGTATGTTTTATTTATAGAGGGCTTCTCTAGAATCTCAAAGACTTTACAGAATACGAAAATAAAACATGGCTGTGTGTCTGGACAGCAGAGAAAAGACAGCCACAGAGTGCTATCAGTAAATGTCACCACCACTCAGTAGCAGGGAACACACACCACACACATGAAGACAGCAGGAAGTGAGTCTGCGTCTTGTCCAATACAACATACAAGTCCTGGAAAAATGACAAAGAGCACAATGACTGTGTGTGTCCATGAATGAATTAAGCATTTCATTCTTAATTTATTTGCTGCTTGTTAATAAATATAAATGTATACACACAGTAGTAGGGCTGGGATGATAACCACATTGATTGGGTGCTTTATCACCGCGGTAATAAGAAATCCATCCAGCCCTACACAGTAGATCGTCAGAGTTTCTGAAAATGAAGTGACAGAGCCTGTTCCTGAGAGTTTGCTTTGTCTTTCACTTTGTTCAAGATGACAGAAATCCTGGGAGTCGTTACACAATCGGTCACCTGCTTTTGAGAGAAACTCAGCTTTAGCTAAGCAGTGCCGGAGGAACAGTACACTCCTCCAGTTTGGTGTCATAAAGGAATCATCCATCCATTTTCTACCGCTTATCCTCATAGGGTCGCGGGGTGGCTGGAGCCTATCCCAGCTGTCTTAGGGCTGAAGGCAGGGTACACCCCTAGACAAGTCTCCACCTCATTGCAGATAAAGCAATCAATCAACCAGAATACATTATTGTCATCAGCATGACCAATGTAAAACGCCACCAGTCGCCTCAGTGATTCATCGTTGCTAATCAGCTCCATGTAATGCCTTTACAATATTGACACACAAAATGCAAACAGCACTAATCAAATGGGCTTCTTAATGGTGACCACAGTACCAAGCTCTTTTCTAGCACTGTTTATGAACTGAAATGAAGTGAGAAGCCAGATTTGCTGGAGGGTGACACGAGAAACAGAGAGAAATGTTTTACAGTGACACACCTGAAGGAAAGGACATGATCTGGGTGAGTATAAATGTGTGTGTTTGTATGTGACTGGGGACTACAAAGTTTGGAAATCTAACACTACATCTGCGACAAAGTCACTAAAATCTACATTCATCTATCTGCATGAGTTCATGAAAATGTGTCCTGATTACAGTGTCCTAGTGACCCACAAGGAAATAAAAAACGACAGCCACAGACAGCAAACTGGAGTGTGACTTATGGTGTTACTGCATTTCAAGCTGTCTGGGCCACGCTGTGATAGGCTGGTAGACGTGAACTCATACAATGGGCTTCTGTGTGTGGCTGGGTGATGGGGAGGAGAGATTAAACAAGATGAGAGAGAGACTGAAACGGGAAGGGCAGCGGCACACATCTATGTGGTAAAACACATGATTCACAATACAGTCTGCGAGTCTGACAGCGCACAATGAAAATACTCTTTGTAAACTTCATAGCATATCTAGTAGCATAATGATTAATTACTAGCCTATCCAATTGTATTACGTCAGTGTTTTGTGGGCACAAAGTAGTGGGATCTGCTCAAAATTCAACTACACCCAAAGAGCTGAACGCCCAAACTTTGAATGGGAAACCACTGGGGTCGCATTCAAACCACAAACCTCTCTGCTGCTTCACATCCCAGATGAGATACATGTACCCCAACTTGTGTAAGTCGTCAGCAGAAACAAAAGGATGGGTCGAGGAGGAGGAAAAGGGCCTCAGTCGAGTGTCTCCTCCCTGCTTCCGACATCCCATCCCTTTCCTTCCCCAGACCACAACCACATAAAAGACAGACTGGGCTGCGTTCCCATATGAAGAGGAGACAAGAGGGTGTGTGTGTGTTTAGATGGCTTAGCTGGTTAAGGGGGCTCCCTCCGACCTAATGCCCCCAACCTTAAGAAGCCATGCAGGCAGCTGTTTTTCCTGAAAAGCCACACTCACATACACACTCCTCCCTGCCCAATTAGGACACCCAGTTATAGAGTTAACGTCTGTTTACCATAAACTCCCCCTCTTCTTTTCCTCCCTCTCTCCCTTCATCCTGCCCCTTTCCCCTCCTGACACCAGCTCATTTGCAGCGTCATAGCATACCATTATTTTGTGCCAAAAATAGCATAATGTGCAACAGCAGTGGGGCTAAAATGATGTAAACGGTAGCACCGTGACATATTCTGTGTTTTTCAGATTACTGTAAATCACAAACTTGACCAGAAAATCACAGTGTTTCGGATAAATGTCCAGAACTTAAGAACCTTGTTATATTCAGGGAAACCCCGTCCTATTTATAATCTCCATTTACAGGCAGGAAATAAGCGGGGTCATGTTCTCACAGTGTGAAATAGTTGTTCATCCTGACAAAGGGTATCATAGAAAATTTAAATCATCAAATAAAAGGGTAAAACACATTATGACATTGATAGATTTTGCAGTCTAATAAATTCAAACATATTTTAGGGCAGCTTTAGTTCCATTAAATTGAATCAATTTCACCATGAATCAACTCAAAGGCTGTTTAATTCCTCACTCTCACTCACTTGAGCCTATTCTTAGTTTCCTTCCGTTGTTTTCTTTACTCCAGCTGTTTCCAACACGTCTATTCTTACTTTATATTCCTTCCCTCTTTCCACTGAGCTGCTGGATTGTGACGGCTGCAGAATGGTCATCTTGATGGGAGGGCTCAAGTCCAGCCAAAAATCTGTGTGTGTGCGTGATTTTAAGCGTGTAACTGTGTTGGTTTGCCAAAGGGAATTAGCCTCTATTTTCCTCTTTCTGCTGTGTGCAGCCCCATTTGACTCGTCAGCCTCAACGCCACACAGACCCCTCCAAAAAACACTTTCAGAACAAATGCAGGAAAAAAGAGAGAAAGGGGGAAGAAATAAAGGGGCGGTTGAAGAGAGGAAAGGGGGGCAAGAAAGGGGCTGAGGAAAATGCAATGAGCTAAATACGACAGAAAGACTGACTGAGTTTTGGAAGCAAAGTCAAAGAATGGAAGTGAACAAAAGCTTAAGAGGTTCACATCGTCCTCCCACTGCTGTCCGGCCATTTTTTCAGGCATTTTATCAACTCCAGGTTACTTTCTTATCCACCTGTCTCCTCAAAGTCAAACAGACTTCATAATATTTGGTGGAAAGCTACATCCTGATCCATTTACCTACCTTATTTTTTGGTAGGTTGGAGGGTTTTCCATAGAAAACCCTTTATCATAATAAGGTACAGCTTTCAGCATTAGCTAACTTAAATATTAAGATCTGTGCTGAAGAAATGTTGCAGTTTTGAGATCATAACCTGTAGCTTAATAAAGAGCAGAACAGATCTTGATTTAATATAGCTGGCACAATGAAAGAATGACTTAAGCCTACTGATTTTTACACCTCATTTTAGCCATTTTAGCTCTGTCATTTTAATCAGTAAAAACAGAAGCCAGCCATCAGTACTGACCCTAATTGGAGGTTTCTAAATTACTCTGATTTTTCTCCTAAGTTTCCGTATAAATTCTTTTGATGAGCTGAAAAACTATAATAACCAGTGCATTAGTCATAAGTTTAGTTCAGCAGCTATGTGTGGGAGTCAAAAAGGAGAAAAGGAGACAGGAGGAAACAGGCTTGCTTTTCTGTGTTTTACTTTATATATGCATAAAAGGCCGAAAGATTGGATGAGGAGACAAGATAAAAGACTAAATGGGCAGGATATCACGACGCAGCACAAAGACCAGACTTATTCATAAATGATTGATAAAAGAGAAAGATTGATGCATCCTCCCAGCCTTGGGGGTTCTGACATTTCCATCCAGACCACTCATCACTGCCTCAGTCTTTCCACAACAAAGACCTTCAGTCTCATCTCCAGACCTCCAGGGTATCGGGGCCCAGAGGACCCTCTGCTCCCCCCCCCACCCCCCCCAAGACCCAGATCCGTTACTGGGCTCATTAACCTGCTTTCACACCCCATCTTCTTCCAGGACCTTTAGGTCTCTATACCAACTTTTTCAAACAGTCCCAGGAGGGTGGAGGTGCAGAAGAGGTGAGGCCTTAACAGTAGGAGACACAGCTGACGGGAGGGTATTCACGCTGATGCTAGCAGACAGTAGGGGCACACTGTTGGGGTAACTGAAGGGGGCGGGGTGGGCTTTCTTTTATGTGCTTTCTGCTGTGGGCCTCAGTGAGGTTAACGGATCAAACAGCAGTTTGAATGAGTGTGAGAGAGACGGTTAAAGATGGTTTGCTGCACTGAGAAGAGAGAACGGAAGGGAAGAAATATGATATCTGATTGTGTGTTCATATGAGATGGAAAAAAGCACAATAACTTGCACTGGACCTGAAACGCAGTTAAGCAAAACAACACCACGACTCCATACCACTACAGTGGAACTTGAAACGCAAGAACCTTGAGTACAAAATGCCTGTTGCTCTAAGGTAGGAACCGAATCCTTCACAAACAGCAGCAGGAGGGAAACTGTCCGACCTCAGCCCAGGTGACGCCACGGACAGGTGCACAATAACAGTTACCTGATACAGCGGCTTCACTGCACTGAGGCTCTGCAACTACATTTATCAGTCTACCATTTAGGCTTCCCCGACTTCACGGGGTACTGATTTAAATTCTGACTTACAGCTTGGAAATTCTGACATTTGTGTACGACTGGAATGCACCAGCAGTCAAAACTCACAACCACTAATGCTGCTGCGATGATATTAATCTCCTATTTTTTTAACAGCGATGTTTGTCACATTATGGTGTCACTATGAATCTGAGGGAATGGAATCTCACCTATTGATATCTAAGAATTTGGCACCAAAAGAAGATTTATTTTTTTGATACCCCATAGGATCGGAGCATTTCGTTCGGTGCCACAAAAGTATCAAAGTTCAGTACCCAGCCGTAGATAAAAGGCTCCACCTGACACTTTAAAGAACAATTAATCAAGCTTAATCAAGCAGGAGAATCTACAGTAAAGCATTAGCTTATATTTTCTTAACATGGTGAATTTATTTTTTTATCTTACAGTTTGGTTTTACATCATTCAACTTCATCTTTTTGCTATTATGTTATTTGACAATTACAGACGTCTCAGTGCTTTCCCACAAATTATCTATTGGCAAATGAGAAAGGCTTACTTAAAAAAAAAAAAACACGAGGGTGAGCGATGTCTGCACTTTTCAAGCTTCACTTGGCATCTGAAACCTTTTGTGAAAAAACACCTGGGTGGAAGGAACACACCTAATCAAACAGCTATGATGGTAATAGCTCGGCTCGCTCAAGCACACATAAACACACACACACACACACACACACACACACACAGAGAGAAAGAGAGAAGGTCAAAAACACAGCTGAGTCAATATTCCAGGAGGACACGCTGGCGGTATCCTCCAGAGTAGACCTGCAGGTTTGTGACCAAAAGGTTTGACCTTTCAAATCCCAACACTCCTACTCCCTAAACAACCGTCAATGAAATACATTAAGCAAGGCTTACAGGACACTCACATTTGTGTTGGGAAACATTTTAGGATGTGCAGACGAGCACATCAACATCTGAGATGGAGGAAAACTCAGGCCAATAGCAGCAGCCAAAAGGCAATGTGGCCGTAACACATGAGCAGCACTCACTCAAAGCATTGGTGACATTTGAAAAAAAATTAGATAAATGTCAACATTCATGAAACTGGTAAGTAATTACTGACATCCCTAATTATATGTCTCCACACCTGTCTAGCTTAGAAACTTGACAGGAAAGACACAGGTACAAACACACACAGAGTTCCCATCATGCATTGTCTGTTCAGATACACATTCTCCTCCATTAGTGGCCAGTAACAGGAACAGGCATGCAGATTCTTGCAGGGCTTAACAGAGATTAACCATCCTGTAGCCATACAAAATAATATTCCTCATAATCCCCATCACTGAGTCTGAAAATCCCCTCTCACTGCGTGGGATTGTCTAAATGTGCTCTTGTTCTTTTCACACACATCTGCACAAAACAGCTGGATGTCTAGAGGAACACACGTAGCATACAGATGTGTAGGATTACAGAGTGAGTGTGTGAACTTTTACATGATACAATAGTTGAGCTGCACAAATAAAGGTGGGAATAAGAAATAAATTGGTAAATCACAATGTGTAATCATCACTAATACACCAATGCTGCAGTATATCCTTACATATGTTCATTTGTTGTACTGAGGCACAGTCATTTTATTTTTAGTAAGGAACTTGAGTTTATCTCTTTTATATTTGGATGTCAGCACGTCTGTACAGGTCGCTGTGTGTGTTCAAACATGCTGAGACTGTTTCATCACTTTATTTTTGAACAATAAGCAGCTTGCTCTTATATCTTAGATGACAAACATGCACATAGCACATGTACACCTACAGGAATATAAACATATTGAGGCAGTCTTGTAAAATGGCTCTAAGCAAAAATGTCTGACATGATTTTCCTCACTTTTCCACATATTATGATCAAAATGAATAACCAAGACTATCATTTGTTACTAATAAATGCATATTACTGCACTTTTCGCTACCTTTTTTGTGCGGCCACGCCAAGCACTTTTAGTTTAAAATTTTGTTTTCAGAATGGTGTAGTCACTGTGGCTCAGTGTTGGGGTAAAAAAGTAATGGATTACACATTACTAGTTACTTTAAAAAAAAAATGGATTGCATTGCTAAATTGCTCATTGCTTGCCGAAAGTAATTAGTTACACTACTTTTGGATTACTGTGTAACATCATCTGAGATGCACGATAATTCAATAAACTGCCAAATAATTTACAATTAAACCTCACTTGCTGTCATATTCATGGTGGTAGAGGGTTGCTTCTGGCCTGGAAAAAGTTCTCACTTGACATTAACAACTTGTCCTTAAGTACAACAAATTCAAAGTAATTATTAGTTATGCAGAAGCAATTATTCGTTCAATTGTACTGATGAAATATCAACAGAATGACATGTTGACACAGCTATGAAAAGGTCCAGTGAGTCACTTTTTTATGAGTTTTGATGAACTCATGACATGTATTGAAAGCATATTCAAGCTACTTCAAGG
Source organism: Synanceia verrucosa (assembly GCA_029721515.1). Classification (NCBI taxonomy): domain Eukaryota; kingdom Metazoa; phylum Chordata; class Actinopteri; order Perciformes; family Synanceiidae; genus Synanceia; species Synanceia verrucosa. The sequence goes on from CM056570.1 coordinate 4,842,171, forward strand.
CTACTGGCCTTTGTATGTGTTTGTATTTATCCAAAGTATTGTTCTGTTTGAAAGTGAAAAAGCTGCAACCCGTTCTTCAACCTGTTATTTTCCTTCAGGCAACTTCCATGAGAAATAGATTGCAACACAACTATAAAAACACTCTTGTTACCTTTGCAGGTGTGTGTGTGTGTCACTGTACATCTATGATCTGTATGGCAACAAGAGGTTTGCATATTTCTGCCCCGCTAAAAAGGAGGGGAGGATATGTGAGACATAAGAGAGAAAGTGAAGGAGACGGACAGTGTTATAAGATGACACACACCTGTTTTTCTCGTCTCCAACTCCTGAGGCTTAATGTGGGCAAACCAACATGACAGCGGAGCATGCATCACTCCACGCAGACAGGAACAGGCCATGTAAACAGTACTTGAGTTGTAGTACTCTGTGTATCAAGGGAAATACTGATGGATGGGAACTTTAAAGGGGGACAAGTAAGATTAAGTGCACACATGTACGTGCGCACACACACAATGAGGTCTCTGTGGATGAAGCCGACAGCTAGAGCTGCTACAAGTGAGGATTTAGTAGTCAGAGGGGATTCCTGCTCAGAGTACGTCATTTTTCACAGTGACAGTCACGTTCTCAGACACAGTGAGATAGATGATGGGATTGAATCTGTTTCAGGTAATAGATAATAAATAGACAAAAAAAAGAGACAAATTAGCAAATTACATAAATTGACTCGAACTCTCTGTATGAGCTGTACTTCAATCTGTATTCAGCTGCAGGTGTCCAAAGCAAATACAAGAAAGACAAGAGACTTTATATTTTGTAATTTGTACTATGTCTCTGAAAACACTGAATAGCTCAAATGAAAGAAGAGACTCAATATTTCATCATGAAAAAAATGTCTGTTTTTACCTTGTTCCATTCTTGTTTTATCAGAGGTAGACTAGAGGCCACTTTCACCAAAATCACCACTTTTTGTTCAGAGTCAGTCGGTTTTGCTCTCTAATCGCAATCGTCTCCACTTCCTGCTTTGATCTCTGTGGCGTATACCGTCTCTTTATGCTTCGACTACAAGTCCCAGAAGCCCCAACATTACTCACAGGCTGTGTGAGACCATGATTGGCGACCCGCTGCTGAAAAACACTTTGACTTATCTTTACGTCTATAGCACTCAAGCGTTGGATTTTAAATGACGTTGAAATACATCAATGGCACTCAAAGAGTTAAAAGAAAAAGTTCCATTGAACCAAACTCAATCATGAGTAACACAAGTGAGCGAGCAAAACAGTGAGGGAGAGACGAGGAGGAAACACTCAACTAAAACAACAGCTGACAGTCTTATAAGACTCTACAGAGACTGATGAGCCTCATGAATGAGTTGGTTGTTGAAATAAAGACAGCAACTATGTTTATAAAACCTATATCTTCCTTTGTTTAGGAAGACATGGGATCTCTAGCCATCTCTCTATTTACCTACCTAAGGATGTACCAGCTCAATGAGCACTAACTACATGCTGTATGTACGTATCTGTGTGCATGTATGTATGTATGTACTGTATATATTGTATGCGTGCAAGGGAGTTATGCAGTAGGGGGTGGGGTACTGTACACACAGCACACATATATATACAATTACTTAGGTCGACAAAGGCCTCTCTGACCGTTGGCAGGAATTGAGGACGACAGATTGTGTCGCCATTCTCTGACACAAACACACAGGGCAGGGCGGTGACCAAGACAGAATATAAAGCTATTTGAAACTGAAGCAAGTGCCAGATTAATTCCAAATAGAACAATATATCATGATAAATAATAGTATTCAAAAACTGCCAAAATAAAGACTCATCTGTACTGGTGTCCCACTTGGTCTTAAAAGACTCCCCTGAGAGAAAAATAAACACCAGATTCCTTTCCTCGCACCGCCATCGTCTACACTAACCTTGCTGATAGTTGCCACACATGTCCAACTGACTCAAATCTGGGACTTTTCTATCACAGGACTGGGGAAGCGTATCTACCGAAACCCAATTAAACTAACCTATTTTTTCATTAATTTAATGTCCGCTGACAGAGGGACTTTAGAAGATGTCTATGTGCTATAGACAGCCAGTATTACAAGCATTTAAAGAGGAGATCAATTGGCAGAGTGACACAATGCACGCAGAATAAACAAGCTCTATGATGTCTGAAATATTAAACATTATGCCAACTTGCCTAAAACAAAACCTTAATCCCGCTCTTGTTACTCAGACTAATAGCAAGACTAAAAATATGCTTGAAAAGAGGCAACCAACAGCTGTTACTCAGGAATTATCTGCCAATGCAAATATAGACGCAGCTCCACCCCAACTTCTCATCTTCCCATGACTAGTTTTTAGATGCAAATATTCAGTCTGATCCCAAACTCAACTGTTGCTCCTTTCATTTGGATTTCACATCCCAGCCTCACAGCTTCTACGGCGTCTGATGTGGATCATGAGGATAGCAGGACGTACAGTACCACTCGCTGCATTTGTATGTTTCCATGTGTGCTGTTGGTTAAGTGGCACAAGTGACAGATGTGGCAGAAAATCCCTGTGTGTTTTTCCTGACGCTGTCACAGAGTCAGAGTATATCTGTGTGTGTGAGTGTGTTTGCAGACCTTGAGTGCAGTAAAGTGCAGATGTGGTATAACAATAGGCTTTACGTTCCTGTTAGATGAGCTCCCACCTGCTGCAGTATGTCATTATGTTCTGTATGTGGCTGTGTGCCTGTCATACATGTCGCTGTAATGTCGTACAGGATCTATTCAATCTTAACTTTCTCTGTCATCAAAAGTGGTTGTTATGCTGCTTTAGAGGACGCTTTCAGTTTGTTATGTCACCTTATGGAAAGGTGTTTACTACAGAGCAATTATGCTGCAGTTACTATAACAACCCAACGACATTCACACCAACAGGAAACATGGGTTTTTCCTCCAGAGGTATAACAATGGTAACCGCACAGGTGCTGCATTTGTGTAGGTGACGAGGCTACGTTAATAAAACTAAGTTTTAAGTAGGAGGTTATTAGGTGAGGATTTGGTTATCAAAACAAAAAAAAAAAAACTAGGCACAAGGCTCAGTGTGATGATAATGCATCCCATCCACACAGCTGCTAACAGTCTCTACTGCACAAACCAAAGAAGAGAAGAAGAAAGCTGCTTGGAACTAAGATGAGCAGTTGTGTAACTCAAAGATGGTGTAACTCACATGTGAGCAAACTTTTTAATGTGGCCTGCCGAACTTGCCCAAATTATATTATTAAATTCAATTATATTACATTTAGGGCAACGGTAAGTCTATCTGGACAAACTGCCCAAAATGCATAACAACTAAAGCAGGTCATGAAGCAGAACTCCATTCAAAAATCTAACAATGAAGTCGTAACTACCGATCAAACATGCTGAATTCGATGCATGGTCACACTTCTGTTATCAAAGCTTTAGTGCCCAAAATATGGCCCTCCTGGTTTTTCAGTAATTCAAACAATAATATAAATAACTAGAAACGCACTCAGAGAGCGCAGATCTCCACCAAGGCGGCAGCAAATTTTTATTTAAAGTTACCTCTGCCGCCAAGGAGGTTATGTTTTCACCGGGGTTTGTTTATTTGTATGTTTGTTGGTTTGTCGGTTTGCAAAATAACTCAAAAAGTTGTCCAAATCTGCCCACAACTTTTTGAGTTATTTTGCAAACCAACAAACAAACAAATAAACAAACCCCGGTGAAAACATAACCTCCTTGGCGGAGGTAACAAAACAACAGAAACGGACAACATCCCAGGGTCCAACGGTAAGGTTTTTTCCTACTTGCCCTGCCAGACTTCTTTTGACAGGCCAGGTTCTTTTTCTCACTGTGGCGCACACTTTCATGACTTACATTTTACTAAAATCCATTTCTTGATGACTGTATACAACACTACCAAACATTTCTTTCTCCAGAAAGCAGTATTTATTACTATTTCACATTTGATCAACAGCAGTCACACCCGCAGTGTCCTGTCTGAACAGGTGAGCTGTTTAATGCCCGATCACCAGTGTTGTTCCAGTTTATACTTAAAAAGAACCAGCTCAAAGTTCAGGTCACACATATGTAAATGAACTAGGTCATGTTCATAATTCACTTTAAAAAAATTAACTAAGTTCAGTCATTTGTTACACTTTTGTGACTGAACTAGTTCATAGTTCATAATGAAGTTCAGTCACAAAAATTAACTCGTTCACGTTCATTTGTAACGTTTTTACATTCACTCAATAGAACCTCTTCTTAACCATTCGTCAGTTGACCATCTCTTAACCATCTCTGCCGCTCCAAAACTAAGCACCACAGAAAGTACCACAGATGGCACCAGGCTCCGTGACAACAGAAACAGGTGAGGAAATACTTGATTGTAAAAGAAGAAGAAGAAAAAAAAAAAAACAAGTCGGAGCTGCTGGCCTGATCGGGCTTTTTTACCTTTTTTTTTTTTACTTGCACCGGGCATTCGGGGAAACGTTAATGTCCGACCCTGCATTCCTGTGGTTTTCTTTACTTATTGAAGGCCCTGATCAGATATCTGCAGACTAGCATAACATTTTAGACATTAACCAAATATTACAAAGCAAACTGGGCTACTATGTATTATGATAATCCCTTCAGATAGACAACAGAAATGTAAAGTATATAGACAAAAAAAATACAAGAGACTAAGAGCAGGAGAAAGATAAAGGACGAGCAGAGTGTTTGTCTTTGTTGTGGTCAGCAGTGAGAGGGTGGACATGAAAGTACAGAGGATGGACAGAGATGAGAGAGGAAAGGTCTGGAAGCCATATGAAACAACAGGAAGAGAGAAAGGGAAAGAACTATAGGACAGGGAGTACGAGAGGAAGAGACTTTACAACTGAGGAAGGAGGGAGGGAAGGCTGAAGCAAAAAAGGGAGAGTAACTGACAATGGAATATGCTGAAACATCAAGTCACATCTGCGCACACACACACATAAACAGCCAAACACAGCCAGCACAAGCTGTGAAAATGTTTTGTCAGATGTTGTGTGAGAATATACAACCTCCCTAAAACCATATTTGGTCATTTCTTTTTAATTTGCCTGGTCAAAAGCAGAGCACTGACTTACTTCACCTGAGCTCTGTCGTCAGTTTGGCTCTTGTTGGCTCTCCAGGGGGAAAACAGTCAGACCTGAACATCTGGGTCTTTGTGATACCATTATAGTTGTGTAAAATCTGGCACACAACCTCGACTTGAACTCTGATTGCACCCTTCAAGTGCAACATTCTTGAATATGAGCACTAATGGAATAAATCTGCAGCTAATATAAAACCCAAATGTGCATACACATTACTATACATTATGTATTTAACATTCCTACAGTTTTACCGTACTAAAAAATATTGGGGTCAAATTCCTAGTGTGTGTTCACGCTTAAAGCTGATTCTGAAATGTAGGAAAAATATATATGAGTCTAGATTACTAATGCAAGATGCAAAAAAAGAGGTTTTGCTGATGGTTAAGGCGAGGAGAAGAAGAAGGTTAGACCCACCGACAGCTGCTGTGAAGTTAGTAATGAGGAAAGATCATCATTAGCTTTAAAGAGGTTTGATTTAGTGAGCAAATACATGCAATGATAAATGTTAAACCATCCAGGGTCCACAGGAGATCCCATCTCATCTATGGTTTAATCCAAAGTTAAATCTTGTTCATCTCCCCTCTGGATGGTCAAACCCTGTTTTACCCAGCAGCTCTCACAATTCACCTGGATCTATAGTATGGATATATGTGGACAGCTATGATTAAATCTGGATAGAGACTTTTTTTTTTTACTGTGTGCAAGTAATGATAAGAAAATCAGGTCTCTCAGACTTGTTTTGTGCAAGCACAGAGCTATGAACAACACACTGAATGTGTAAAACAGCAAAGTGTCAACTGATAAAATATCAAATAAAATCCCATAAAGTGAAGTAGTTTTCACAGACTTCCAAGCAGCCCTCTCAGACTTAACAGCACTTAACCAGGGCTTACACACAGTAACACACACACAACTCTAAATTTAGCCATTTTCTTATTAACTTCACCGTCTCATACATCAAGAGCAAATCAGTCTCTGACAGATTTAGTTTGATTAAGCTGAGGAACTTTAAGACGGCGCTGAGCAGAGGCAGCTGGGGTCGACACTATCAACAAGCACTTCTAGTACTACTAGTACAGACTGCTGGAGGAAATACAAGCGTGTACAAATACACAGAAGAACAACACTTCACTTCATCGGTCATGTCTCCCTCTTTCACCCTAACACTCCTTAGTCCTGGCCAGGGTTGTGTCTACATCCTGGAGGTATGAGAGAGGGTGCGCACACACACACACACACACACACACACACACACACACTCACAGTCAATCACTTCTTTGCCCTTTCCCACTCTTTCTCCTTATTCTCCTCTTTCTCTTTCTCAACCCGTCTCCTTTGTCCCCTCATGGGACCAGGTCGACCTCTAGAACCGGGCCAGTCTTTCCTCTCTGGAACAGGCCCTGTGGGAAGTGACTTGTGGATTCTGGCTGCGTAATGACTGCTCACTATCCATGAATGGAGGGGCACAGGGTGAATAGTGACGAGAGGGAATTGAGGTGGGATAAACAGGAATTGTGTCTGTGTGTGTGGCAAACAGGAAAAGAAGATAAACAGCAATTAGTTTATCTAGGCGTGACTGTGCTTTGTTATTCTTTTTCATGCGATAAGGGACATCGCTCAGATCTCATTTGAGCCGTTTAGTTTCACAGACGTTATCGTCACTACGGAGTTTAAGCACAAAGCGTCATGGCATGTCCATCCACAGACAAGACACATGAACACACAAGTCCTTGAGAAGCACTTAAACCATGCTACAGATGAAAGATTGTTGGGCAAAGACATACGTCTATAAATAACTGAGGGATGTCAGGGGAGGAATGTACAGGCAGACTGTGTCCACAAGAGGAAGATTGACTGTGGACATTAGCAGGTCAGCTGGAAGCATGTGTCCAATCTAGACTGTATTTTTTTACTCAGTTTTTCTATTTCAAAGCCCCACAGAAGCAGGTAGCTAGTGGGCATCAAGATGTCTGACAGGGACGCCCTATGTCTCTTCAATTAACCTTCACTAGTTCGACCTACTTTTAACATTAAAATAGCATACCATTCAACCCAGTGCTATATTTGGCAGAGGAGCCTCAGTGTTGAATATTTAGTGAAAAGGCACAATTGAAGGTCAAAGTTGTGACATGTCAGTGGGTCAGGCTATGGAGTCCTCCGTTAAAGGTGCAATTTTGGGCTGAACCTAGACAGAAGTTGACAAACAAAAGTGGTAGTCCATGACCGTACCATTTCGTGAAAACGGGCAGCAAAAAAGCCTCTATTGCAACAATCTGTGTTTAAAAAAAAAAAAAAAAAAAAAACATTCAGAATATGACAAAATTATGCAGCTGCAAGCTGATCACAATGTTACCGCTGAAAACATATTTTCTTCACATTCAATATTCATTCAGGCCTGGTCCAAAGCATGTTTTTTTTTTCTTGTTGGTTTTTGTTTGTGTTTTCAAAACAAGACACAAAATTACATGGGCGGCACAGTGGTGTAGTGGTTAGCACTGTCACCTCACAGCAAGAAGGTACCAGGTTTGAATCCCAGCCCGGGGCCTTTCTGTGTAGAGTTTGTATGTTCTCCCTGTGTCTGTGTGGGTTCTCTCCGGGTACTCCAGCTTCCTCCCACCATCCAAAAACATGCATTGGATTAGGTTAATTGGTTAATTTAAATTTTCCGTGAGTGTGACTGGTTGTCTGTCCAGGGTGTACCCTGCCTTTTTTGTCGCTTCACAATTCATGAGGGGACATGAATTTACTGGACCCACCTTGCTCAGAGCAACATGGATAGATTTTAAAAGAGCGTTAGTTATTAACTACTCAGGATCCTGTGTTAGTAAGCCAAAGATGACCCTTGTTGGCCTGCAGCACAAACTAGACTTTATGTAAACTCTTGACTCTGGAGTGTCAGGTGTTCCCCTCTGAGGTTGGAGAGAGCGACCTCTGACCTCTGACCTGCTGACCTGCACCTCAGCACAAATGGATTAACAGTGCAGTCAAAACACACACAGGGAGGAAGATCCCATTTGCTTATCATGTCCCTGTTCAAACCACCCCTGATGACTACTGTAACTGTAAAGGCAGACACACACAAGATGAGACGCCCCACACACACACACACACCCACGCACACAGGCACACACACACAGTCACTACGCCCTTCTACGCAATGTCAGTCCCCCAGCATAGATGGGCCCCTCTTTTTACCCCTCACTAGTAATATGATCCATCTCTGACCTGAGGTTAGAGTAGGAATCCTATCCCACAGTAGTTGAAGACAAAAGAGCGACTGGCCACAGTTAAATGCTCACATGCAAAATATATAATCATGCAATACATTCCTTTGGGTCAAATACTGTCAAGGCGATAAGTCATGAGTTCAAATTTGAGGTCAAAACCAACACTAGAGAGCAGAGGTGAGGTGTGATGATTGCTACACTGCGAACCAGTGAGTAATAGGAGGCTGCAAAATATTATGACACGTCTATGGATGCTTTAATTAAAACAGCCATTCAAAACAATTCCACCAGCTGCTCTGCATTATGACACATTCAAATCCATGAGTAATGCTGGGGGTGTTTTCCCTTTTTTTTAAAATCAACAGGTGTTTTCTGTGGAAGGAGGAAAGCATACATGCCTGTGTTGTAATCAATCTAAAGCCAGTGCTTCTGTACACGCAGTGCTGGCCTTGGGGCGATGTGGGAGCTGGCATGCTGAGTAACATACAGCATTCCTGTCTAGTCTCTCACACCTTGTCCTCAGCTGCTAGCCTACACCGAATGATTGAGTGACTTGAATGGAACAAAGCTTTGAAAAGGAGCTCCACCTAGGACTGCATCAAAACTTCTACAGGTAAAGACGGTAGGAGCGGTTGAGACATAGCAATGGGATCACACAGGATTAGTTAATGTCTGGTAGCTATCACATAGCGGCTGTCTCCTAATCAATCCATTCCTCACCATACATCACATCCACTTGTATCTGGGATCCGTCTACTCAGCTTATCATTTCCCTACAAGTTTTTGAATCAGTGTTTGTGTGTGAGTGTGACTCACAGTCAGGCAGGATAAATAGATGGTAAAAAGGACATGGAATAGGGAACAAAAACTAATGACTCAGAACTTAAATCCTCCTCAGTCACCAATGTTGAGAGGAATTTGGGCTGGTCTTCTCAATCCTACTTTGCAACATATTTCAGAGGCAAATTAGATAAACAAAGGAGGCCTTGAAGAGAATCGACAGAAAACACAATCGCTGAACTATTACGCTTGTCGACAGGACAACATGACGAGACGACCTATCAAACAGGAAACAGTGGTTCAAAGCAGCTGATATCTTTTACAGGTCTGCAGTCGAAGTGACAGCTCTATCTCTTAATCTTTACGTAGCAGCCACAGTGACCAGAGTCTGAGTTAATATACAACCACTGTGTGTGTGAGACTACAGGAGGTGGCTTTGCAAGGGCAGCAAAACAAATCACAGGCTTCAGCGAAGGGGATTGATTTTCCATTTATCTTTTGAGTTGACCAACTTTGTTTACATGCATAAAACAGCATGAAGAAATAGAAGAGGGGGGAAAGGGTTGTAAAGGCCTCCTGTGATCTCTGTGTCCTTTGAAGACCTGAACACAGATGGTGAGTCCGTTGAGAGGGAATCCATCATTTCTGACAGCACACAACACTCCTATTAACATAAAACCTGAATCAGGACAAACACAGCCATGTGTCACCGGTAGCTACTCCATGGTTCTTTCAATGGATGAAATGTGACAGTCACCTTGGACCTGAGCAGCAATCTCTGCACATCAATGACGATGTTATTATGACAGAGCAGCAAGACCTCAAAAGAGATCAGATGAATTCAAAGTCACACATCTCAGCTGGAATTACATTTGATGTATCCATCTGTGTGCCATTTATATGACATATACTGTGGGTGCCAGTTAGAAGTATACTCATAGTACAGGAACTTACGGATTTTGATCTTCTTGGGATCCAACTTGCGGACTTCACCCTGCAGCTTCTGCAGGCGTCCCTGGATCCTGCAGGATCTTCTGAACACCATCCCCGCCTCCATCTCGATGCCGAGAAAGATGTCGCTGGCATGTCGAGAAAGGTCAGAAAGTTGGTGGATTATGTTGGTCAATGTGTGACACCCGACCTCATCCAGAGACGAGAACAACACGGGTTTTCGCAGTTTGCGTTTCCCACTTTCCTGTCTCGGTATCCAGCCATCCGTCGCCGATAACCTACTAACATGCCGCGGCTCGATGCTCCTCTGGTGAAAGGGCATATTTATTTCATACCAATAACTCCAGCTCCGAAAACTGTCCAAAACTCACAGCTTTAAAACAAATCCAAGAAGCGTCGACGTGTTTGAGCTGCTCTTATTTGAGAGGCAGAATAATCCTCCAATCCCGCCATATTTTTTTTTGTTTTGTTTTTCAAAAGCATGGGATTTAGCGCTGCTGTACACTGGAGACGTTGCCTCCCAAAGTCTATTCAAATTCAAGCAGACAGAGAGCAGCAGGCTCAGAGACAGAGGGAAAAAAAAAAACAAGGAAAGTAGGAAAAAGTATAAATAAAAACCCGGACAAACACTAGAACCACCTGTAGCAACTGGAACCGGAGCCAGAAACACAGAGGACACTTTACCTGCTGCTGTCGGAGCCAGTTCAGCGGTCTGATGGAAAATCTGGACCGGATTGAACATCCAAACGGAAGCGGATTGTTCCTCCAAACCGGCCCGGAGGAGAAGAGGCCACCAACACACTAAGAAAAAACACAGTGTTATAGTCAGCATTTTATTAATCTATTCTATTAACCGATATGTTTAATAATCATTCACATCATCAAGTATTCCTTAATCCCTATTATTAGGCATAATGCCAAACACCTAAACTTTCAATCCCTAAATTACTATATTATTTTAAACATATAATCAAAGCCTAATTGAAAACAATTCAAGATTCAAGTCTTTCCACATTAAATAGCCTAATAACTTTCACAATAAGCTAACTTAAATGCTGACTGAACCCATAAACCCACGCTAATAACATTTTGTTTTTAATAAATACATACAGTGCAGTCAAAGCAGTCAATTTTAAATACTTTATACACCACTGAGGTGATTAGTAGTCCAGTACTGCATATATCATATGGTTTTATGTTAAAAAAAAAAAAAGTAAGTACTAACTACACGATACAGATGTAATGGGGTAAAATGAATCACATTACCTTGTTAAATATTAGCGGAGTAGAATAATAAAGTTGCATAAAATGGTACTTTAAGGAAAGTACTTGAGTAAATGTACTGAGTTTTAATCCACCACTCAATAAATAAAATTAAATGACGACATAAAATTATGTTAGCTAGTTTCTATAGTTAGCTAACCTAGTGTTAGCATAGCTCAGTTGGTATATGATTTCTTCAATGCTGTGCTATAGCTAACTAGTTATTTAGCTAGCTAGTTAGGTTGAGAGTTAAGTTAACACATATTTACCACAAAGAGCAATAAATCCTGAGAATATGGGTGTTATTGTTATCAATACATGGTAACTCTTAATTTGCTTGTGTAATTCATATTTTATTATATTTTTACAAATGACAAACATCCTCATAGCTACTGACAGGTTAAGCTAACGTTAGCTACACATTAGTGCGGGGCTGTTAGCTTACAGTGATATTTAATTTTAAACGAAGGATATGCTTCATGCTATGTTTTAAAATAACCCCCGAACAACAGATTCTCCGGACAGTTGTCTCTGATTTATCTCCTCTCTCTTTGTCCAGTCCACTGCCTGACATTCATATCGTGACTCTTAAAATTCCAGAGAGCAAACTGCCATCATTAATAGCATACATTATAGCAGTTCAGCCTTAAACCTGTGACCTATGGATCCTTTTTGAAGTCTAACAATGTCCAGTTGGTGAAATGTGTCTCTGTAGTGATTATTGTGCCACCTGGTGTCTTCAAGTGAACACAGCAACTTCAAAAGGTGCCTCCATGGGACATTAAATCCAGTTTTGCCACTGTCCATGTTTTCTCTCATTAGTCAACTAACTGGAAATCTTCTGACTGACATCCCATGTACATAATGGGAAATATTGAAGGCAACATAGATTGCCGTTATTCTGTTTCACATTGAGCAACATCTGCATTTCTCTTTCGCTCAGCACAAAATGTGTTTGACAGGAGAACAGCTGGAGGATGACACATTCACCACTGGTGGAAAAAAGGAACTAATACTATAATATATATTTCGGACTGTTCTCAGTGTCCCTTCCACTTAGTAGCTGGTTGAATACAGCAAGAAGGCAAATAAAAACTAATTAAAGTAATGAATTCAGCCTTAATTAAGATTGATTTTTGCTTCCATCACACAAAATTAAAATAGTGAAAAGAGACAAGCAAACTACCGACTTCTAGAGATGAACATAAGTTTAATCAAGATTAAATATATGCCCAAAAAAGATCTTGCAACTCATAAGAGATCCAAACAAGTCAAAACAATACAAAAAGATGAGCTTTTCTGTCTGCCATGTCGATAGAGTCTTACAGTTTAGTATACTTCCTACGAGTTTTGGACTTTCATTCGGGGTAAAATGTTTACACATATATCTCATTCACCATATTTTACAGTGCATTGATTCTCAAAGCCATAGCCTTCTTCCACATCTAAAAACCCATACATAAACTCATTTATAGTATTATTTACATACAAGGCTTGAACTCAAACCATTTGGTGAGCAATAAGAAAAACAAACAGCACACATCAGAACATCTCTTAGAACTTCATGGCTTGGTTAAGCCATAGTGACAGTTTGTTACACAAATCACTGAAAGGATGAGAGGCAGTACTGGCCTCTAATTAAATAATATGATGAACTAACACTCAGCAAGGACATTGCAGGATTACTCAACTTCCAAGTTATTCTGCCGCTGCATCTTTAAAGTTTGGTTGCATACACACAAAAATCTACAGAAACTGATTAATGAGTGACAAACTGAAACCACCTGCTGAACACACTGCACACATAATGCACCTGGTAGGTAAACAAAGCATGCTTATGTACTGTGAAACTGAAGAACACAGTGGATCTGTGAGTATGGCAAGAAATTAACTGAACAAACTGAGTTAGTAGGCAACAAAGTCACCAAAGATATCATCTCAGTTTAGTCGCAATACCTTATTTGAGTTGATAATTTGAGTTAATTTATACCAGATAGAAAAAAAGATGGAGCTCTAGAGAGATGTAACAATGTCTTAACCTCCAAAATATGGATTTTCTATTTTATTGTCAGGTGGATTTGTGTGCCAGAGCCGAGTGCAGCATCTCCAAACACACAAAGACGAACACAAAAATCCCCCAGGTACTATTAATATAACATCTGTCGTAATACTAGCTCCTTTTTTTCCCCTTGATTCTATCATGAAAAATCAATGAGCAATTGATGCCAGCAATCATATGCAAACAGACACACTTAAGCAAATATTGTAGGAGAAAGAAAGAACAAATATTTATTTAGTAATTTGTTTTCAGACTTCTTATTCTGCATCACACACTGAGCTGCTTGAGTTTTATATTGAGTTGCTCACTCCTATAACACTCAACAACCTCAGTCATGGAATGACTTCTTGCCTGTCCTTCATAAATTTTGCCGGTGGACTCCATTAAATAAAATTTAACTTGGTGCAATCAGACTGTATCAAGAATTGAAGGTGAAAAACTGAATATCTGTGTGCAGGAAGAAGCCAAAAAAAAAGAGCACTGCTTCCACTAAACACCCTCTCAGATCTTCATAGGCATGGTGGTGAGGGAAGCGAATAACACACTACTGTTTTACAACAACAACAACAAAAAAGATGATTAAATCTGTGTACATCGGTGTTTTTAATGTGTGTGAGAGACTTGGCAAAGACCAGAAACTCTCTGAGGAACATAGGCATAGCGTTATGAAGTACATTTGCAATATAATAAGATCTTCAACATTGTCTGTGTTCTTGTGGGAAAACCAGCCATTACCGCCGAACAGGAAACTAGTGGCTCACAGAGCGCTGGACTCTCCGGGTTATGAAAGTGTCACTCAGGGCAGAAGCAGCCACAAGGCCACGCTGGACAGTGATGGGCTGGGGTGGTGACAGGAGAGGAGCCCGGGGTGAAAAGTGGTCAAATACAATATGAGAGCGAAAGTCCTACAGCCTGGGTCTATGTGAGCGCAGCGAGGACAGGTGGTTAATATACAACAGGAGTACACACTCCTCGATGACAGGCTCTAGCGTGGGTGCATCTTGGGACACGCACACACATAGAGCACATACACACTAGTCCGGGCTCAAACTAGGGCTTAGGATGCGTCTCTTTGTCGCCCTCTGGTGGTTTTTGTCCAGAATAGATCAGTTTTCTCCTTCACACACAAAAAGGCTGCCGTCACACAAATCTCCACCTACACATACATACATACATATGAACATACACACTCCTTGGCTCCCCCTGTGTCTGTATTCAGGCTTATCTGGTGTAGTAGACTCTGTAGTAAACACTCTTGGAGCGCCAGAGTGAATAGGAGTTGTCAAACTTGAGCAGGTAGACTCCACGGCCGGGGTACTGGTGGCTGCCGGCGTAAACCTCCTCATGACAGTCTCGCCGGTAAACCGGCACAATCTCATCCACCTGGGGCTTCCCTGCCTCCTTCTTCGCCTTCTCCTCCTCAGTGGGAGGATCACCTGAGGACAAAAGAACAATGTGATAAAAAGCAGGAGAGAATCACCTGAGTCATCGTTGTGACTCCACATAAACACACAGCTCTTTTGGATAGCTTCATGCTATAAGCAACATAATACTATTGAATTTTTGCGCAATAAAAAAAGAATATTTTGTGATGCTACCCATCACCCGTTTGTGTACTTCAATTTCACAATGAAGTTCAGCAATCTGACCATCTTCATCTTGTTTTTCGCAACCAGACGTGATACAAGAATCCGATGTACAACTGAACATTGAACATTTATAGGTGGCCGAAATAGTTCACAAACATCTTGCTGTAATGAAGAAGACTTGAAACAAGTGTTTGAAGTCATGTTTACTAAAGCAAGTGGGAAGTAGGGTCATTTTCTCACAGACTTCTGTAAATCAGAGGAGTTTCCCCCTGCTGGTTATAAGTAAAAATGGAGTTTAGAGCATGTGCGCATTGCCTTCACTTCCTAGAACATAGAAACTGCCACCTGGCACAAGCATAATGCCAAATAATACGGTTTAATATTGCACCATCCCAAAGCCCTTTAGGCCTGTTGTTTTACTATACAGTACATGAATACATAATTGTTATTATAACATTATTATTAAGTAATTACCTCTGCATTTGCTGATCATAGGTTTTAATAATAACTTACTAACTAAACTAAAACCAATTGTAAGCAGACATTCAAGTGTACAACTATTGTACAATTTCCTTAAAAAAAATAGTTCATGAACAAAAACAAATGTTTGTTCATCAATATATATGCATGTGCCTAAAGACGAAAATATGCAGGCAGTGGGCACACACATTTTTGTTATAATAACATAACTTTCACGAAGATATGACATCAAGAAACTCATTTATCATAGATCAACATTTTCAAATTTTTTATTTTTATATTATCAAAACGGCAAACTCTCAGAGCCAGTTGGATCGCATCTTGCTCAGGCAAGTCCTTTAGTTTTCATGAAAAGAGCAAATTTATGCTAGTGTTCAAAAAAAAAAAAAAAAAAAAAAATCATAGGAGGACGGCACTGCTGGCTGCCCCAAAAATATGACTCTGATTCACACCGAAAGAAGGTCACTATTTTGGTGATTGTGGTCGTCACTTTACTAAGCTGTCTACTATGGTGCATGATGCAGTGGTCTGCTGTTAGTGAGTCCCACCAGCTTTTCCCACCGTCATTTCATTCATTTTCCTGACGGACTTCTCCACTGCATAGAAAATTTCGTCCCGTGTGTTGTGACCACATCCAGGAACTCCTCACTGACAAAGAAGTCCGCCTTCAGGCTTCTTCCACACAAAAAAAAAAATCATTGGAAGTATTTTTTACGCCCTCATCACGCGGCTAGTTTGCTGCTGCAAGTAATGGCTAATACTGACAGGCTGCAGTGCAGGAGTTACAAAATCGAGGTGCATTGTGGGGCACTGTGGACACCATGTTTCTGTGAAACCAACAGAATTGTATGATGACAGATATTTTGTTATTTGCATGTGCTTATGGGCTTTGACACATGCAGTAGACCACCAGAAGTTTTATCTGGGTGCCAATTCCACTGCACAATACCATCTATTATCTTATCAGCATACACATACTGCCACAATTCATTTCCATTTCACACCACTGCTCTGGTTTCCACCAAAGAACACAAACAGAAGGCAAATGGAGAACTATGACGTGTTTGACCATGGTGTAGGTCTGTTCTGAACTAGAGATAAGAATATAACAATATCTATTTATTCATCCCTCCACTGGCAAGACATTCCTACTCAAAGCAACAGCTTCCGTCAAAAGATAAAACTAAATAACCACCATGACGTGACATGGCAGTAAATAGCAGAGCATGTGGAACATAGTCACCATAGCAAATGACTCTGAATCCAAGAACCACAGTTCAACCACCATGACCCATCTATGTCACTTCATATTATGTCCAATAGTGAAACGAAGGAAGCAGCTAGTTCTTCTACTCTAAGAATAAAAATATTAACATTATGATATTTGAGTGTTCAAACTGTAGTGGTTAGCACTGTCGCCTCACAGCAAGAAGGCACCAGGGTCGATTCCCGGCCCGGGACCTTTCTGTGTAGAGTTTGCATGTTCTCCCTGTGTCTGCGTGGGTTCTCTCCGGGTACTCCAGCTTCCTCCCACCATCCAAAAACATGCATGGGGATTAGGTTAATTGGCCAATTTAAATTGACCGCAGGTGTGAATCTGAGTGTGAGTGGTTCTCTGTCTCTATGTGTCCTGTGATGAACTGGAGACTTGTCCAGGGTGTACCCTGCCTTCTGCCCTAAGACAGCTGGGATAGGCTCCAGCCCCCCGTGACTCTATGAGGATAAGCGGTAGAAAATCGATGATGGATAAGTGTTCAAATTAGCCTGTTTTTGTTTACATAACAATGAACATATCTGGAAGGAGACACCTCAACATAACAGCACCGTAAAAGGGGGGAGGCTTTAAGCAGATATTTTCAGGACCACCCACAGCCAAAGGTTGGTCCAACATTGCTGCAACGCCTGAAAATATTGGCATCAGAAATATTTTTGGCATCACAGACTTCCCTCCCACACCTCACCTTCCTCATCCTCGTCCTCATCACTGGACTCCGACACATGCACGCTGACCGAAGCAGAGGCAGCATCCGTCCACTCGAAGAACACCCCGAAGCCGATGTCATAATAGTCTGTGGCAAACTCCCAGAACAGGTAAGAGCCCTCCTCGTGGGTGGGCACTCGCACCGTCACCACCTCGCCGCGTCCTACTGTGATCACACTGTCTGCGTCTTGTCGGATTTTCTCCTTGAAGTCCTTGATCTGTGGCCGTGTCCACATGGAGGGAGCAGCTATGACCGGTGGGGAGTCTGCTGTGATCAACGGACAAGAGAACAATCTGCTCAAACACTCTGCCAAAGCAGATTTCCTGGAAGCATGCAAACACTGAAAGCCAAACTAGCTCAACCAACAGGCCACCTGTTTGTTTGTGTGTTTTGCAGAGAAAGACAGAGAGAGAGAGAGCATGTAACCAATAGCAGAGCTGTTTTTATTTTTTTTTGCACACCCACATTCTTCCATCTTTCCTCAAAACACTGTATAGCGAGTCAGCAGTGAGCTGCAGTGAATTAAATTGACTCAGGATATATGTTTTGGAATCACTACTGGTGTGACTACTAACTCTTCAGTAAGCAGAATTAGTGTTTGGATGATAAGTAAACCAGCAGACTATCACATATCACTTGTTCCAGCGCTCCTCCTCCCTGCCCTTCGGGTTACATCAACAAGAACAAAACAGATATGAATCAGGTTTCAAGTATAGCTTTGTTTGTTTGGCAGAAAGCATTCCCCTCTCTCGCCCGAGGCCATTAGCTACACAATAAACATCAAGTCAACTCCAGTGGTTTTTAAAATGAGGAACAGCTACGGCCCACCAACCTAATAAAGGCCCGTTCTCTGACACCTCCTCTGCTGGCTCAGGCTCTGGCTCCCGGTCCATGCTCTCTGAGTACGAGTCTGACTGGCCTCCGTTGACTGTAGGGGATTCCTCGCCAGCAGGTGAGGTTGCACACAACGGTACTGCTGCTGAGACGGAGATGGGTTCACCACTATTGAAGCCGCTGGAGTCTAATGTGCCGTGCACCATTGAGTCTGCCTGCATCTGCTGCTTCTGTAAGGCCGCCTGGGACACAAAGAAACCAACACTGAGACCAGTCATAGAAATCCAAACCAGGGACATAAACCAAGAATGCTGTTTCTGCAACACCATGGAAGGAAAACAAACTCTGCCTTCATAAGAATAATATTTATATGCATAAAAGACTGCAATATTCTAACTATAATAACTAATTTACATGGCAAATCTTTTTATGTATATTTTTATACTTGAGAATTTAGAAGTCATATCCATAGTCTATTTTAAATATTTCATTTGCCATTAAAAATCTATTTATTTTCATTTTTGTAAGTACACACTCTAAATATTTAATATCATTATTAATTACGCTATTATTTAATTATTGTTGGGTTTTTTTCTTACTGTAACTTGTTTACGCTGCTGTAATAAATGAATTTCCCCCATAATATCAATTAAAATTATTCTATTTTATTCTGTTACAGCTAAAATTGTTGCCCTGATGGGTTTGGTCAAGGCTGGGCTCATAACAAAGCACTTTGATTATTTAAGTTTCAATTTTGTTTATCGATATTTGGCTAACACATCTCTGTAAATTGCATTTTGACTCAAGTCCCCTTGTCTGCATGAATCACAAAGTGTGCCTATTTCTAGATAGACAGATTGATGATAGGTAGATACTTTATTCATCTCACAGAGAAAGTCACATTTCTAAATTAATAATTAATAATTTAATAATTCCTTTTCTAATTTACTAGGTTATCTTTGAAAGAAGATAGTTTTCCCCATTAAGTGTAAATTCAGTGAAAGTCTATCTCTCTATCAGTAACTACATACTACCTGTTGCTGGGCCAGCTGGACCTGGTAGAGCTGTTGCATGTACTGCTGGTAGTGCTGCTCCTGGAGCTGACGGATGAGGCCCAGCTGTTGCTCCGGGCTGTTGGGGTATTGCTGGGCAGCATACTGTTGGAACTGCACTGCAGTCTGTGCGTTCAATGCCGCCATTATTTGTTGTCTGGGAAAAAGAACACAGGGGCAGCGTTGGTGAGGAAGGAAATACAGGAAACTGAGAGGAGACCATGGAGGACAGTGGAAAGCAGCAGGATATTAACATAGACAGAAGAGTGGTAGTGAGAAGGGGTCGTCCTCTGTGGAACAGGGTTCAGTCAAACAATGACCCCTGCTTGACAATGAATCTGTCACAACAGATAATAGCTCTGTAGATCTTATGTGTTATGCATACTTCTGCTGTTCAATCCGTAGCCTCTCCTCCTCTGCCTGTCTTCTTTCCTCCTCCTCTCTCCTCAGCCTCTCCTCCTCCTCAAGTCTCCGTCTCTCCTCCTCCTGCCTTTGTCGCTCCCTCTCCTCCTCCTCCAGCCGCTGACGCTTCTCCTCTTCTTTCCTGGGGAAGAGCAAGGAAATGAACTTGTGTGAATGGTCAATGGTTAATGAAAAAAATATTGTAGACGATCAGTCAGTAAACCAATTCTTCCTCTGCTGCTTCAAGGTTTTGCTGGCTGTATACAGAAGAAACTGGAGCACCTTACCTTTTCCTCTCCTGCTCTTCTCTTTCGATCTTATGTGAGATGACGTAGGGAGCAAAGAGGTTACAGCACTTGTTCAGCAGTTTGACAAACTCCACCATAGCATCCTCCTTCTCCAGGGTACCCAGGGAGGCCCACTCTTTCCTGCACAGATGTAGAGAGCATAAGATGGAAGGATGTCATTGCAACAACTGTGTCAGTACTTGTTTGTGTAGATGACAATAAAGAATCATGGAGAGAGAATGGAGGTGAGGATAAATAATATAGGCAGGTGGGCTCCATGATAAGGCTCAGCCATCAAGAATTTTTTTTAATCATTTAGATCATATCTGACTGTTCTACAGAAACAAAACAGAAAATTTAAATTGGTAGCATTTTGTAACAACCATTGTTTTTTAAGAACATAGCAAATAAACAAGGAAAACTATTTTGTTGGCGACAATTTGAGTAATTAGTGAACTTTAAATAAAATTAAAATACTAAGCGTGTCTGTGAAACTGCTCATTCAATCCTATACGTTTAATACATAAAAGTAGCACAGCACAAGTGTTTAATGAACTATATTAATACACCAAAATGCTGGAATATCAAGTGAATATCAAAGGTCACATCCACTCATACATACAGATGTCTGCTGGTTTTACCTGCGGTCGTTGCCCAGGACATCAAAGAAGCCGACCTCCGGTGAAGCATCTGGATTATAAGGTCCGAGTGACACCTGTTTGTGCAGAGCCACCAGTCTAAGCTTCTCTTCATAGGTCGGGTGGAAGGCCTTTCCATCTTTATCTGAGGGCAGGAATGTGGAAGCAGAGAGTTTGCATTTGTTCTTTCTGTCCAGCAGTGAAAAGTGTTTGTGAATACTAAAACACACAAGATTATGTCAATCACTGAAAACTTCAGTCCAAGGTGAGGCAAGTAGACTCATGTATGCAAGACGAGTTAAGCAAGACCTAACCCTAACAGACTAGAAATGCATGACTAAAAACACTAAGCACAGATTACTATTGTGCAGTTTGGCAACCAGTCCAGAACCTGTTTGCTCAGTCATACAGTACAAATGCCCAGTGTTCAAAATTGTTACATGCACTCAGGATATTTGCAACTTAACAATCCCAAGACAAGGTAAGAAGGGGAATATAGGAATGGACTAGATATTTATGTCTTCTATACATTTCTTCTAAGACTGACAAGCCAGATATGAAAAACTGATACATTGCATTGTTTGAACTTCTTGAAAATTACTCAATAAAATTTACATAATCGAATCAGGGTTTCAGCAAAGTGCTTTAATATGATTTTAGAGTTGATTGGATATAGCAGTTATATCTTTTATATGCAATTACAAAGGGTGCAATAATTAAGCGATGGGACTGATGGCTAAAAGGTGACACTATTAATTCCAATAGCCTTTCGTTTGCATGCATGGAAAATACAAACACAAGTATGCCATTATTGGATTTCTTGTTGGAGCAGCAGCAGGGAGTGGTATGGATATGTGGATATAAGGAGGCAGCCAGGCTGTAAAATAGGCCAGTGGTCATGCAACCCTGTAAGTGCCGTAAACGTGGCTTTAAGCAGCATTGTGGATAAAACCAACCCCTTCAGCACAGCAGAGACCTGTCAGCGTCCAATTTGAAGAGAAAGATACGTGTATGCAAATTACATGCAAGCTCCCTAGCGCTGCATCGATGCCAGAGCAGGGCGTGTTTAAAGCCCCCAAACAAATCACCATGAGCCACCAGTGGGCTAGAATAGCTAGCTTCTGTCAGTACACCTCTTCATAATCAAATGGGCGAGAAGAAGTCGTATAACAAGCCAGGGTATTCTTCCCAGAAAAGGTATACGGAAGGCAGACAACACCAGGAAACATCAGAATGAAGACGTTATTAAGTCACACACGTACAAAAATTAACCGCCCGGAAGTCTCGTGCACATTTTACCCTTTAACCACCAGCTAACAGTCTGTTAGCAGCGTTGGCTACTAGTTAGCTTTGTAGCTAATGGAACGTTGCGCCTGACAGCAGCAGCCCCGGCGGTGACAGCGACCAGCTAATAGCTAACGTTAGCTAGAGGCTAACCTCAGCGGTGAGCGACTCACCTCTTAATTTAACTGTCGATGGGAAAGCTAACTGTGTTCGTACGTTAAACTAGTACAAACAGAAAATACCTTTGAAAAACTTAAGGCCCATTCCGTACAGCTCCAGCAAAGGAAAGCCCCATTTCCTCTCTATGGCAGATTTGGCTGTTTCTCCATCTTCGCCTCCCGCGTCACCCGGCGTGTCGGTTTCGGGTTCTGCGGGTTTGGGCTCCGGCTCCTCCACCTGGATCTGCTCGCCCTCCGGGTCGGGACTGAGGGTGAGGCCATCGATGGAAACTTCGAGCCGGCTGGAAGTAGCGCTGTCGAGGTCGCCGCTCTGAACCTCTGTCGCCATCATGTAGACTGTCAGCTGAAGCGGCCACGTACCTACTTCCGTTCAGCCTTACCGGAAGTTCCGGGATAGTTTTTTTTTTTTTTGTCAATGTAAATAATGACGACGCTTTAACCGATAAGAGAAATATTTACAAAAAATATTTCTTCAACTATTGAGACTGTTCGAAAACCGATTTCCCCTCTTATGTTTTGTTGTAATTTAAGAACAGTATGACAGATAATATACTATACTATATTATTCACTTTCGCTTTGTTTCATTAATGAAAAGTAATAATGAAGTGATGATAATTCAGTGGCCATTTTTCACTGAATTAGTTACTTATTAGTTACCATTTATCACTGTATGTAAAAGTAATAAAAATAATTTTAGTATGGTTTGTAATACACCTAGAATTACCAATGTAATACTACTACTACTACCAACAATAATAATAATAATAATAATAATTTTGTTATGTTTTAGATATATCACAGGGAATGTAAATGTTGTGCCCAGCCATCTGGGCAGAAAATTTCTGGCATTTCTGTACTGACAATTTTCATATTCAACAACAGTTTGTGATAATATTAATGTACCCACTTTTATTAGGAAACTATAACTGTACTATATCTCCTGGAAACATCCCTCAAATACACAAAGACTGAACTCATAACAAAGGCCCATAGGACAGCTGACATTTTAACGTATACCTGCCAACTTGTGTGGATAATTTACCTGTCTGTCTGCAGTTCAAATGTATAGTGGTCAGGTCAAACTGTGGGTTAAACAGTGGCAAAACTTTAAAGGTGTGAACATGCTTTTGTTTGTGTCTACAGAGTCAGCTGTGAACTGGAAAGGCCGGCAGAAAATCCCAATGTGTTTTTGCTGTTTGATGTTTGAAAGTGCATTTTGTTTATCAGCATGAATCCATGCAGAACTGCATACTTTTACTCTAATTAAAAAGACAAATTTCTATTGTGGGCTGAAAATAAAAGCAAAAGTGCAAAAATGCTGAATTCATACTTTTCACTGGTTTTTGCACAGATGAATGTACGAGGTATTTACTGTCATTTAATGATCCGCGGACAGCTTTCCTCCCAGAAGACATTGTCATTGTCCATTACAAAAGATCAGGAACTTCAACAGCCTGGTTTTTGCATAGCAATCTGGTCTGTGCACACAGGCAATACCCAATTAGAGCCTTCAGACAAAGCAACGTGAACTGTGAATGTCTTTACCAACAAGCATGACTTACCTGAACGATGCCATTTGTGTCAAAGCAGGGAGATCAATAAGCGATGTTGTGGATATGAAATGACTCAACGACTCAATGTCAAGTCATTTTCCCACACTGATCAAGAAGAAAATAACTGGAGAAAACTTTTGAAGTTTTTTTTAGGTCCATGCTATGGGTCTCTTTTAGGGGCATAGTAGTTTAATGCTTATATGACCTACTCCACAGTTAGAGCTGCATCCCATAAATCATATTTTCATGTTTTTTTTAATCTTATCTTATCATATGAATGTGACTGAGAACCACATTATACTGCAATAATGTCCCACACTTCATGCCCACATCCATGGTACTGAACATATAATTGTACAAAATTTCACTCTGACATTAGAGCTCATTCTCCTGAACAAATTAGTCTGTCTGTGGTGCTACCTGACCTCTTGACTTGATCCCCCTCTCAATTGAAGGTGACTCATTCAATAACAAGCAGCCACTCCTGGCTACTTTTGAACTGAGGTTTGTGTATTGAGATTATCTTTGTTGCCACTGAAAGGGGACAGGAAGTATAATTTCCTATATGTGTCAAAGTAGAGTAGAAGACCTAAAGAGTCTTTGGAAAACTAATAACTGATATTCTTTGATGTTTAAGCCTAAAGAGGGAAAAAACTTTGTAAGCCCATTGGATATAGAATCACAGCCAAAATATTCTGAATCAGATTCACATTTATTTATTATTTATTAAGTGTGCACATATATAAAAACAATAAAGGAATTCTGCTTACAAGAACAAGGAATGTGACTCTGTTCTTAGTTGACTTACAAAGACATAGCAATACCAGAATAAGAACAATAAAAATTAACAAAATAGGTAAATGTTTTTTCAAAAATATTCATTAAGTGTCTTCTATTTATGCTAATAACATCAACTCAATACATATATAATTGTGTAATTTCATTATGTACACAAAAAGACTCTAGCATAGGAAACTGGCCACATAGTGTTCAATTAGTTGTATTCATACGTTTATCTGCAGTGCAAAATTTGACAGTAGATTATAGATACAGCTGAAAAAAAATGTATTAGCTTCAGTTATTATGAAGCAACAATCTTGTGAGGCTCTAACCCGTTGAGGAAATGGCAGTTTCCGACTCTATCTCTTTGAAGCCTACAGGTCCATTATTGCCTCATCCATTCCAAAGCGGATAAATGTTTTCACTGCCGATGTGTATTGAGCATGCAGATTCCATTAAACCCCTTTAAAGAGACCTGCGGCCGCTCCACCGTCCCAGGTGTGATGTCTTCACACCTCCGGCGGCCTACAGACGTCTGAAGTCGGTGCGCGGCCGCTGCAGTGCCAGCCGGCACCGATGGTCGCCCCATTCACACATAGACAGAGCACCACCTTTGATCGCAGGGGGATTTAACCCCAACGAGGAGCGCAGGTCACAATCTCAGTCAGTCGCTGGAAATAAGACGTTGATGAACATGTCTTCAGTTCATGGGAGTATGCGCGTCGGAGACTTGAACCATTTCCACATGTATCACGAGGGGTCTCTGCAGATAAACAGCATGGTGAACTCAGGTAGGTACCAGGGAAAGTGTAATATGTTTTTTTTTTGTGGTTTACTATATAACAGACTTCAGCACCGGTCACAGTTTACAGCTGGCTCCGTGCGTAATTTACGCACACGTCCGGTGCCATGCTTATGTGGTAATCTGGATGTTTTCTTTCTCAGATTATGCAGCCCAAGATGTTACAAACTACTTCAACCCTGCAAACTCTGCACCGAGGGCGGATAAATGCGTGGCCATACTGACCCACAGGAGAAAGAGGACCAACTTCACCCAACAGCAAATTGAGGTGCTGGAGAAAGTTTACTCAGACACAAAATACCCAGACATCTACCTGCGGGAGAGACTGGAGGCTCTGACCGGGCTGCCGGAGTCCAGAATTCAGGTAACATCTACTTTAAATGATGAGGGGAAAAACGTCAAGTGAATGCTGTCATATTTCAACTAAGTTATTGCAGATTGTTTAACTGTTCCGTTTTCTACCACAAATTTCAGGTGTGGTTTCAGAACAGAAGGGCCAAGTCTCGTCGCCAGGTTGGTTCATCAGTGTCCATGAAGGTCGCCAACCCACCAGCAGCTGGTCCCTTCAGCCAGCTCCAGAGCAGGATGGGCCCAGAGAAAGGTAGTTATTACTGCTACAGTTTTAGGTCTCTGTTGCAGTTTTTCCCCTACAAAACTTGTATAGTTCCCAGTCACATTAAATAATAAATACAGTCATGACAGATTTCTATTTCATCTTAAGTCACACAAGTTTATATATATGTTGCTAGAAACCTTTACATCTCTCCATTGTAGGAGAAAAAAGCAAAAAAAATTTATATTATTTCAGAACTAACTGCTTCACCCATTTTCGATCTTTTAGTTTATGACAATAATCATGGAGCCGAGGCGCACAGGATAGGAGGTTTTGGACTGGAGGACAGTTTCAGACCTCCACTGCACCAAAACACAGAAGACGCTCACAGAAGCAGTATGCCCTCCAAACCCAGCGGCTATGACCACTCGTCCGTCTCCTGCTTCTACGATAAGGAGGGAAGCAGAGTGAAGCCTGAGCAGATGCAACGGCGAGAGCTGAGCGTGAACGTCCCGTGCTGCAACGTCCACTTGTACCCCAAGGAGAACGAGCATCATCCCAAGGTCGAAGCTTCAGTGACACCCAGCGAGAGTCAGAAGGTTCTGGTGGAATATGACAACTTCCCACCAAACAAGACCATTGGACCAGAGATGAAAGTTGTGATTCCACCCATCCCATCCCAAGGTAACTTCAGCAGGTCATCCCCAAAGGATAACGGATGCCAAATCCAGCAGTATTCACGTGTGAGGGCAACAGGGGACCAGTTCAGTCACTTCTCACCAATCCACGCCACTGAGGCACAGGACTTCACCGACTCAGACTCTGACTGGGAAACTGAGGTCATGGCGGGTTTTGGTGGCTTTATGTGATGTATTATAAGAGCAGCTCCGTGTATCATAAGAGGCAGTATAGTTGTTTGTGTAAAAAAATGTATTTATTGTAAAAAAAAAAAAAGTATTGTTGTTATGTCTGTTAATAAAGACTAAAAGACCAAAATGCTGCTCTGCAATATTATGTTTAATATAAAAAGACGAAAACATTTATATACAATTGCCCTGAGGCAATCTCATATACAACTTTACAAAACTGAAAAAGGAGATGTTCTAGGAAAAAAACTGCTGAGTTGAATTTGTGGGGCTTACATCAGTGATGCAGGCTTAGTGTGGGGGGGTTGCAGCAACAGCCATGCCAAATATGGAAATGCTAAGGTAAAAGGCATCAAAACCCCAGAGTTCTCCTTTATAAAAATACCAAAATCTCTTTTCAGTGCACACAAAAATTACAAAAAGCCATTTCTGAATACAGAAATGTTGACGACAGTCCTAATAATCACAGATATTGTACAATTATCTACAATAAACAATTTTATAAAACATTCTTTAGCCTCCCTGTGCTTACCATCAGCGGAGCAACAGAACACAACACTTACTGGGCTAAACTTTAGAGATAGCAAAATATTGTTTTGTAACCATACACACCTACTCAAAAATAAATAAATATGGACTATAAAAACTGTAAGAATTAATGTTTGGCACATGAAACCAATAAATAACCACTGAGAGTTTAAAGATGTGGATTGGTGGCAATAGCTAAAGTTTCTTGTTGATTTGTATTAGATTGGGTGCACCAACATTTTCATACAATAAAATTGGGTGGGTAAAATACTTCTCGCAGCCTCCTTCCCCTTAGCGCAGCAGCACAGCAGTTGCTTCACTGCAACATCCAAATTGAGACTGTATGGTCCACAACATCCACATGAGTGTTTGTGTTTGCAGTCTTCAATCAGTTCGGGTGAAAGCACCATCTCAAAGAGACAATATTACTGGGCCGCCCCTCTGCCTGTGCTTGTGGTGTGGATGATGCAGGTACTCAGACTGCGTTGGTGTTGTTGGCAGAAAATGCATGCAGATTGCCCAGCTGACTAAGGCCACTCTGGATGTGTGCCACGTGGATCTCTACATTGTTCTGGAAGCAACTAGAAACACAGAAAACAACAGAATGAGAAATGTCCAGGACATTGAGGCTGAATGAATAGTGGTAGTGATGCTGACATGGAAAACAAGAACAAAGCAAATGTTTGCCAGATGCATCACATGCATTTGGACAGACAGAAAACTACAAGCCATCCCAGCCACCATCACATGCAGGGTTACGAATGAAGTGTGGCTGGAAATACATCAAGGTCTTCTTACCTGAGGTTGGAGGAATCAATTGATGCCTTGATGTCATTCAGGGAGTCTGTTAGAGACTTAAACTCAAATGAATTCAGATCTCCTCCATCTGCCAGACACTGAAAGAAAACAGGCAAACAGGTCAGTATTTTAAATATTTGCATATTACTTAAATATTGTTCAGACAACAGATTTAACACA
Source organism: Synanceia verrucosa (assembly GCA_029721515.1). Classification (NCBI taxonomy): domain Eukaryota; kingdom Metazoa; phylum Chordata; class Actinopteri; order Perciformes; family Synanceiidae; genus Synanceia; species Synanceia verrucosa. The sequence goes on from CM056570.1 coordinate 4,870,369, forward strand.
CTGACAAATTTGTGCTGACCTCTCTGCCAATAATTAATAAGAAATAAAAGAGTACATCCTTTACCTTGATCTGTAGCAGCAGAGCAGTGAGACGGGACACGAGCTGTGTGAGGCTGGGGTTCGTCACGTCATCCTGTCCGTCCTTCATAGAGCTGCTCAGCTGCACCATCTGCTGGGCTTCGTCTTCACAGCGCCGCCGCAGCTCTGTGGGATGGTCGGCTGGAACCATGCCCTGATCTGGAGCCAGCTGGGCGGACACATCTTAATCTTAAGCATACGTTTCTATACTCGGCTTCAGCAGCAACAATTAGTGAAAGGACTGAGGTGGATCCATTGACTTACATCACAGCAGAACTGCTGAACTTCATGGAGCACCTTGTTGAGATCTTTATTGAGCTGTTCAAGCTCAAGTACCGTGGTAGCATATCGTTTCTGAAAGTCCAGGTCAATTGGCATCGAGTATGATTTCTGGGCAGAAAAACACAAACATAGCTTAAGTTTGGCTCAGACAATATATAAAATTAGCTTTTATTTTTGAAATGATGCTGTCTGTACCAGTTTCTCTGCCTCGGTGTTCATTTCTTTCAAGTGCTTGATGTGCTCTTTCTTGATCATGAGGATCTTGGACAGCCTCGTCTAGTCATGGAAAGAAAGAAAACAGAGAGGACTTGTTAAAGCAAAGTGTTACAAAGTTTTAGGGTGTCAGATTTTTTTCGTATATGAGAGGAAGTATATACCACTTGGACAAGGAACTTGACAGGAAATCCTCCCAGAGTATCTTCCTCAGCACCAGGCAGTTTGCTCCTCCATGGTGATTGGTTGATAAGAGGATCATTATCCTGTTATTAGGAAAAATGGACAATGAAGTCATTTATCTTAATAATCAATCTAGAGGAAGACATTCAGAAGGGCCAACTACTTGGTTTTTCCCCTTTTATGACTTGACTTAATGTGACAATGTCTGAGCTGCCCTTATACTGACTGGCATATCTAAATATGGTTTTACATAAATACATTTCTATCCTGTTTACACAAGATGTGACGACTAAAACCATCTTAGAATTATTGGCTGCCTCTGGTGCAACAGATAAACCTACTAAAAGCCAAAGCAAATGTCACTAACAACTGTGTGACACTGGGAAGTGAGATGACACAGCACATGACCGTCTGTCATTAGATGAAGCTTTTATGATACCATGAGGACAGGAGTGGTAGCGGACGGGTAAGGCCCTCTGGGAGGAGTCATGACGTTCTGCATGTATCGTGATATCCGATGCTTCTGGGCAAAGGCTGAAATGGGCATGGTCTCATTGGGCTCATTGCTCTGGAAAACACAAACGTCACATAATGATTAAGACTATTATCACATGCATTTGGACAAGTTAATGATGTTGCATTATAATGAAAATAAAGACTGAGAAAATTAGATTATTGCATGTCTAAGGTCAGTCACGTTTACAATTGAGCGACCATGTTAGAGAGGGGACAGGTAATTCTTACCAGCACTTCATAGTCAGGCACAGTGTGTGTTCCCAGGCCACTGCGGTCAAAAGTGACGCGGTATGTGGCAGCGCTGGTGTCCACCGCATCAATCTGCCCTGTGAACAACCCGTCATGGACGCCTCGGAGTCGAGCTGTGGAACAAAAGCAAAACAAAATCAGAAATCGTGGTTACTGAATGAGGCCCTTTACTTTATGTGTGTCATAAGTGTCATACATAGCATATGGATTCTTGACTTATGGCCAACATTTTGTGAGGTCAGAGTGATCTTTGACTCACACGGCTGTCACAGCTATTGAAAATGTGAACTGGGTTTTTTTTTTTTTTTTTTAACATTTAACCAGAACTGTCTAACTATTGGAACTGCTGTGTGTTAATTTCAGTCATCTCACCAGTGACTTTGGTGCCTATGATGAGTGGCAGAGGGATTTCATCTGGAAGGTCTTTGCAGTTTGACACGTCAGACAGTTTTCTCTGCTGCAGCAGGCGCATCTTCTGCCTCTTCTGTCGCAGTGCTGTCCGTTCCTCAGCAAAGAATGCTGATGAACACCTTGATGAGACAAAAAGAGCAGACAATCAAAACTAATTCATGCATTAACTTAGGATATTTGTCAAATTAAGACAAACATGATGGATGAAAACTCATAAAAGCTTGTAACATACCGGCGAGGTTTCCCCATCAGTCTCCTGATTGTTCCCCACTCAACTCTTGTTAACTTTCTTGTTTTCAGGTTGGGGAAAGACTCCTTGAGACACAGGCAGAATTCATTGTCTCCCTCAAAGAGCGGTCTGGAAAAGAAAATAATCACACACAACATAGTTAACACATTAAATTACAATTAAATCAAAAATAAAAAGTAGTGTCTGTATTCGGAAGGAGAAGGGGAGCCTTTACCTGTCAATATTAGAATAGAACCATTCATAGATGCACCATTTGTGAGCTTTGGGCAGCTTAAGGAGGTTTCTTAATCTCAGCCCTATTTTCTGGGATGCCTTCTTATCTGGTGTCACCACGTTAGAACATTTCTGTGAGGCAAAACATTAAAACAGTCATGCCACATACAGGCACATATACTGTATATTCTGAAGAAAAAATAAATATGATAAACTGAACACCTAAAGTAGTGTTATCCTTCAAAAAAAATGATCTATGCAAGGCGGCTATAGAGAAGCAATTTATCACAAATTATAGGCAACTTCATGCTCCTGCAACCAAGCTGTGAAATCATTATTTGATAGGCTCAACATGTTCAGTCAAGCAGATGAATAGCAAGAAAGCACCATTCTTTTTATTATTTTTTCTTTTAGGCTTGCTATGTTTACCTTGTGTAACTTGTGTTTAACAAAGGAGGGGCAGAGGTATGGAGTCCAGGTTTATACCAGTGTTTCATCTGACAACTTGGCACAATCATTGTTTCATTGTTCTTCTGAAAAAAAAACTTAATGCTACTGCTTCACATTACAAGTTTACTGCAAGCAAACCACATGATGACTTAGCAAAAAACAGAACAGAGGATGCTAGGAGTTGATGTTGCCTCCAGTTAATTTTCTGCGACAAGCAGCCAATCTCTTGTAGGGCTTAACAGCCTCACAGAGTGCAGTAGTAGGCTCAGTGACAAGTCAGAGAGGAGAAGCACCTCCTACTCGCTATGAATCACTTTCATGGTGTGTAGTCTTTACCTGTGGCGTAGTGCTGACCCTTTGGCTCCTCCGAGGGGATCTGGAAGGGAGACGCTGCTGGGGCGACTCATCCTCCTCCCTAAACAAACGGCTCCTCTTCGAGCTCCGTGTGGGCTGAAAGGACAAATGTGGAAAGAAGTTTGACTTAAAATCAATTTAATGAGCATTGGGTCAGGTATAAAAATTCACACTATAGTAGCTGGACTTAGCAAACAAATTAACCAATAAAAGCATTCAGATACACACCAGATTGAGACAATATCTAGCACATATACTCAGAATTTATTTTGGCAAACATTGCATGCAATTTAATACCCCAGAGAGCACTGGATGTCATTCTGACACAAAGAGAATTTTCTGGCAGGATGAAAATATGATACATACAGATCAGGAATAACATTATGACCACCTGCCTGCCTAATACTGTGCTGCTCCCCTTTTGCTTGCCAAAACAGTCCTGAAGGTGTTCTGTGGTATCTGACTCCTTTCCATCTTCAGCAGCATGAACTTCTCTGGTCTGTTGGATCAGACTACCAGGACCAGTCTTCACTCACGCATCTATGATCCTTGTCCTCTTATGACCCTATCTCTGGTTCACCACTGGTCCTTCCTTGGACAACTTTTGATAGATCCTGACCGCTGCAGACCAGGAGTTCTGGAGATGCTCTGATCCCGTCCTCTAGGCATTGCAGTTTGGTTCTTGTTGTCAAACTCACTCAAATCCTGACAGTTCCTGCATCTAACATCAACTCTGAGGACAAAATGTTCATGCGATGTCTTTCACCTGTCAGTAGTCAGAATATTATGCCTGATTTGTTTATGTTTCTCTGGGTAGTAGTAATTTTATGTTTTCCGAGGGGCCCCAAACTGTGCCACTGACATTACAAATATTACTACTTAGATTTGCACTAGTCGCACAGACCAAATGTCAGTAACCATGTAACCACCATTAACAACACTAATTCTATATATAAAAAAACCCTAAAATATTGAGTAACAGACAATGCCTTTCAACTACTCATATCTATGAAAACTGTACATCTTTATAAACAATCACACTCACCACCATGCCTGAGGGACTGATATGTAATGACCATATAATGCAATTAATTAATCTTTAACTACATGTGTGTAAACTCAGCATTCATAATATTGCATATAACAGAATCTCATCTGTTACACAGTTTGTTACACTGTTTTAAAACGTCTCTTACTGTGTCCATTGTGAGGGAGGAATGTCGTCCCCTGGTGTTGTGAGCTCTTGGAAAGCTGTTCTTTTCATTCAGAGTGTTGGACAAACTGCCTTCTAGAAAAATAGAAAAAATCCCCAATATATTTTAAAATAAATACAATTTGTAAATAAAATGTGTTATTACACTCATTATTATTATTATATCTTTCCCAACATCTAAGAGATAAAACTGCAGTGCAGTTATCTGTAATTTAATTACAGTGTATCCCAGACTGCATCAGACACATACTATGGCATATTAAGTCATGCAGAAGTCTAATCTAATCAAAGACATACAAGTCCTTAATCAGGAAGCTTATGTCATGTGTCACATAACATACATGCAGACAAAATCAAATCAGCATCAAAATAATCTTAAGTGAATGTGTTTGGCATGCAAGGAATTTAACTCCAGCTTCCTGTAGATCCCAAAATACTTATGCTGTGTCAACAACAAAAGCAAAGATAAATCAAGATACAGCCCACATACCTTTAAGACTGACAAGTGCCTCCGCTGAGGAGCCTGGGGGAGAGGAGAAATTTGGCTACATCAATCAGTGACACACTAATGGCATAATAATAATAATGTCTGATATTTGTCTTAATGTGTCACGTCAAGAAATGCTGAACTGTTTTAAGATAACACGATACGTTTGTATTATCTATCAGCGAAAACGTCTGCAAATTACTGAAGTGCATGAGATTGTCCTTTAAAAGAGTGACAGCAGGGTAGGGTGAAGTTAGGTGTAACGTTAGCTAGCGCAGCCAGTGAGGCCTTAATCTCCAATTTACACTGTCAAGCACGGTCATAACATCAGCTGGACACACAACATCCACGACACGAGCTAAACGAGCTAACGTTACAGTGTGTTACAAACCGATGACAAACATTTAGTCATATTAACCACGTTCACTGACTGAAATTACAATTTCAACTATTAATAGTAAAAATAACTAGACTGGTTTACCAGCTTGTCAAAATGAAACACAACGCATTTCCATGTAACGTTAACCGACGTTAAAGAACAAACGATAAATATAAGGAAGGTGTCACGGAAGACTAACACACTATGTCCAAAAAAACAGATAGCTATTAGCTAGCGTGTGTAATTTGGTACAATAGACGTTATGGTAGTCTCTTTGTTGTTGCTGCTTGCGATCTAAGGCTAGCAGACGTTAGCTCATAGCTAAGCTAACGTTATTTATTTACCCAGTTGGGCTAAAGTAACTTGCTCAACTCTAACATTAGCTATGGTTAGCCTCTCGTGCTAACAAGCATTAGCTAAGCTGGACTGACCGGTATCTCTTTGCGTCTAAAATTACTTTCTGAACTCTGCCTAAAACTTATGATATTCGTTAAATGGACAAAAGCAGTTGCTAATCACTAAATACATATTATATGACCACGGGACCGCTGCGTGCTTACGAGACAAAACTCCTAAATTTGTGTTGTTACTCACTCTCGTCTAACAGCTGGTCCATCTCCGCCATCTTGAATTAGCCGCGCCGCTTTTTCAAAGACCTTGTCAAAATGCATTCTGGGTCGGGACGCTATCTGGAGGGCGATTTGAGTAAAAAAAAAAAAACCCCAAAATTCATCAAACCGATGACGGAATAATCACATTGTATGAAATATTTACATATTTAACCATTAACTCTATATAAATCCAACTATCCATGCCGTTTCCAAACCGTTTAATGAGCAAAATAGGAAGTCAGAGTAGACACTCAGCATCCCTTCACTATGGTACAGAACTACAGTTACTGTCAGTTTTTCTTCATTTATTGTAAAGTGGATTTAATTCGAGTTTAAATGTTTTCCTCCAGGTACAAATTGTTGTTACTTAATGGACTTAAAACAGACATCTCAAGAAATACACCAGCCTCTTTCAAATGGGAAATTATGTTAATAAATACTATTTCTGTAGTGTTTTTCTAATGGATAAATGTCTCAGAAGGCATTCATTTAATTCCTCATATTATTATCATCATTATTGTTATTATCATCATCATCCTGTAGTATTTGAGCCTGATGGGTAACAAGAAAACCCTAAAATAAATAAATCAAGCTATCTCATCACTTTGAAAACATGTCATGCAAATTTATATTTATTTCCCCCTGTTGAAATTAAATACAAATTTGAAATTATATCAACATGCAGAGGAAGAAAATAATGATTCACAGAGACATGCTATTTTGAGTGTTTTAATGTATTTGGAGGTAAGCAAGAAAAACACTAAGAAAAAGTGTCACATCCCACGGCAGTAATTTCTTTTACAGAATACTTTACATTAACACTAACCAATGCTTTTTTTAAACCACACTCAGGCAAGGAAGACAGCTTGAGAGACAAACAACAAAACAAATATATACATGTCAAACATACATTGTACAGTATCTTTGAACCCAACAGTCTAAAAAAATGTCTGTCTCAGTGGCCACTGGTTTGTGTATGTTCGGTTGCTGACAAAGACTCTAAACTTGCAGTACTAACCCTTATTAACTAAAAGATCATCAAAGAATGAAGAGATAAGATCCCTCTTACATTCAAGATAACCACGTGAGACAGAAATCTACACTCTTTGTGATGTTCATTTCTAAACCAAAGCCTTTCTATGTCGTGTGCACTGTGCTTCAACCTCTATAATGGACTGTTATATCTGCATCTGTTTCATGAACAACTCTGAAGTAGGTATTAAAGTACCGAATGTGTTAACAAGGAAGGCTGCCAGCTAGTAAACCTGATGAAAAAGCAATAAAGTGACTAGAGATTTTCATAAACCGTCGTAAAGCGTGGTAAAGCATCACTCCATTACCAAACATCTCCTGTTGCAGAGAATGAAGCCGAGGCGTTTGGAGGCAACAGTGGTCTTAGTTTTCACTGAAGAGGGTTCGAACACAGCCCCTCTCACCAGAGGGACGTCTGGTAGTTGAACTTGATCTTCAGGAGATACTTCATGTTGATCTGCGCCACATCATACACGATGTACCTGGAGAAGTGGTGGTTAAGGAAAACAGAGACAAAGACAATATAACCAACACAGTGAAATAAGAGGAAATAAAAGGAGATCATGTTACTAACAGTGCTGTTGAGTAAATGTTACATTCTGTGAGAGACTTTGGTTAGGACGAGTACAACAGAGAGGTTTAAACTGCTGTCAGACAGTGATTAATGGATCTGTTTATGTCAGAATACATCATTTCATCCTGGTATTAAACACTGTTGGTGCCTCAGCTTGATCTACATCATGATCAGGTGGTTATTAAACAATCTTCTCACATGAAAAGACAAAATTAAAAATTAACAATTACAAATTCAACTTGAGTCATTTTATAAAACTACTTTATAAAACTGTACTGACCAAGTCTGCACTTTTCTACAAACAATTAAATAAAAAATGATTTGGCAAAGCAGGAAAAATGTGGGGTCATTTGGTGCAATTGTTATTAAAGGAGTGTGTTTTTTTCTACAAATTGGACCTTATTTCTGGAATAAAATATTGCCATTTACTCACCCATATCACGTTGGAGTCATTTGGAGTCTTTCTGATGATTTTGGATTTGACAATATCCAATTAACAAAGCATGTATGCGTATGTGACAACATCACAAATATTAGTATTATTATATTTTAGTTCAGGCACTGTGAAGGCTAGGTAGGCACTAGGGGTCCTTAGTAATCTATGATACTCAGGAAGTAGAGTCTGTTTTCTCAAGTTACGGACAACTCCGGACTCAAATGAGAACAGTAATAGTGTAGCCCATCTTATTAAACATCTGTTATTTGAGAAATGGTCAAGTTTGTGTTATTTACTGTCTACATTTCAGAGCCCCATTCACTCCTGTTAAATGGATCATCAGAAATACTCCAAATGACTCCTAAGTAAAATGGGTGAGTAAACCGCAGTATTTTATCCCAGAAATAAGGTCCAATTTGTAAAAAAATGGCACTTCCCCTTTAATGAGCCAGGTGGTCAGTGTGAAAGGATACTCGTTGTACAGGAGACTTGTGTCATCAATGTTCGTGTGGGTTCCTTTTCCCAGAGGCACTTGCACACCATCCAAAGTGACCGTTGCACCGGGATCGGGAGCAGTTCTGCCCAAACCTGCGAGAAAAAAAGTTAATCAATAAGAGTCTGATGTAGAATACAAACCAAAGGTTAAGATATTATTATTAAGGAGATGCATTTCAGGTTGGCACATGTCCTCCCATAATAATAACTGTGTTAAAATAGTTTTGAAAATAAGCAAAATAGACATTAGTAAGCAAACAGAACATGGACAACAAAATAAAACCCATTAATTTTTCTCACCTTTAACACTGTGCTTGCCCTTGGGCAATTTAGTAATGTGGGACGCCTTCTTCAATTCATGCCTGCATTAAAAAAATACATTAATATCTTATCATCACATATTTGTAAAGCACATTAAAGGTCGGGATGTCAGATCTGAGACACTGCACTCACATGTTGCCGAGGGCAACTTCTGCCAGCAGTAGGAGGCCTACAGGGTCTGACTGGGAGGTGTGACAGTAGTTCGCACTCTTGGACACCATGTCAGCAAAGTACACACCTTTGCCGAACATGTAACCAGTCTAGAGAATATAAAGCAAAACGGGGATGTAAGACAGAAGAAAATAAATGAAAAACACGACAGAATACTTCAAAAGTAAGTGAAAGGAGGAGTTTTGAGGGTCCCAACAAACTTGAACTCACCACTGGGGCCTCTGGCGGAGCGATGCGAAGACCTTGAGACATGATGCCAGCGTAGTTGGTGGTGCGAGAACCGTGCCACAGTAGCTGGCGATTGTGTAGCTCCTCGAAGGGACGGTACCGTTGGCGCTCTCCCTCTCGCACTACTTTGAAGATCTAGAAGAAAAGCCAGGAAACACAATGAAGGTTCATGCAGAGGGCATATAACAACAAACAAAAATACACACGATGCAGGAGAACTCATATATAGAGTTTATGACTGAAGAAGCGACATAATATTCAAATGAAGCAGGGGTTAAAACATACCTCTTGCACTTCCAGTGTGTAAGTGTTGTGTGTAGCAGCGTGGGTGTTCTTAACATACTGAATAATAATCTCAGCCTCTTCTGTGTTCTTGTCAACAACCTTTGAAACAACAAATAAACCGCACATTTAGATCTTTCCACAATTAATTCTATATGACATATTCTAGAAATATGTCATCTTGCATCCTTAATTATCAAAGTGTTTACTACTCACCACAATGTTGGTTTTGAGTTTCTCATAGTTGATGTCGATGGGATCACGCTCATTGTCCTGGGCGCCTCCTCTCAGCAGGCTGTATGCTACTTCAATGTCCAACAGGTTGTCCAACATCTGAACTTTAGCCTGAGGTGATATATGTGGATGTTGTGAGATAAATTTATACTCCGTGCGTTAGTAAAGCAGGAGAGAACCGTGCATTAGGATACAGGGTTTGCGCTCTTACCTGAATGTAGTCCAGGCTGTTGAGCAATGGGGGTTTCTTCATGCCAAAGTCGTGAGGTATCAGGGTGTAGAAGCGATTGGAGAGATCCAGGATGTGGGCCTCGGACAGACAGTCTGACACAGCCTATGATGAAAATAAAACAAACAATATAGTCACCAGGCGGCACAGATAACTGGTCCAGGCACTGGCAGAGGAGCACAACTTGTAGAAGCTCAGAACAAAAGGGGAAATAGGAATAATGAGACAATGAGCTGACCTGCTGTACTTCAGTGAGGAGAGCATAGGCACTCTGGATCTGCCTCTTACTCAGCTTTCCTAAGGGCATCTTCTGGAGGTCAATCTGAAGACAGGAGAGGAGAGAACTTTCGAAGCAGCTGTGTTTTATTTGCCAAAAAATAAAACTGTTATTAACAACATAGGGAAACTAGACCTATTTCTCACATCCAGAGGCATAAACACATGAAAAGGTCTTACTTCAAACTCCACCATGGCCTTCTTCATGCTCTCTACATCAAAGATCATCTTGATCAGCTCCTGGACTGGCTTGGCCAACTTGGACTTGGTGCCGGCGGAGGCCGTCAGTCTCTTCACCGCTTCCTCGTCCTGTCAAGAAACGTGAACACCATGTGTAATTAAACCAAACCCTGTCAGCTACAGAAAGAAACGCACTGACATATATGCCCTCTCTAGTTTTGCGTGTGCACCTGTCCATAATCAATCTCCAGGGGGTAGAACTTATTGGGAAACTTGGTGAAGTTGGAGGAGTTCCACTCGTTGCCAGTCTTCTCTTTGTACACACCCAGGAAGTTGTCCAGGGCTGAGTTTTTGTCATGAAATTTGTCCAGCTTGTTGCCTCCTATGGTGGTGCCCACTCTACCCCATGACCTGAACACCCAGTACCTGCACATACAGGAAAGACAGGCAGTTAAAGAAATAGTCATGGTAGAACTATTATTCTCATATTTCAGCAAAAGTACTGGGGAAAAAACAAACAGTACCACAGCACTGCAGCTAGACAGCTAAATTTATGGGGTGTCTAGTGAAATATGTTCCATTTATGAACCTCTGCACAACAACCAAAAAAAAGGAAGTGAAAGGACTTTTTTGCAGCAAAACTGACCGTTTCTGTACATCATCCTCCAGCAGCTGCAGTTTATAATAGGAGTTAGTTCCTCTGACAATATCCACCAGGCCCAGCGTAGCACTGTACATCTTCCCACTCTGCTCCAGGACGTGAGCACTGTTTTCCAGACCTAAAAATCAAAGTCATATGTCAGGGTCAGGAAAAAAAAAACAAACAGGACAGAGAAATTTTCAAACGTTATCAATAAAGGGTGCTCATGTCTACCTGAATCTGGGTCTACAGCAGCTCCTCCTTTGACGGTCAGTTTCATCTTCTTGGATTTGCTACCACCTGTAACAGTGTGTACGTAGGTATTTTAAACAGATGCACATTTAGATGAATGACCCCTCTAAAACTGATGCAGGTGGGGAATGAAGGCTGGTCCTGGTGGTCTGATTCAGACCAGAGAAGTTAATGCTGCTGGAGATAGAAAGGTGCCATTCTGGTTTGTTGTGTATGTGGCTGATTTGGCAGGAAAAGGGGGACAATCACAATATTAGGCAGGTGCTCATAATGTTATGCCTGATCAGTGTACATAAAGGTATATTTTACCTTCCTCCTCCTTCACCCTGCCTGTGCTCTTGGCAGCCAGCGTTCCAGACTTAGAGGCCACAGACGGAGCTTGAGCCTCCACTTTGACCTCTGCACCCCAGGGTGAGATGGCGTGCAGGGAGACCAGCTCCTGGAGGGCTTTACCCGACGACTTGATGTCTGTGAGGAAATCCTCGGCGACCACTCGCACGCCGGCGTCTCTCACTTCCTCCATTTTCTTACTCATCTTCTCCACCTCCTCTGTGAAAACATTGAAGAGGAAGCAGGAATGATTAATATCAGGATTACATCGAGGGAACTCACTTTCTCATACTGCGAATTCAGCATTATTTGATCAGCTACTCACTTTTGGTGCTGAGGCAGAGAGAGGCCTTATTTGCTGTGCCGGTCATCTTTCCACCCAGCTCCTCCACAGCAGCCTTTAGATCATCCTTGTTCTTGGTCAGCTTGCCCACAGTCAACAGTTTCATGCCAGTAAGAGGTTTGTCTGTCGCCCAGACACACAGATATTACAAAATAATATAATAAAAAAATTATTGTAATTAATTAAGCAATTTAACCGGCAATGGACGCCTTTCTGTTTATGTAAATGATACTTAAGATAATAACTAATGCATTAATTGAAGGAAATCACAAGCTCATTATGCAGAGGGAATATTAAATTCATTTAAAATAAATCTTCACATATTTGCAGGAGCTTCAGGTGCCTCACTAACCTGCAGGTGCTCCCTCTGGCAGCTGCTCAGTCGGTGCACTGGACGCACTCGCCAAGGGTTCTGCTTTAGCTTTGGTCAATGTTTGGGTGGGAGCCTCCTTTGGGTAAACTCTGTCCTGTCGCTTGAATTTGAACTTTTTCAGGAAGGGAACTTCGTGGAATTCCTAAAATGACAAAGCCAGAATATTGCAATTAGTAAAACAATGACAGAAATGTCTAATTTTCTTCATCTTTTTATGGATAATTCATCCACTGTACAATGTTATCAACATAATTCCTATCATGACTGAGTTTCTACATTCAATCACTGCATTTAATTACACCTACATGAATACAGGAGGTGCTTTCACAGTGAAATTGTGACACTTAACTCACTGAGTGCCAGCCCTTTTATAAAACAGAAAGTGCCTTTTTGTCCATTTTGAGTCATTTTTCATGACCCACAGAATATTTTGTATTATGACTCTGAAAACACTGAATAGCTCAAATGAAAGAAGAGACTCTCTATTTCATCATGAAAAATATGTTTGTTTTTATCTTGTTCCTTTCTTGTTTTATCAGAGGTAGAGTAGAGGCCACTTTCACCAAAATCACCACTTTTTGTACAGATTCTGTTTGTTTTGCTCTCTAATCACGATCGTCTCTCCTTGTGCTAGCCGCCAATGAAGCACTTTAACGTATATGTGTGTCTATGGCACTCAACGGGTTAATAAAAGAACCCAAAAGGAGCCCTGAAATGAGGTGACCTACCTTGGGGATGACCCAGTCTTTGCGTATGGGTGTTGCAGTTTTGAACACACACTTCGTCCATGCTGAGATGTCCCCTGTACAGTAATAAGCATCACCCTTGAACACCACCTGGCCCATGCACTCCTTACAGGCCTCCAGGGCACCAAAAGCCATACCGTCGGCCAGGCAGTCCACCACCTGTCGGGCAACGCATTCATGCCAGTCATGTTACTTCAACAGCATGGACTCACTCTGACGCTATTACACCTTGAATGGAGTTGGAGTTGAATAAGCCGAGGCTCTCTTACATTGGTCTCTCCAGAGGGAACCTCCTGACCATTAGCGATCAGCAGCTCCTTCATATCGTTGGTTGAACAAAACTTCCTCAGCTTGTCCTTGATTCCCCAAATCAGCTGGCTTTGGTTCTAGAGACACGCAAGCAGACAGAGTAGCACATTAAAAACATGACCATCAAATGCAACGTTTACTTCAAAACAGGAAGTAAAACAGAAGAAAAAAAAGGTACCTTCAACTGCTCCTCCAGCTTCTTATTCTCATCCGCTTCCTCCTTCATCTTTTTCGTTGATGCCCCGTCCATCTCGTCAGCTTTACGCTTCCTGTCACAGCAAAGAGAAGTTACAAAGAGTGTTCTTCCTAACTTTTAATTTGTTCTTGTTTTTTTTTAATAATTCAGCATGGACAAAACAGCCAAATTATCTTCCTAAATGAGGACAAAAGGGGATACTGGAACAAACATGCCTCTGTCTGACACCATTATTCATTAGGGCTCCATCAGTTAATGGACACACACAAACACAAGCAGGGACATGTCTCCATAATCCCAAAGTGTCCATGCTGATATCATCCACCCTGCCCTGACAAGACATTAGCCTCCCCATGAGACGAGACACACACCAGCACACACGTATCAGTTAATGACCATCCAGCAGCAGTCTGATCCCACACAAACATCCCTTATCGGACAACGACTGACACCAAGAGGGAGAAAGAGGATTCTATAAAAGAGACGCCCTGACTTGATCAAACTCAGATGAGTGCAGCATCTGGATGGCTGCTGTCAGACCAATGACGATGGAGTTCTCAGTTTCTTCAGATATGCTTTAAAAAGAGCCACCTTGCTGTGGATGGGTGAGTATCTTTACTGTTGTCTTGTATTTCATCACCGCTTTGTGCTGCTCAGCTTGACACTCGCGTCTTTCTTTAGGGACAACATGGAGAACGCTGCTGCACAACTCTACACTTTCCACCAAGCTAGAAACTCATCCCATCCTCCTTTCCTGCAGCCTCTCCACAACTCCTCTAATATCACCTCCTCATCTCCAGGTGATCTGGTGATCTCCCCTAACGTGGCGTACATGGCTGCTGAGCTCGTCATCGCTTTTCTCTCCACGGTCGGCAACTCGCTGGTCTGCGTTGCTGTAGGCCTCAACCGCAAGTTACGCACCGTCACCAACTACTTCCTGGTGTCGCTCGCGGTCGCTGACATCTGTGTGGGTGCGATCGCCATCCCCTGTGCCATCCTGACTGACCTTGGTTTACCGCGGCACAATCTCTACCTGTGTCTGTTCATGCTGAGTGTTTTACTGATGTTCACCCAGAGCTCCATCTTCAGCTTGCTGGCGGTGGCTGTGGAGCGCTACGTAGCCATCTTCATGCCCTTCCGCTACCAGGTCCTGATGGTGCCTCGCAACGCCATGCTGGTGATCCTCACCATGTGGCTGCTGGCCTTTCTCATTGGGCTCGTGCCTCTGATGGGCTGGCACAAGACACCGCCTGATTCAGGCTACTGTTTCTTTGTCTTAGTGGTGGACATGAACTCCATAGTCTATTTCTACTTCTTTGTGTTGGTGCTAACACCCTTGGTGATCATGTTTCTCATCTATGCCAAAATTTTTGTCACGGTCAAGCGGCAGGTGAGGCGTATCACATGCGAGCACAGTAGCAAAGGGGAGGGACAGACGAGGGCTGCAGCCGTCATGCGCAGAGAGATGAAGATCGCCACTTCACTTTTTCTGGTTCTTTTCCTCTTCACGGTCGGCTGGATCCCCCTGTACATCATCAACTGCTTCCTGCTGTTTTGCCCGCAGTGCCCTGTGCCACTGGAGCTGCTGCTCATCGCCATCATCCTGTCACATGCCAATTCTGCTGTCAACCCCTTCCTGTATGCATACACCATGGCGGCTTTCAGGGATGCCTTCAAGGCAATTTTCATGTGTTGCAAGACGGTGGGAGACAGAGAGGCTTCAAATGACAGAGAAAACTCACACCAATGCTAAGATCCCAAACACTCGACCTGCACACAACCTGCACAAAAGATCATCCCTGTTTCTTCTTCGCCATCATCACCATCATCATCGTCTCACCCTTCAGTTTTGACCACAGGGAGCCTCTTCTGAAGTTCATCCTTGTCCTCGGCCCGTAGAGCGTTGAATCCCTTCAGCTGGGTGGCGCTGTACTCAGACTTGAAGACCAGTTCCTCCCTGCGGCTCACGAAGCACGCCGTGTGATACCAGCGGTCGATCAGACCCAGCTGGGGCTTCTCTGGGTCCACAGTTTTCTTGGAAACACGGATCTGATCCTGAAGTAGAGAATCACAGACTCAGGAACACAATGAAACAAACTGATAGTGTAGCTAATAATAACGCTAATAGCATTGAGAAGACATTTCTCCTGTGAGCCGCTGACCTTTTCTATTTTCTGATCACAGCCTTTGCATGTGCTGCGGTTTGACTTGGCGTATTCAACCGCAAATTCATTCAGTGTCTTCTGTCCTTTAGCTCCGCTCTTCTGGTCCGCTTTTCCTGCAAGAAGGAGGTTTGTGAGATAGCTCAGCGTACAGCGATGTTTCATGTAGTTTCTATAAGCCTGCGCTTATGATTAAGTCATAAAAAAATAACTTCTGGTGACTGATGGTGATGTGTCCGCCTGTTTGACAGAACATTTACGAAGCCATTGAATAAAAGCACACAGCCTTTATACTTATGTATAAATGTAACAGTTTGCCACACCGAAAAGAAGTCAGCTGCTCAACTACGGAGCCAGAGATGACATTAAATCTTCTCCATGAAGCCACACTTTGTAGCCATCATGTGCTAAAACATGATATTTCAACAATCCATTACAATGTGAAACAAAACGCTAAAAGTCGAGCACTGACCTCCTGTTGCTCCACCACTTTCAATGGCTTTCTTCACCTTCTCCTGGTCCTCCCATCGGAGATCAGAATAGCCAGCGATGTCAGCTGTGGACTGAGCCGCTGCTCGCAGCCAGAAGCAAGAAAAGTGGTGCCAGTGGGGGACTTTCCCATCAAACATGGGCGACTGCAAGACGAGAAGAAGCAAACACAGTTTAAAGTGAATAAATCACATCCATGTGACCTGTGCATCTTTAATTTGGATATTATGTCATGGACATCTCTGGACTTGTAAGTTACGTCTTACGGCTAATTGTTCTTTATGTATAAAGGACAGATGGTCCAACATTACGAACATATTGTCTCATAAATAACAATTTAGTATAGAATTTGGTGTGAGGGAGAATTTACTAAAAGTCAAATATATTCGTGTGCAATCAGATTTAGATAATACAGATGGGATTGAAAATAACATCTACTTAAAGTTGATTTAAGGGCTAAAATTTACCGTGTAATGTCATTCATTTCATTCAAGCACTTCTTCTGTTTGCATGATTGTAAAAATGATGTTATTTTTGCCATGCAATAAGATAAGTAAACAGCAAAGCTATTTGTGGTAATTTATGGGACCATGTGGGCTGGGTGCCTGTTTGAGCGTGGCACAAGAAGCAACTACAGCTATCATTCATTAAAGAAGTGAAGTGACTAAGCACCTGGATCTGCTCCACAGACCATGAAGCCTCCTCAGTGAATTAATCTCCTGACAAACTCTGCAGTGTATAAATGATGCTGTTGTGATTTACCTTCTGGGTTAGTTGCTCACTCAGAAATGATGCATTTGTAGGTTTTAAGACATAACCTGATCACATATTAATTAAAAAAGCAGGGTACATTGCAGCAACATTACATAGAGAGATAAGACGTTAATAAAGGCTAAACGGCTCTTTGTAGACAAGACTCAGTAGACAATGTCAGCCATTTAGATGCTAACTAGGGCCTAACGAAACACACTGTGATACTGCATATTTCCATGCAGCCGTTACTTCCTGCATAGTCGTTATACTTGCAGAATAAACCAGTTAATTCCCAAGTAAAGCCTCCAATGTGGCAGTAAGCTAGCTAGCAGCAGTAGCCTACTTTACCTGCACCATGATGGCCATCCTCAGAGAGTCCTTCGCTATGTTGTCTTTGCATTTCTTGCACGATGCGCGGCCGCTCTTGGCGTATTCCGCCTTGTACAGTTTGTCCTCTTGTGAGTCCGCCATGCTTCGTTAATACTGCTGAGAAATAAAAACAGACCGACAGAGAGACCAACTTTGTCCGGAAGACAAGAAGCAACAACAATCAAAGAACAGAGGAGAGAACCAGAAACAGCGTGCCTGAGCGGCACCACAGAGAGAATAGACGAGCGCCTGTGAGCTCTCACTCTGTCCCTGTTTCCTGACACCAAAACATCCTCACAGAGCATCATGGATACGATAGATACATAGATAGATAGACAGACAGACAGATAGATAGATGGATGGTAGATAGATAGATAGATAGATAGATAGATAGATAGATGAATGGATGATAGATAGATAGATAGATAGATAGATAGATAGATAGATAGATAGATGGATGGTAGATAGATAGATAGATAGATAGATAGATAGATAGATAGATAGATAGATGAATGAAATGTAATTTCCCCATTGAGGGATCAATAGAGTAAGTCTTAGTCTTAGAATGTTTGGATAGATAGATAGATAGATAGATAGATAGATAGATGAATGTTTGGATGATAGATAGATAGATAGATAGATAGATAGATAGATAGATAGATAGATAGATAGATGAATGTTTGGATGATAGATAGATAGATAGATAGATAGATAGATAGATGAATGTTTGGATGATAGATAGATAGATAGATAGATAGATAGATAGATAGATGAATGTATGGATGATAGATAGATAGATATAGATAGATAGATAGATGAATGTATGGATGATAGATAGATAGATAGATAGATAGATAGATAGATAGATAGATGAATGTTTGGATGACAGATAGATAGATAGATAGATAGATAGATAGATAGATAGATAGATAGACTTGGAGAATTGGAGTTTAGACTTTAAGAGACAATGTGATACTTAAAAGGAAAACCCTTAAATTTGGATCTCGATAATGTACACCAACAATAACTAAACCAGACAGCAACAAACATACTTTAATATATAATATATATAATATATATCGGCCTATAAACACACACTTCGAGTGTTTATAGGCCGATGTAAAACGCAATAAAACATAGTGGAGGAACCCATTTATAAACTACAGAGTGATCCACTTTTTACAATAGACGATCGGCAGCAGAATACCCGCGCGAGTTGCAGCCAAAACTAATCGAGTCCAGAGAATGAGGAGCACGCGCTCTCCTCAGAAAATCTGGTAAAATTAAAATTAAGTTTTGCTAATAATACATCAAACTATGTTGTTATGTTACTCTACACACTGTGCTACCAATGTTATATATTATGCTATATTAAAACATAACATTACTAATTATTAATTAATCACATGATGAGCCTATATTATTATTATTATTATTATTATTATTATTATTATAGCCTGTTATTGCTTTGTTTTTCTTGTCTTTCTTTTTCACTTCTGCATATACTTCTTGTTTTACTTCCACATTTATCTGGACTTATTCCTGATTTTGTGCGGCTGCATCCCCTCTGGGGATTGTTAAATTTGAGTTTAACCTATAGGCTATAATAACGACCGTTATATTTTATGAAACCTTCATTTTGGATGTAAAATCTTTCTTTGCAAAATGTTTCTCATGAAAACGCACAAGCGCATTTAAATGCAATGAAGCATAAAATGAGAATAAAATGGAAATAAATCTCAAAAGGCCATATGATATTAGCACATTATAAGCACAGTTGTTTTTTTGTAAGTGTATTTAGGTTTCATGTCCACTAGAGACTGATACAAACTGTCATGAACAGCAAATATTCTCACAACACATGCTCACTGTCTACTTTACATAATTTATGTTTATCTACAGTTTATATTTCCCTGTGGTGATGGCTGGATACACCCAAAAAGTAAAACTACCGACTTGTTTAGTTGCAAAAATATTGAAGGCTATACTCTTACGTGTTTGCATGTCACATATTTGGTCATATCTGTTGCCATTACTGGATTTATTAGCTGAAAATGTAAATGACAAAAAATGACATACCTTGGAAAAATTAATCTTTTGGATAACCATCATTTACAAATAGTAAACTGATAGTGAATTTAACTTAATAGTTATTTTAATTTTATTTTAACAGTTTATTGTTGTACACATTAGGCTATAACATTTCATATATAAGTCTTTGTTAATTGTTAAGATATTAGTTGAAAACATTAAAGAAATAAACCTACACAAACATTACATAGATATTGTTAATAAAACTATTAATTAAGTTGAATTAACTATCAATTTACCATTTACAAATGATAGATAGATAGATAGATAGATAGATAGATAGATAGATAGATAGATCATATGGCTTAATCAACATTAATATTTTATTATCTTTCAATTAGAACATAAGAAAACAGAATAATTTGCAGTGACATGGAGTTTTTTTTCAGCAAGATAACATGTTATTACATCATTATCAGACATGGAAACAGTTTCCACATCTGTTGGCCAGTAACAGAAGTAACAGTGCACTGAGGCAAAACTCAAGGTGTGACACCAGTCAAATGAAAAATATTCACAGCACAACATAAAAGCAAACAGCAATCAGTTCATAAATAATGAGACTTACTATGTCGACCAAAGGTCCCCAAAAACAGATGTTTTTTAAATATCCTGGATAACATTAGTGTGGCGGAAGCAATGTGTCAACTCACAGTACAAAATATACAGAAAAAATGAAAAATTATGCAAGATAACGCAGTAAAAAAAAAAAAAAATCATTAAACTACACTGTGTAGGCCATTGGAAAGTCTGAGAGGTTGAGCTGGTTGTTTTGAGGTATTTGGGTTTTTTGAGGTATGAGGATTTGCTGGAGTGTTGTTACAGCAAAAAATAAAAAAACATATTGGCTTTTGCTTGTCCTGTACAAACTGAATTAACATGCTTATAATGTGTCAATATAAAAAATAGAACACAAAATGCATTGCTCTGGTGTGCATTCAACTGTTGTCCATGTATGAGTTCTCCTATAAATAAAAATACATATTTTTAGATGGCAGGAAAGCAGAGGAGGACACAGTGATGAAGGAAACAGGAAGAAAGAAAGGCTCTGCTAGGATCTGGATCCAGTGGTCTGTGAAGCTAATTTAATTATGGCAACAGTAAAAACCAGTAGAGACAACATGACAGTCCCTTCAGCACTGCAGGGTGCAGGGAGTCAGGCTGAACCCCCCGTTAGTCTCTCTCATCTTCTCCTTGTGTCTGGCCTGGACGAGACCAAACACCACCCCTGCCAGCGTTATGCGTCCCTCCGTCCTCACCCCCAGGCGGCTGTACGCTCCCACACTGGACCTCTTGCTCCGCATGGTGCTGATGAAGTAGGTGCGTACTTTTCCCTGACACTCACTCACCTGCAACGACAGCAGCAGTTATTACAAGTCATAATCCTTTCACAGTGTCTGTCTAGATTTGTTGTCAATCACAAATATGCTAAAGGTAATTTACTGTATGTATTAAATTTTATGTTACTGTAGTTCTGAGCCACAGAGTGCAAAACTATGAAACCGCCACCAGATGCCACCTGCCAGTCTATCCCAGCTGTCTTGGGGTGAAAGGCAGGGTACACCCTGGACAAGTCTCCAGTTCATCACAGGACACATAGAGACAGACAACCACTCACACTCCCATTCACACCTACGGTCAATTTAAATTAGCCAATTAACCTAATCCCCATGCATGTTTTTGGATGGTGGGAGGAAGCCGGAGTACCCGGAGAGAACCCACACAGACACGGGAGAACATGCAAACTCCACACAGAAAGTACCCAGTACCTTCTTGCTGTGAGGCGACAGTGCTAACCAAAAGTAACCCCTGGCTGCAGCCTGCATGTCAAAGAGTGGCTCAATGTTGAGCATTAGATGTGATATGCCTAACCCAATGTGATCCCCTAACCCTAACACTCTACCCAATGGGTAGTGCCGATGTGGTTCAATGTGGGCAGAATTAAACATTTGACCCTGCCCCAAATTAAGGCACGCCCCGATCTGCATACTGCAGTCAGTACTTGCTAACCATTGCACCACTGTGCCGCCCAACACAAGTCATCCACAGATGTCCTCTCCCTGAGTTGCTCCTTTTTCACCACTAGATGTCCTCCTTGTTTTATTTGTCATCTTGTGCTCCCTTTTCTGAGCCAGGCTGATCAGTAGCTGTACTGTCTTTGACAACAGATTCACTAAAGTTGCATCCCTATGAAGATGCCTCCGCACAGGACCTTCACTGAACATCGTCAAACCTGAACTGAACTATGTTCTCCGTATGTTCTCAGTACTTTGGATGGCCCTGTCGGCACCCAAATGGACCTCAGTGTCACTGTAATGATGAAGAGCCACTCACCCCCTTGATGAAGATTTCTCCACGTAGCTCTAAGACAAAGCCCCAGTCTGCCAGGATCCTGCGTGTGGCCTCAGGCACCTGGATGCGTCCGCTCACACCTGTGCTGTCCATGCGGCTGGCCAGGTTCACTGTTGACCCCCAGATGTCATACTGAGGCTTGGTGGCGCCGATCACCCCTGCGACCACCGGCCCATGGGCAATGCCTGTTTTCAGTAGGCAGAGGATTAATTCTTATTAAATCTGTGACACCAGAAACCTTCACAGAGAGCAGTTTATATCATCCACCCGGTGTTTATGTGTGTGGGAGGTGAGCCACTTAGTACTTACCCACACGCAGCTGGAAGTTTTTGGCCGAGAGCCTGTTGATCTCCTTCAAGGTCTCCTGCATTGCCAACGCAAACAACACCAGCTCACTTAGGTGATTCCATTCATCCTGGGATGACTGAAAGAGACAGATTAGAGACAGATTAAATGAATGAAACCTTTGTTGCCCACAGGGGATAAAAGAAAATCATAGGAACGACTTCAACATGGCCACATATGACAGCATCATAAAAAAACAGCATTTGGGAAATAAATGAAAGAGGAAGAAGATGTTCTACCTGTCTGTCTGGAGCTAAGCCAGAGGCTGCCATGTAGCAGCTCCCAATGGTCTTGATCTTCTCCACATAGTGGAAGTACGACTCCTCCAACAACTTGTGAGACATTTAGAAATAAAGAGATTGAATCACATATTTGTCTCACATATACAGCAGTATTAGGTCAACAGCATGCCCTAAAGCTCACTATCCAGCTAAAGACTTTAAAGCTTCTCCTAACAGATAAATCTATACGTGCACTTTAAAGACGTATTATAACGAATGAATGCATTGCTCTTAATTATGGCAGACAGGTATTTCTTTACTATTTGATGCACAAATTATCCTTTACGCTTCAGAAGCAAATACTACACTTTGAGTATTTCATTTCAATTTCTGAGTTTGATATAATGTCCAATACTCACCTCATCAAAGCCAGCAATGATCTCGTTCAAAAGCCGGAGACAGTCCACTCCTTCATGTTTGATCTCTTTCTGTTCAAAGTACTCGTTGAAGCCAGCGATGGAGGCGAACATGACACCAACTTCATCGTAGGACTGGGAGTAAAGCTCCTGAAATGAAAATTGTGTCATGAAACTGTTGCAAATAATCTGTTATGCTCCTCGCTGAGAAACTTTTCCAGCACATCTCTCTTATCTAGTCTTACACCATATACCTGCTCAATCTAGTTTGTCTGTTTAAAGGTAAAATATTTAAAAGGTCCATTGAAACATCATGAAAACGAGGTTTGTCAACTCCCCTTTACATGTGAAACAAACATTTCACCTACACCTTCTTTATTATGGTGTTATTTCTGCTTTAAATCATCTCAAAACCATAGAAACAATAGATATATTCAGACATAAGTTTTAAATACATTTGGAATTAAATTTAAGTTTTTCATTATTGAATGAAGGCTGAATAATTTGAGAGATAAAAAAACATCATGTAGAACGCAGACAGAGGTGAAGTTTTCTGCACCTCATCATTTTTGCTCCGGTCCAGAAAGTGTCGCGCCACATGTACAGGAAGGATGTTGTGTAACAGACACTCATTGTGTTCCCGCAATTCCCTCATGTCCTCCACTTCCTGTTGTGCCTGCAGACGCCACAGGAAGTCCAGTCTGGCAGTGGCCTCCCACTGGAAAGAGAAAGACGTAAAACTATCACTTGCAGAGATGGCAGATTTGGTATTGATAATACATGTTAGGAAAAATACAAAATGTAAGGATAGTAACTAATTTCTAAACTAAAATTAAAAATACCAGGAACAAAAACTAAACTACTGGCAAAACATTTTTTGCCAGTACCTGGCGTCCATTGTAGAAGACAGCAACAATAAACATGGCCATGAGAAGGATGGCAATTCCTTTTCTCCTGATATAATGGGACCTGTGCAGAAAAGAGATGCAATAAAGGACTGTTAATTATGCATTTTAAAAACAGCAAAAATATGAGCACATATAAACTCATTTCTCACCGACCTGTGCAGTATATCATGGCGTGTGAGTGTGAGGAAGGCCAGGTGGATGAGGTAGGAGTAGACGGCGACCGCTAACAGCAACACCGCCAGTTTCAGCAGAGAGTTTAGACGCAGGAAAACGGCACAAGTCACCATGGCGATCACTCCACTCATCACAAAGACCTGTGGAGACAGAGGGTTTTATTCATTTTAATAATCTATGGCCCACTGATGAAAGCGCTTGCATTTGCAGTACTACACACAATGTCTGTGGCGACATTCCTGGGAAAAATCACAAACAGCACAACAGACTCACTTGTGTGTGAAGCAAAAGTTTTTTCTGGTCTCTGTTAGCTTTGCAAGTAAGTAGTTACTATGATCAAACAATGATGAAAAAGAGGGATGGCGAGTGATGATAAACTTTATAAACACATGCAAATCCAAAGAAAAGCTAACGTCTCACATGAGACATTTTTGGATCTCTGGGAAGTGAGATAAAGAGATTTTCAGATTGTAACTCCAAAGGGGACATATCATAGGAATTTTCAGTTTCCTACGTGTATGTTGGGATTCTAGTAGAAAGCTTTTACATGCTTTAATGTTCAGTACACTGTCTGTCTGAATTAGCGCCTGTCTCTTTAGGCCCCACTCCCTCTAAAAGTCCAGTCTACTCTGACTGATTTGCAGGAAAAGGTGTTGCACTTTTGTAAAGGTAGTCTTCAAGTCGTGGGCGAGATATTCAAATGAACTGAATCTGTATGGCTTTTTGAAACTCGTGTTTTCTGATCTAGGTGACCCACGAAAACTGACTGAGTTGTCTCCAGATAGCCAAATGTATGTGCACAAGCATTAAAAATGTCTTTCATGATGTATCCCCTTTAACATGAGAGTCAGAACTGTTTGTGCTGATAGATGCTGTTGTCAAATGTGGATATTAAACAGCTAATATCTTTACCTCGGGGTAAGTGCAGACGGTGAGTGGACGTGAGGCGGCGTTGGTTCTGTCCATTACTTCAGCCTCCCCTGTGTTTGTGAGAATGCACCATACCTGCCAATACCAAAAAATATATGGATCACCTAAAACCTCTGACAAGACTGAAAGCATGTTTCAGAATTAATTTTTTATTTTATATATTTTTTTGGTTATATTTGGATTCAATATATGACAGTTTGCTTGTCACCTGAGGCTCATATTTTATTTTGTCAGCAGGGAGGCACACCTTTCTATTTCACCCATACACAGTACATAATCACAGGACAGTTCATGCAATTTACAAAGTCTGGGTTTATGTGGAAATCTAACCACCTTCTTGAAAGAGCAGGCTCAAGAAGCTTCAAACCCTCACCATGTCTGTAGAGACCAAGCCAAAGTTGATGACGATGGCGGTGAGGGTGAGGAGGTTGCGGGCGCTGTTGTTTTCATGGATCCAGCCGCAGAAGTGCTGCAGTGGAAGCGGGGTGCACCTGAACTCCTCAGCCAGGGCCAACAGCAGCAGCAGCACATAGACGAGCAGGTAGACTGAAACCTGGACGACGGCTGGGAACAGCCTGCAGGGCAAGAGAAAATGTAATCAACCAGTCCTGAGCTTCGACTGGACAGTGTTGTGTCTCCCCTACCTGGGAGCAGGAATGAGGGCCTGGGCAGCCATGAGAAAGAGGAACATGATGAAGGAGCAGACCAGGTTGGAGTTGAACATTTCATCTCTCATCTGGGAGAACTGAACAAACCAAATTACTGCTATTACTCTGCAGCATTGACTTATTTCCTTTTACCAAACACCACTTGAACCAGTGTCTATACCTTTTCCTCGATGTGTGTGTCTTTGAACACCAGTGTCAGCGGGGTGATGTGCTCCCTGTGCATGCGATCACTGCTTCGAACCTCAATCGCATGTTTGATGCGTTTGTTGATCTCCTTGGATGTGGACTGCCATATGTTGGGCAGTGAGCCGTTTGTAAAGGAGGCCAAGATCTGCAGGAAACAAATGTGACAGTGACCGTGACATTAATCTGGCGCTTAGTGCCAACGATGGAAAGCTGATTAGACAACACCTACACTGTTCATGTCAATGCCATTCCCAAAGGTCAGCTCTGGGTTACAGGTTCGAATAGTTTTCTGGACTTTGGGGGGCTCAGCATGACCGGCATTCATCCTGTCCTCCTGAGGGCAGATGAGGAAGGTGTCGATGTTGTGTTTGAGAAGAAACTCGTTCCTGTCTCGGCCATGACCAGCCTCTGTCTTGTAGGTGCCATTGAGGCAGTCCAGAGTCGCCCTGGAGATGTGGATGCGTCTGGATGAGAGAGAATAGAAATAGAGAATAGTGTTGATAATGTGAATTTGTTCATTTGAATAATTTTGTGCATAGCTTTTATATAAGGAAGCCATAGACGTGACAAGCCTGCAGTCTGTCAAGTAGCATCTCATCAATCACATCAAATCAAATCCAGTTATTGTCATTATATGACACACAAATATAAAAACAGTCAAGAGTAAAAAAACATGAATAAAAAAATTATAGTAAAATGTATAGATAATATTTTCAGTATTATTAGTAAGACAAACCTATAGGTATTGAATTAATTCATGATGGCTGTAGGTGAAAGTTGCCTTAAAAAAATCTATAAATTTCAATGAAAAGAAAAAATTCAAAGCGGCAAACTGGAGAGCAAAGAGCTGCTGTACCTGTATGCTCCACCATCTTTAACTGTTTTTGTGAAGCACTTTCCATCGTTTTAGCCCATTTGAGTCAATTCTTTATAACAAACGACATTGATATGGCAACCAAAGAATCTGAGCTGTGTAGTGTACATCAAAATGCTACCACGGCTGGTTGCTGCCGCTAGCAGACACAACACCCACCCTGGTATACCCCCAGCCTCTAGCATGTTGGCAATGCCCACGTCCCAGGACCAGACATCAAACTGCCACTTCTGTAGGCCCAGCACCCCACACAGGACAGATCCAGAATGGATCCCAATCCTCATGTCCATGTCAAAGTTCAGCTGCTTACGCACGTACCTGGAGTTAGTGAGAGTAAAGAAAGCAACCACTTGAGACTAATTAGTGACGGCTACTACTGCTCTGTCCGCACACAAACATCCATTAGAGAAATAATCGACTGACCGTATGGTGTTGATCATAGCGAGGCCCATCTCAACACAATGACGAGCATGGGCACGCTGTGGCTCAGGGACCCCTGACACACAGTAGTAACAGTCTCCCAGTATCTTTATCCGCAGGCAGTGGTGCTCCTGTGCAGAAAAAGAGTCAAGATACCAGGGGAAAAGAGAAAATAGAAAGAATAGAAAATACATGTTATCTATAAATATGAGCTCAAATCCTCACATCTGCCAGTCGGTCGAAGCGTCCAAAGAGCTCATTGAGGGTTCGGACCAGATCCTGAGCCGACAGGTTCATGGACAACAGAGTGAAGCCCTTAATGTCTGCAAAAAGGATGCTGCAAAGATGAGAGAAACTGTTGTAAAAGAAATGGTATATGCCAACATATGTGATAAAATTGTGAAAGAGATTCATGTTGAGGTGTTTGATTCCAGTGAACATACATAAGACTGAATGCATTTTCACTTTGAAAGAGATAATTTAAATAAAATCCGTGAGAAGGATGTTCGTGTGCACCTGACGTCTTTGTACTGGTGGATGTAGATCTTGTGAAACTCCTGAGGGTTGAGTTCATCTTCCAAAGAGCTCATGTCACTGATCATCTCCAAGGCAACAAAGCGAGGCAGAATCGATAGCACCAGACGCTCCTGCTTGGCAAAATAATAACCCCTTTTTGACAGCGTGTGGTGTAAGTCACAGGTTATAACACAGCATGTCCCTGTCCTCATATTGCACATGCTGCGTAGCACAATGACAGCAGTCACTGTACCTGTCTCTGGTTCTCCTGCTCCAGTTTGAGGCGACCTTCAATGCAGCGCCGCGTCTCTAGGAAGACCTGTCTCTGGGCGTGATCTGTCAGGTAGTGGATGAACAAGCCAGCTGTGTTCATACCCAGGTACAACAGGCCTTTGGCAAAAACCTGCAGCCGAGAGAGATCCTGCATTCATGTATGCATTGAATTCATTTTACTCCACTGCATGTGGTCTTCATCTTTTAATTGTCTTGAGGGAAAGCAGAGGGACATCTTTGTATGTTCAGTAGACAGCATCTGGAGCTGTAGATGGGAGCAACAATTGCAAAAATAAAGAGGATTGTTGCTGAAATATATATAAAAATACAGGATATAAAATCTAGGCTTCAGTAATGTCAATACATGGATAAAACATGGCCTGTTCTGTGCAATATGGAGTGAGCTATAGAGATTATTTTTACACTGAAATATAAAAAAGATTGGAGAATTAAGAAGACAGACAGATAAACCGTCTGTGGTTTATTCAGCCTTAAACAGTGCAGGCACCTCTAGTTTATTAGGATTTGGACAATAGATCTGAGAATAATGAGAAAGTCAGTGTTGATGCATGACACTGCTGACGAGGATGCCATACAGATTCATGTCAAAAGACCCGGACTATCCCTTTAACTCAAGAAGTCTTAATCTATAATGGACTATAATTTTGCACTTTAACAGTAAAGAAGTTTATAATGGGATGTCTAGAGCAACATTTTTGCTTGTTTGATGATTATAAATTAAAAAACATTTGAGACAAACTTGTAGTTTGTTTATATTCATAAAAAGCAAATTTCCTGACCTTTCTCAAAAGCATGGCATTGTCGTAGTGGCGCACTGTCTCCACTAGAAGGTGCAGTACTGAGGTGAGGGAGCCGGCGCACATGGCCCACAGCAGAGGTAACGGCAGCAGCGTGTATGTGGCGAACAACGTGAACAAAACATACCATGATGGGTCATTTTCCAGTCCGTACACCAGTCCTCCCAGCGCCTGTGTGGTCTGCGACAACCAGCTAGCCAGGCCGGCATAGTGAAGACCCCGCGGGGACATGGAGTCTTTGCAGGTCAACACCACAATGCACAGCGCTATGGCTAACACCATGAAAATACCCGTCAGGCAACAGCGCAGAGTGTCTGTAACCGCCTCAGGGGCGAGTGCCAGGTACAGAACCAACACGTGTAGCTTGGCAACCGCATCTATGATGTTGGTGATGGCTAGAGAGTTGCGTCTTTGGTGGGAGTAGTGTTGCTGGTAGAGTTTCTCCAGGTAACGGGACTTGAAGGTATGCCTCAGGGTGGGGATATAGACTCCACTAATTATGTGGCCCCAGTGCACAAAGAAGTCGGCATCGCTGGCATATTCATTAAAAGACGCCCTGACGCTGTTTTGTGTGCTGGTGGAGCCACGAGTTTGAGAAGGGTGCACTCTCAATGAAGAGGAGCGGCGTTTTGTGACCCCACGAGACGCCTTGTTGCGGATTTGTCTGTTGATCTCCTCCATGTAGGTATCCGTCACAAAGATTTTTCTTGCTGGCTCCACACCCACCTGCCAAACACCACAGAAAATCAGACATGTTCATCGAAACATCTGCCTCTCTTCCATTTCCTGAACTTTATATCATTTCTTTAAGTCATACATATAAGTCGTAAAGGTCCAGAAATGGCTTTATGTTGGAGGGCACACTGATAATTGCCACTTAGATAGTAGATGTCCTTTTATGTATGTGGTAGGCTATACAATTCTTAACTCTTTGAGTGCCATTGACGGAATAAAATGTCAAATAGTTTTTTCTGCCGCGGGTTGCTTATCACGGTCTCCCACAGCCTGTGAGTAATGTTGGGGCTTCTGTGATTTGTAGCAGGAACATAAAGAGTTAATGAACGCCACAGCAATCAAAGCAGGAAGTGGAAATGATCGAGATTAGAGAGCAAAACAAATGGATTCTGGACAAAAAGTGGTGATTTTGGTGAAAGTGGCCTCTACTGTCCTCCAGACAAAAGAAGAATAGAACAAGGTCAAAACACACAACTCTTCGTTCATTTGAGCTTCTCTGTGTTTTCAGAGACATGGTACAAAATATTCTGCATCTTGCAAAAACGCTGGCACAAGGCACTTTTGATTTTAAAAAACGGCTGGCACTCAAAGAGTTAATAATGATCACTGAACTGTGCTTTAGGACAATGATCTCTAAGCAGTGCATTCTGAAACCGTTAGGTTCACCAGGCTGCCAAAGAGTATCTTCTCATTTTGCCTAGTGGCAGCTGTAATTCAGTGTTTTATTATAGCACGGGGGATCTGGATATAGGTTTTATTATTTTGCAGTTGTGGCTTAGACATGGTCAGAAATCCAAAATAAGTTTAATTTCTAATTGTCTTTTGTGTGAGGCAGTGGTTCAGAGGATACCACACCTGCTCCAGAACACACAGCGCTCATAATCTTGTAGAGGAATATGTACAAAACAAAAGGAAACAAAACAGAGCAAACACCAGCTCCATCTGGATGCAACAAATCTACTGACGACAAAATAAATCACCTGGGCACTGAGCTCCTGCTGGATAATGATGTGTTTTACAGCGTTCTGCCAGAGCATCTTTTTCCGGCGCAGCCCAGGCGACAGGGTCGCAGTCAGGCAAGTTGGCTCACGCAGGTCCATGTGGGAGACCTGTGTTGTCTCAGAGAAGGTCACCATGGTGATGAGCTTAGCTGACCTCATCTGTTGGTGTCAGATCAGGAGGAGGCAGCAGCCTGGAGTGAGAAGAGTGTCATTGTAGGGGTTGAAAGAGGAGAAGACGGTGATTAGTGAGAAAACAGCAAGAGTTGCCTGCCTCTCCCTGTCAACCTAGTCATTCTTAAAGGGACACTCCACCAATTCTGTTGCTCTGGAGAAGCTTTGTGAAGAAGATAACCCTTATGATGTCATAATGATGTCACCAGGGGCATCTCAGCTTGAACCTGGAGCTGGATGGGTGAATTAATGATGATTTCAAGTTGAATTGGGAAATGTATGCACATGGCAGAACTTCATGAAAGTGGAGTCTTTCAACTTGCTTGAATGGCCAATCCTTGAATTTGATGAATTTGGAAGCAGATTTTCTTGACATGAAAAAAGAGCAAAAATCACATAAACATGCATCAAACTGAGCTAAATGTCATAATTTCTAGTTAATATATAAATATAAATCCATATAAAGTAGGCCCAATTAAATTCAGTTTAACCCATCTTGTACTGGTGTGCTATATTCCTCAGGTCTTGCTTGAATGAGTAGTACTCGTTGTACTACTAGAAGTAGCAGTAGTACTGCAGTAGTTGTAATAGTAGTATAAGCTCAATAATGAGAATGTCTGTTATCCTAATTGTGAATACACAGTGTTAAATTTTAAAGCATTTGTGAACGTCCAATAAACGTGCCCACACCTTTTGTGCTTAAACACTTTTTTAAAATGATGATTTATGTGCACAGAACTGGTTGTTCTTCACACATTCAGCATGTTGGAAAGCCACCTGGTAGGCTCCACGTGTTGACACAGTGTGTGCCAGAAGAAACGGCGGCTTTCCAACAAATCATCTGGTGGCCAGATTTAGATTAGATTTAGACCTGAGCTGGTTAATGCCCAGAGTTTAACCCCTCCAGGTCCTTCTGGCTCTGTAGATGCTGCTGTTGTTACACCACTCACAGGCTGCTGTCAGCAGTCTGATGGTGATAAAATGATATAATAGAAGATTCAAATTCAAATTAGAGGAAGCATCTCAAGAATATCTTTACTGCAAAGTCTGCCATTATTATTATATTCAAATAAAATACAGACTTATTCATTATATTTCAATACATGCATGCACTACTTGCATGTATTTGTATGATATAGTCTACACCTAGTCCAGGAAAACAAGCGTTGTGTAGAAACAGGATTTATGGCATAACATTATATTATACATTATATCCTTCTATATCTTTTATATCATTTTTTATTCCTTTACTTTTAGCCAAGAAATTTCGTTATGCATGCATAATGACAATAAAGACTCTTGAATCTTGAATAACTTCACCTACTGCCTCGGTGCATGGAGAAAGAAAAAAGTCTGAGGAGGTCAAGATATTTAAAGAAGAACATCATGGTCAGACTTACTCTGGCTTGTATTGTTTTATGTATTGTGTATTCCCTCATCATGTCCAGCATTTTCCATTGGATACATTCGTCCAACTCATCACAATCCAATTCTGCTGTTTCCATCACACTGGAATGGTATGCAGATCTGAAAATTAAGGCACAATCCATGAAAGGAAAAATAAAAGTTGAAATAGTCCCCACTGTGTCCAAAACTGGAGAAGAGAAGAATGAATGAAGAGAGTGGAGGACGAGGATCCAGCCAAGACTAGTGGAGTGGTTCTGGCAGGATTGTAGGTCACCACCTGGACTGTTTTTGAAATGAAGTCAGCGACTGGCATGAAGCAGAGCTGCAGCAGTGAGGAGTGCAAAGAGGATTAACAAATCAGCAGCCACTCTCACTGGCCTGCAGAGCTGTGATCACTGGCACCAAGATGATGGCAAGACAAGTGCAATGCTCTCAACTTTTGGCTAAGTCAACCTCGCTCTACTCTTGTTCTGAGGTCATCATGAAAGCGTGAAAGCAGAGCTGCTGCCTCCATGTTGCCTTTGTGCTCCTTCTTATGTCAGTATGTGTATGAAAAATGAGAGCCATAAGGGTAAACTGTTAAAAACATTACCTAAAGGCCTACAATCTCTGGCAGACTGTGTAAACAAGGCCACTGAATCATCTCCCACCTGCTAACAGCACCCTGAGGTGATTCAACAGCAAATGGATGCTAATGAAACAGATGTTATACTTTATGCATTTAAACTCAAGTGTTTCTATCTGACCGACATGGGAGAAAATATTTCGATTCTTCGCTGACAAATAGTTTATTATGCTTCATGTGAGCTGCTACGTTCATCTGGACCTGCAAGAGGTTCCCAACTGCCGAGGTGCCCTTGAGCGAGGCACCGAACCCCCCAACTGCTTAGATACGAAGTAGCCCCCCTACTCTGTTAATTAATTAGATCTCTTATAATTATCTGTTAATAATTGATTAATGCATGTGTATGTGTTTCATAACCTGTGTGTGATGTACAACAGAAATACCAACAGTGTGAAAACTGTAATTTCCCCATTGAGGGATTAATAAAGTATTTCGTCTTCTTCTTATCATTATTATTATTATTATTATTATTAAAGTGCAGTTTCCCATCAGTTATAAGAATGAACTCATCATTTAGGCATTTTAGGCATTTAAAACTGCTCAAACATCTGTTTTCCAGCAATACAAAGATGTGTTTAACCAATATTATTTCCCTGTAATATATAAACAATCAAATTAAATTTAACAAAAAAAACTTTTTTTTATATTTTTTATTGATTGATTGAAATTGTCCTCATTAGGATGTCATTATAGACACTGATTGTCTTCTGCCTTCTTATTGCTTTTGTTATATCAGAGCGAATAATGTTAATGCAAGCATGAATATGTATCCAATACAAATGACACTTTTTTTTGCTATTTTTGGATATTGTTGTATTGTATTTTGTCAGCATTAAGCGTCAAACAGTGGTCTTAAAACTTTCTGGATTGATTCAGTTTGATCTGCTTCGTCATTGGTACATCCTGATGTTGTTTTTCACAAGTTATCCTTCAACAAATTAGATGGATTATATTCAGATTCACCAGTCATAGTTAAGAATAGAGCTGTTATTATGGTTTTGTTCGTGACATAATCACAGCATGATAAATAGTTTATCAGCAACAGGAGAGGGATTGAATTTTCAGGGAGAATCAGACCAACAAAATAAAATATAATGATCTCTCAGTATTGATGATGAAGTGCACTGACTGGGCTGAGAGCATCAGCACGTCTGTGGTCCCCACGGTCATAAGCTGGTTAAAGTTTTTGAGACTGGCTTTGCTAATTGTGTCCAGGCCCCTAAGGCTGATCTAATGAATTACCATCTGTCCAACCGTGACTCTGTAGCTCAGACCTTTCTTGCTGATTACTGTACATCTAAAAATAACCAACAGGTCTAAGGCAATTAGTTCTCCAGTACCAGAACTGCTGGTACCACATCAGAATAGCTGTGTTACACGTAGAACCTTTGAATATGTTCAATGAGATTCACTGTTCACTGTTACTAGAAACTCCAGAAGTAAATCATTGTACACAGGTCTGCAGCACAAATCTGCAGTTTCATCTGGTGACTCTGTTTGGAGTGCTTGTGATCTGATCTTATGCCCACCTGAGGGAGGAGTTAGGCTAAATTAGTTCACTAAGGGCAAAACCCCAGAACATAATTGGCCTAACTGCTTTGGTTGTCCACTAATCAGCTGATTCTTACACATGCTCAAGCAACAGATCTGACTCTCTGTCCTACGTGCTTGCCAAACCTCCCACTTACGCTGGACATAGAGATCTACTGTATTTGCGTCTGCTGGTGTCGTTGTATCACAAACACGCTGTGTAAGCATGGGTGTGTCGTAAGACTACAGTTGGACGGTGAATGCTAGCTTTTATTGGCAATTGCAAATTGCAAATTTCCCCATCTGTGGGACAAATAAAGGATTATCTTAACTGGATAAAGCTCTGGAAAGTGTGCATGTAATTGAGGGTAAAAGAGAAACCAAGATGTTTACTCGAGTGAAGACTGGGCTTTCACACTGAGAATCTTTCTTTAATGTTATGACATCTCCAAAATTAATGTTAAGTGTTCCAGTGGGGTTTAATAAGCCCTTGTCTTGTCCAACAAGAAATGTTAACAATCATATCACACAGAGGCCTTGGCTGGGGGACATCCAGACCCTTGGACCTGTCCATGCGACCATGCTGGAATATCTATCAGCTTCACATTTTCTGTGCAGTTCCTCTACTCCTTCCCTAAAATAGTTCTTGCATTTCCCAGTATATCATGACGCCCCATCATTAGCTCACCACAGGTAAGATGGAGTTATCCTATTTGAAAAGGACCACACACCAATAGCTGTCTAATAGAGGCTGAACAGATAAAGAGAGGACAGCGACATAGAAGGACAAAAATACTGTCTTAGTGGGGATTAAAAGACCCTGGGAAGTAAATGTCTTAGTGGTCCACTGAGAGGCACCAAGTTTAGATTTAAACTACTGTGACAGATAATGTGACACATCATGTATGTGTGTTGCCATGCCACTGCAATGAAACTGATTTTTATGTATGACAGTAAATATCAGGAAATTACTGCCACAGCTATTTCCAATTTCTCCTGACTCACTGCTGTCACCAAGTGGTAGAAAAAAATACATCCAACCCAACAGCAGGATGTCCCATTCACAGACAAAGACTACAGAATACTTGATTTAAATACTAATGATAAATTCTGCCCAATAGTCAGACTGAAATGCTGTCTTCTTTTTCAACAATCATTCATTTCATTCATTCTTGTATTAGTGGACAAATCACAGATGTCTGTGTGGCTTCAACAGTTCTGTACACATTAGGAGATGCAATCCAAGATTGTGGAAATGAAAAGGAAATAGCAGACCATAAATAGGTCACAATCAGCAATGAATGGCAAAATACTCTTTAGAAAGTGTATTAAACTCTTTACATTACATCACTTCAATTATCTATAGAAAGAGGTATATCACATACTGTGCATACTAATGTTTTGTTTACCAAACCACAGTTGCTGCTTTGATTTGACACATCAGTGATATTATTTACAGCTCAGCTAAAATAAGGAGGGTAACAGCAAAAAATGTTCACTATTATGACACACTATTAGTGCATTTATTTGGTCAAACACCGGGTTCAGAATTTGTATGACATCTTGCCTCTCTTTCCAATATTTATCCAGTAAAAACAGAGCTGGGGTTACAGATGTGTACAGGGTGTTTTGACCACACTTGTTCAAACATGACTTAAGTGGTGGGCTGTCACTCTTACTCACAGCTGCCTAGAAACAGCTGTCAGCTACACGAACAGTACCGCTGTGACCAAATGTATGGCATCCTGTCATAGCTGAACTTTAGTCAAGGTGGCTGATGTTTACTGTTCATATGCCACACGCTGTAAGGATTTTAATTTTACTCACTTCATGGTAAGTAATGGGCGTTGGCACTAATTGAGGTTGTTCAGTTAAGCGCAGCCAGGGCGTTCTAGTTAAGCGAGTCAAGCGGTGAGCTAGGTAACGTTAGCACAGTTTGCTACTAGCATAGGCGAATATAAGGTAGCTCTGAGTTTTATGAGGTAGCCTTGTTAGGTTTGATTATCGTTAATATGTCTAAACCCAGTCTAAAACGTGGGAAAGTATCTTAAGGTGTCTCGAGAAGACAAAGTTAGAAGAAAACCGGTGATAGCTAGCATTGCTACCATTAGCATTACGTTAATTTACTAGCAACTGACATGGTTTGAGATTTCTTCCCCGATGTATAATATGGTGTTACAATATATTGTTTTCTTGTCACGCGTCGGGTAAACGTTATACCTGGTACGTGCTGTATTTTGACAGGATAAAACATGTTTAAATGTCAACCCGTTTGTATTTGGGCAACGGCTAATTTGAGAGGACTAACTTCCGCAGGCCAAATCCAATCCAGGGGTTTTCCTGATTTCCCGAAGCGCCGGTGGAGACTTAGTTCGGCCCTGAAGTGCTACACATCCCCGTGCCACTGTGAACGTGGAAGAGCAACGCCGCCTTGTGACTAGCATCCAACATGACAGGTGGGAAACTCCAAACTATTTAACACTGTCCTGTATTATGTTTTAAGAGATAATTGCGGCTCTCCAAGAGTCCACTGATGGACATTGCAGAGGAAGAAGTGGACTGCTGAGGAAATTAAACCTAGTTGTAATAGCTGCCTAATCAAAATCCAAAGTCACAGCTGACAAGTTGTGAGAGAAGCTTTGCATTGTGTGTGTGTGTGTGTGTGTGTGTGTGTGTGTGTGTGAGTGAGAGAGAGATGTTTATGCCCTTGGGGTGCATATGTACATGTGAATTTGTACAGAATTCACTCACCAGACATTTTGCCTGTATTGGCATCTGCTGATGGATACATTCCTTGAACCTCAAGCCCACTGACTGAATGGCTATCCCACAGTGCACTTCTCTCCCTGCCTCTCCCTACCCTCCTCTCCCAGTGTCTCCCTGTCTCTCTAACCCAGGGGGATAGTGAGGTCCATTGTGTCAGTGAGATGTTTATTAATGAGAGAGGCGCACACAAGAGAGCAGAGCTGCTATTGAAGGACTAATCGCTAATCTCTGCGTTAATACGGTCGGTCTGCCTATGCACTAACATAAATTACTAAGAAGCCTCAAGACATGGACATACAAGTTGGTGTTCAGCAGGAGTGGATTTGAGACTTTGTGGAACTCTACACAGAAGTTGGCATTGGCTTTTCTGTTTAGGCTTGACTGAGGGAAGATATGTGTTTGTATGCATGTGTTTTGCAGCCAAACTGTAGAATGCATTTTTGCATTTAACTCTGTCAAAGAAGTTTTCTTGAATTCTAGATTTGTGAGTATTGGTAGGGGTACTTTTTAAAAAGTAAAAAAAAAAAAAAATTGCAATCAGAATTAAGGATATTAGTCTGTTGCTTGTAGATTTGCATGTATGTTTTTGGCTTTGGTCAGGAGGGATTCTGTCTATAAGGAGTAGTGTGTGTCTGAGTGTGTTGTGGGTTTTTGTGTGTTTGTTTGCCTGCCATGCCTTTGCCTGCGCCTGATGTCCCGGCCTCTCAGAGGCTGGCACTGGACTGTCGTACCCTTCTGGACCATCACGTTGGCAAGGGTAAGTGACAACTACACCTCTGTTCTCTCTCTGCCTCCACATTGCTTGAACAGAGAATTATTTCACTGAAAAGTTGTCCAGTGTCCATTTGTTTTGCTCTCTAATCGCAATCGTCTCCCTGCTTTGATCTCTGTGGCGTATACGTCTCTTTATGTACTGACTACATCTCCCAGAAGCCCCAAAATTACTCACAGGCTGCGGGAGACCGCGATCAGTGACCTGCTGCCGAAAAACCACTTTGACGTTGAACTATGTCAATGGTACTCAAAGAGATAAAGGATAACAAATATACCTGCACGCTGCAGTGAAATGCAGTGGATCATAGTATCATATGGCATAAGGATGCAGCCTAAAAATGAACAGCTAGCTGCCCAACTGAGAGCAATTCCCTGCCATCTTTAATTAATTGAACCAGTAGCCCACACTCTCTCCTTCTTCAATTAGTGACGGCCGAGCACTTTTGATGATTAATAAAACCAACCCTCATATTGGATCTTCACCTTCTCATATTTCACAGGCCAATTCTATCTTAAATTGTTTTCAAAACTTGTTTTTAAATGTTGATAATTTGAACTGATGTTTCACTAATGAAAGAAACGTGAACAAAACGAGTGAATATATTTTATTTCAAGCACTCTCACCACTTTTACGAGGAGACTGCAGCATCATCAGGTTTGCGGTTTAACTGCAATTTTGTGCGCTAGAGCAGATCATGTAAACATATCTGCGTTTATGTTTCACACTTTTATGGCTATGTTGTGACATAGGAAAAAAAACATTGAGTTGAAAGTTTTCCAGCCACAATGAGAACAGAACAGAATTATATTTATTTGGTTTGGAAAATTTAACCTGGAGGCGACTGACTCTGTTGTGACATCTAGAAAACAGATTATATTTTTACAGATTTGCATTAAGATAAAGAAGCAAACACAAGTAAAACATGATTATATGATCACAGATATTCTGTTGTTAGACTAGAAAATGGAAGGAGGTGTGGTGGAAAGTTGCACAAGCATATAAGGGAAAAACTGAAAGTAAATATAGCAGGAGCAGGGATGGGAAGATTAATGATGGAGAGGAGGGAAAGCGTGATGCTGGCAGGGGGTGGAGAGAGGGAGAAAAGGAGATTGCGTGGGTGGGAGGTCTTCTCCCTTTCCATCCCTATGGTGCATCTTTCTTTCTTATATTCTCTCCACCCACCCCCTTTCTCTATCTTTTCTCTGCAGCTGAGAAAAATGATTTTAAATGAGCTGGGTGTTTGTTTATGTGTGCTGCATGTGAAATCTGCACTGCCCCCTTCAGAAAGAAGCACTGTTGCAGAAGATGAACAGGGAAAATCCAAGGTCATCACAGCACGCTTCCCTCTGACGTTGACTTTCAGCCCCCTTTTGTGTGTGTGTGTGTGTGTGTGTGTGTGTGTGTGTGTGTGTGTGTGTGTGTGTGTGTGTGTGTTTCTGCACGTCAGGAAGAGTGTGTGTGATTCAGTGCAGCGAGCCAGGCTCTGCACCAATCACGGTACGCATTTTAGCTCCAAGCACACGTGCAGACATTTATATCAGAGTGAGCGGTGCGGTGTGTGTGTTTGTGTGCATTTTCAGTGCCTCTTGGCACGGCAGTGTGTCTGTATGAGCATCTGAAGCTGCATTAAGAAAACATAAGCGTCTGGAGTGAGAGATTCCAACATCACGATGTACGGTAAGAGGAACTAGCGCTCCCCATTGTGCATTTGTAAGCTGTGTAAGCATGTGAGTAATGTGAAGCATCCAGTGCTCGGCCGGTTTTCCTGCATTCTACAAACACGTTTCCTGTTGGCATTCTTGTTAGAGACTGCAGCTGTAACTATAGTGTAATGTGAAGATACTGCTCTATGAATTTAGAGTATTAGCTTACAAGGAGACACTGCTTTGGAGATGTTTATTTATGGTAATAGATACTTCCAAAATATTTTTTTACTCAATACTTCTGTTCTATTTGAAGTGGTAACAATGTGTTGTCTGTATAGATGTTTCATTTTCTTGTCGTCCTTTCATGGGTTTCATAATTCTTCAGTGTTTTAGGTAGCACATAATATATTCAAGCTTCTCAGAAACCAGAAAATGTGAGCCATAAAAACATGTCTGTAAAGTTGTTGAGATCATGAGAAAATATCCTTGGTGTTTGCATGTACTGTAGGGCTGGTGTTACCAGGACATGTTATATGGTTCATTGATTGGGGCTAATTTAAAATGCAGTCAGCTTTGCTTTGAGTTTGCAGACTATTGATGGAAACAGGCTTTGGTTTGTAGTAGGCTAATGAACACAGACGCTGCATACAGGAAGAACCAGCTTGGTTAGGCTTCACTGCCCTCTTGTGAGCTGTACTGTATGGAAATGGTGCTGTTGGCTTGAGTCCCTCATAGCCCAGTTTCGGTCGCTGTTTGACTATGATTCATAGTGTGTCGGATTGGCCTTGTGTCATGAGGATTTGTTGGCAGCTGGGTCTGTACATCAATACGTTAGTTGCATTATACCAGCCATGTCCGCTTCCATCCCACGCTGGATTGAATATGTGCTTTGAATCTGACTTGAACATGAGTTGATGTCTGGAAAAAAAAAAAGCATTAAAAAATACTGTGTGCACTATGCATGCGTGTCTGTAGTCTGAAGATACATTCTCAATAAAACAGAGAGAACCAGGGCATAGATTGATGTTATGGTTATATAGGCAACATATAAATAGCTGTCATCATCTGCATGCCTTAGTCACAAAAAAAAAATCACATTTCTTCCTCCTTGTCACGCTTTCCTGAATGCTACCAGCCTCTCCATGATACTCAGCTCCTCTCCTCGGCTGCTGTACAGCTCTCCCAAACTAATTGAGCGTCAGCTTATGTGCATGTATTGACTAGCTGTTGAATCGTCCTCGTTCGTTACCCGTTATTTGCTTACTCTCTGTTCGCCTCTTGTTCTCTCTGCATATTTGGAAATTCTGGTGTGTGCTTGCATTTTACTGTGCGAATTAAGGATGTTTTGTCCGCCTTTGTTTGCTGGTGTAAAAATAGCAGGACTTGGTCTGTCCCCCTCCTCCTCTTCTTTATGTAACAACACCCCTGAAGGACAACATGCTTTGTAACTGCCATTAGGTGTCATGCATTATGCACAGGTACACAGCATGTAGGTGTTTGGTTCTGCATGTTTGTATATTTGCTTGTGAGTTTAGCTGGTAAAACCAGCGCTTAAGTTTGCTTGAACCCAGATGAAGGTGTATCTGTCTCTCTTTCTCACACACACACACACACACGCGCACACACACACACACACACACGCACACACACACACAAACAAAGTGTCTTTGATATTCTCCTTGCAGGACTATATTTACTCTCTCTTGTCAGTCATGTGACTTTGGTATAACAGAGCAGCTTCGGGACAGCAGGTGCAGATACGATAGGGCAAGATGTGCTGGACTACTTGTCACACACACACTACCATCTGTGTGTGTTTTTGTAATTAGTTTGACTATTATATTCCTCTGTTTCTCACATGTAAATGTACAAACTATTAGTTTTTTAATGTCCAGGCCTCCTGTTAAAGCTCCTGTTTGTATGATAGTATTTTTTATATGTTGTCATGCATAAACACATCTTTCAGGGCTATGTATTATTTGTTTGTGCCTATTTTTCTTACTTCAGGATGCCGTTTTTTTCCTTTCTCTCTCTCTCTCTCTCTCTCTCTCTCTCTCTCTCTGTCGCTCTGTACCCTAATGTGGAAATGTTAAGCTGACATCCTGGGGGAAATGGAGAGTGTAATCTGTTAATGTACCAACCCATTGTCACAGTGATAAAAATAGCATTGTGATTGGCTGGCTCCTTGCTGTGTTGATTTAAGGGGTGGAGACCCCCCGCACATCTGTACACATATGCACACATAAATTAATTCTGCATGGATGTGTGGCTTAGCATCCAATTAGTGAAACAAGTAAGCGACATCACAAAGGCCAAAGTTTCCGGAGTGGTGCACCAAGCTGCAGAGATGTCCGCCTTCTCTTTGTTGTCTTATGTCAAGACACAAACAACCAGTAATTCATTGTTCTGGACTTCTCAGTGTGTGTGTTGAGCCTGTTTGTGTGTGGGTTTAGGTGTGAGTGTTTATGGAGTTGCGTGGTGTCCAGTCCCTAAATGTGTTGTCAGCTTGCCATGCAGAGTGGGCGGATGTCGTGAGACCCCCCCCCCCCACCGTGTGTGTGCTTTTCACCGCTGCTGTCATTTTTCCACCCACCTTGCTGATCTTGTTCAGCTTTTTCCACACTATCCCACTGTTATCATCACCAGAAACAACTCTCTTTATTTTTCACATAAAACTCAACACAGACTGCAGCTGTTTTGTATTGTCTTGGATTGGAGAGGCAGCTGGAGTCATTTTCAACAGAAACATGGTGTGAAATGATTAGAGATCCATTTTAGAGCTTAAGTAATTTATCATACTGTCAACAGAAAATGAATCAACAAAATTCTGATAATCAATTAATCGTTTAAATCTGCATCATATTTTTCTAATCCTATCATTTTTCATATAATTTAAACTGAACGTCTTAGAGTTTTGGACAGTTAGCACATAACAAGGAGTTGAAGATGACCTCTTGGCACTACTATTATGATATATTCTGTTGAATATAATATCAATAGATTAAGTTAAATCACGAGTTATTCTAACAGCCTACCTCTGAAAATGCAGAAAAATAATTTTCTGCTTCATGATGATCTTTTGTCTCAAAAAATGTTCACATATAGTTAATAGTATAGTTATAGTTGACATTGATGCTACATGTAACTGGCCTACAAGGTGACCTAAAAAAAACAATGGCAGCAACTTAATAGTCACACAAAAGGCACCTATGAATAGATCTTGCTTATAACCAATTTTACTGGAAAATGCAGATGCTTGCAGTACACCACATGAGGTAAATCACTACACCAACTGAGTTGTACTGAGCTGTTAAAATGATTGTTTTTTCTTTGGTACAGTAGCAGTACTCTTGTTCCTTATGTAGAAAAAAAAATCTTTCCTATGCTATACTCATCCCAAAAATCTCTTCTACTCTACTGCAGCACTGACAGAGAGGACAGGACAGATTTGTGCTGGACAGAGAAGATGCAATAAGTAGCACTAATCTGTGACTCATTCAGTGCATCACAGTCCACCTCCCCCATCACTCTTCCATCTCTCTTTTTCCCTCAAGCTGTGTCTCTGTCACTCTTTGTCCTCTGTCCTTCCCTCTCTACTCTTGGGACCTGCAGCTTTTTCATTAATTCATTGACGACTCCTACACTGAGGCCCCGGGCCAATACAGCAAGGATGAGAGAAGGTGGTGGTGGAGGAAGGAGGTTGGGTGGGTGCAGGAGGAAAGGACAGAGGGAGGGGTGCAGTCAGAGGACTTATTAGTCTTTGAAGTGATGAGGACGAGAGGAGCAGCACTATGAATAGCCATACGGCTCTCAGAGATAAGCCGGAGCACCAGCTGAGCTCCTGCTGTGGACTTTAGCAGAACTTTTAAAGGCCTTGAAACAGGCACTAAATAGGCTGTTTACTCTTTTTCAAGGACGTCCTGACTGCACTGACTGCGCTTCTCTCAGGTTTAGGTCACTGATAGTCTACAAGTACACTAGTGGATACAGGCATGTCGCTCAGTAGATGGAGCATTACTGAGTGGCTGAGCCTCAGGTGGCGCAGTACCGTGCCTAGGGCTGGTGATTCGATCCTCCTGTCCCTATGTCAAAGTCTCTTTGGGCAGTACAGTAAACTCCAAATTGCAGCGCTTTGCATGGTAGCTTGCCATCATTGTTGAAAGGAAGTTACTTTGTATGAAAGCTCTAATTTAAGGCAGCCATTTGACCTTTATTACCTTCTAAGCCTCGTTGCTTTTTTTTTTGGTAAAAGATCTGTGGAAGAGTTCTCTACATATATAGCACCCAAATTTTTTAAGGTCACATTGTCCATATTTATTTCATAACACTTTCATGTCACTGATATACCTTATTAAATATTCAATTCTCCTATGGGATGGACATTCAGGCAATCACACAAATTTTTGATAATTGATTAATCGCTGAAGTATTTTTTCAAGCGAGCAAAAATTGCAGCTGCATAAATGTCAAATTTGAGGATGTGTCGCTTTTATTTGTATGTGACATATATAATATATACATACTACCTATCTGTGTGATAACTGGTATTAAACCAATTTTTTTGCAGCAGTAACTGTGCCTTGCCCTGATAAATATTTGCTTGTTTTCTTACAAAACTTTATTTATGTATTTCCTTTTTTTTTTTTTTTTTTAAACTTGACCATTTTTTTACATTTGACAAAGCACCATGTGGAGCAGTGCTTCTAATTTTGTTGTATGCATTGTCAGGCTTTTGATTTGGTTTGTTTTTTTTATTTTGACTGAATACTTGGACTGTTGGTCGGACTAAACAACAAACAGCTGGAAGACAGTAAACTCTAAGAAGTAGTTTTTTTTTCAGATTTTGTAGACAATAGGAAATCAATCATTAATATTAGTTGCAGCCCTGTTATATTTTATGGGGTCTTTGTGCTTCAGAAGTTCTGGAAATATTGTGTGTTTGTGGTTGTTCCTCATCCTTACTGTATTTCACGGTCTGTGTTTAAATATTGTCTTGATTTTTTTTGCTATGTA
This sequence comes from Synanceia verrucosa, assembly GCA_029721515.1. Lineage (NCBI taxonomy): Eukaryota > Metazoa > Chordata > Actinopteri > Perciformes > Synanceiidae > Synanceia > Synanceia verrucosa. Next base: position 4,914,539 of record CM056570.1, read on the forward strand.
TTGGAAATCAAGTGTATTTAAGTGGAAACTTAGTTATAGTGTGTCACACAAAGTGGTGTTATAGCTGGGCTCAGCTCATCCATCGGCTTTAGTGAGTCAGGCACGTGGCAGCTTATTGCCTCAGTCAGCTGTGTGAAATCTGCACAGTTGTTCCGTTTCATTTTGAGAAATTGAATTTTGTGGTTTTTAGGGCACGTAGCACCAGTTGACAGCTGGTTTGGGGAATCTAATCTCGATAGGAGCCTGTGTGTCTCTCAGTGTGGACGGAGGCGTGTCGCTGGCTGGGTTGTTTGGTTAAAGAGTTGTTATGCATTTCTGTGGGCGCATTAAAAATGTGTAAATGAGTCAAGGAAGAATCTACTGCGTATCAGACAGCACACTGAGGAAAACAGTGTTAAGGTCCTGTCAGACTAGAGTTTTAATGCCAAAAGTGCAACTAAAATAATGAATAATGGAACATTTTTCCTTTGGCAGATTACAGGGAATTAATATTGTTTTGTCTTTTGTCTAACAAACCATACATTTCTACTGTCTCAATTTGGAGTGTCAGACTGTCAGACCTTTCATTAAACATGACTGCATTGCTGACAGCACAATGACCTACTTTTTTTTTCTCATGAGCTTTCACTCCTGTCCTCGTCTTGTGTGAGCAGGAAGATAATAGTTGTTATGTAGAGCTGCAGGAAGAGTTAAATGATGCATTTTGGTTGTTTGGAGATTATCTCTATTTTTTTTGTTTGTTTTTGAGTTTTGTTCATTCTCCCAGGGTCCCCTTATGACTCACCACTGCTGAATTCCTTCAGCCAATCATAATCCAGCTCTTGGTTTGTTGCCTCACTCGTCGTTCTCCTCAATGTAAAGTCAGAGGCATCAGTTCTCAGTGTGTTACACTTTTCTTTTTTTTAAGGCTGTCTCTGTTGCATTGAGACAAAGAGAAACTGTGTGTGTGTCTATGTGTCTGACGGTGGTATCATCTGGCTTCCCTCAAATGTCTTTCCACAGAATTCCCTTCACTTAGCCAACCTTCTGTTTACCAGAGACGAGCTTTAGTTTTTAATCTTGGACGCAGTGATTTGAATGATGGCACCAATGCTTGTCTTTTTAATTCAACATTTGGCTGTTTCTTTAGGGGAAGAATATCAACTGTGCAGTTTTGTGGGTGCTTCCTATGTTGTTTTTTTTTATTCCTGGGTCTAGTGAATGCTACTGATGGAGCGCTGTCAGTGTGTCTTGTCTTTCCATATTCAGCAGCTCCCCAGGAAATTCCTTGCTTCTCTGCACTTCTGCCAATCATTTTAGCTGTCACAGCATGCCAGACGTGTACATTTATAGAAGTGTGCCACCACTTAAATAAGGCCATGAAATCTGTTATCAATACTTACACGTTTGATCAGATCAATTTGATAGTTGTTACACCTATATGTGTCAAACATTTTTTTTGTATTCATTGTTATCTTTTTGCTCTGTGAATCATCACTTAATTTTACACTGCTACAGTATCTCTGTGGTGATCCAGTATGATGTTTTCTGTGAAATAGTTGTTAGTTGCTGTCTTAGAATTAATATATACAGTCATGGAAAAAATTATTAGACCACCCTTGTTTTCTTCAATTTCTTGTTAATTTTAATGCCTGGCTCAACTAAAGGTACATTTGTTTGGACAATTATAATGATAACAACAAAAATAGCTCATGAGAGTTTAATTTAAGAACTAAGGATTATTCATTTTCCATGGTTTTCTTGATAATAACCAAAATTACTTAAATTCTTACATCAATAGCTATGGCATTGTACCGCCAAAAACACTACTTTTAAGCATTCCATGTTTTCTTTTCTGTTTGCTTTAAACACATGATACACACAAGAGTTAATACTTGATTGCATAACCATTGTTTTTGATGACTGCAGCCATGCGTCTTGGCATGCTCTCCACCAGCTTCTGACATTGTTCTGCTGTCACAGCAGCCCATTCCTGTTGGACAAATTCAAACAAATTTTCTTTGTTTTTGGGCTTGTGGTTCTCCATTTTGAGTTTGATGATTTTCCACAGGTTTTCAATTGGATTAAGATCTGGTGATTGAGCAGGCCAAGGCATGGTGCGAATGTTGTGGTTCTCCATCCAGGCTTTAACTGACCTTGCCGTGTGGCAAGGGGCATTGTCTTGTTGGAAAATCCAGTCATTCGAGGCAGGAAAGAGTTTTCCAGCTGATGGAAGAAGACTGTTTTCAAGGGTAGTCCTGTACTTGACCTGGTTCATTCGGCCTTCACACAATTGCATTTGCCCTGTTCCACTCAGACTGAAACAACCCCAGATCATGACTGATCCACCCCCATGTTTTACTGTAGGGGCAAGACAGTCTGGGTTGTAAGCTTCTCCAGGCTTCCTCCTAACCAGTAAGTTGGCTGGAGTGGGCATCAATTCAAAATTGGATTCATCACTGAAGAGAACCTTAGCCCAATCATCAACAGTCCAATCCTTGTGGTCTCGAGCAAAGAGTAACCGGGCCTTCCTCTGCCTTTCATTGATGAAGGGCTTCGTGCGTGCTCTGTGTGACTTCAAACCAGCTTCAACAAGTCGGTTTCGAACTGTCCTTGCCGAGCAAGTCACATTTCGCCAGTGCCCACTCATTTTTAAGGTCCCTGGAGGTCTGGCGACGATTCCTGACACAGGAGCGGATGAGTGCACGGTCATCTCGTGGGGTAGAAAGGCGTTTCCTGCCACGGCCAGGTAGCAATTTGGTAGTGCCATGTTCAGCTTGTTTTTTTTTGTTGGAATGAAGCGGCTGTCTTGGAGATCTTCAGTTTTTAGCTACCTGTCTCTCACTCATGCCAATTTCCAGCAGTGCCAAGATGGCTGCCTTTGTTGCTTCACATAATTCTTTTGTTTTAGGCATTATGTGAGAGCTGACAACTTCTGAGTTGTGCTACGGCTTGAATGTAAGCAGGAAACCACTCTAGGCCTTTGCATGTGCAGTGCTGCTTGTGACATGAAATGGCCTCTTATATACCCTGGGAATCAATTAAGCTTAAGAATGTCAAATAGGACATAAAGTATTATGTGACCAGCTGCATTTTTTGTTGTGTTCATTGTATTATACGTTTAGTGGTACCAGATATTAGAATGAACAAGAAATTGAAGAAAACAAGGGTGGTCTAATAATTTTTTCCATGACTGTATATACACACACACACACACACACACACACACACACACACACATGGATCACAGTACTTCGACACTGTATGTCTTCATTTATAATACATAGAAAAGAAGACATGTTTATTTGTTGACAATAGAGTGACAATAGGAATGTTCATTTGTCTTTATTGTTTTTTTTGCCAGTCATCACAAGTCTAATTGGCCATCTTTCCCTTTCTCTTCCTCCTCAGGGGTTTGTGGTTGTTGCGGGGCGCTCAGGCCTCGGTACAAGAGACTGGTTGACAACATCTTCCCAGAAGACCCAGAGGTGAGAAGTGACATTGTCTCTTTAATAAAGCCTAAGCCAAACAGGGACTGTATGTTTTTTGTCTGAATTTGTTATTTTTTTATTTGACTATTACCCTTCAGCTTACTAAGTTCAATTTAGACAGGAACTGTGCGCAAAAGACAACATAGTTGGAAAATATGAGAAGAAATGTGATAAATAATGCGCTGCACTAGATTTTGCCAGAAGCTTTCAGTCCCTGGCAGGTAAACATAAACACTGCACCATGATACTGTCTTAGATTCAGGAGAAATGAGGCACAGGTGATGAGAAAACGCAGCATCAGCCTCCATACCGAACTATCTACTTCAAAGCTGTTTGCATCAAACCACAGCCCCATCTTTGCTACCTTTTGAGCTCTGATACAGATGAGTCATAGAGAGAATTAATTTGGGTGGAGAAGAAGGAACCAGTTTGTTGCATAGAAAACATTTCATAAGTGCCTCTTTGCTACCGCAGTAACCCACTTTACCGATCAGATCTGTGGCCAAAACTGCAGTCCATGGGGCATACTAACACACACAGACCTCATTTCCCTATTTTGCTGGGTGTGTGCGTGTGTGATAATTGGATCCCAAAAATGCATTCTAGGTTTGTTTCTGAGACTGTAACTCATGGCATCCTAGCAGCTTGGGAATAATGAAGCCGTCTGACAACATTTACTCAAAATTGTGTCACGTGTGTTTGTACACATTTACTAAGTTGTGTAAATATAGGTTGTGTTCTGCAGGCCCAAAATGTCTCCACAATGCACATTACTAGTTTAAATTGGACTGGAGTTTTTCATTTGGAAGAGACTACAGTCGACTCTGATAACACACTGCACAGAAGCCTTCAACACTTCTAGTTCTCAAGAACTACAAACGACTCCAATGAACAAAAAATGCAAAACGAGTGTTTCAAAGTTGTAATATTCTGGCAGTGTGACCTTGTCTGACCTCTAAAATCAACCTCCTACACACTTGGGTTTCCTGCTATGATATGCTATAAAAGAGGCAATTGATGTTGCATGTCATGGGAGAAAAAGATGTGGAAATAATTATATTAATGACAGCTGAATTCCTTTTAAGTGCTTCAGCTTCAGGGTCCTGCTGGCGTACTTTCACAACTTAATGTTATTGCTAACACCTGTCCTTTTTTTTTTTACTATGAGCAGTCAAATGTTCTCATTTATTCCGCACTGAGTGTTTTATTTTTTTTTTATTTTGTTTTTTTTCCCCACGAAAAGACCTGAGGGTGGCATGGTGGTATAGTGGTTAGCACTGTTGCCTCACAGCAAGATGTACCGGGTTCGATTCCCAGCCCTGGGCCTTTCTGTGTGGAGTTCGCATGTTCTCCCGTCTGCGTGGGTTCTCTCCGGGTACTCCGGCCTCCTCCCACCATCCAAAAACATGCCTGGGGATTAAGTTAATTGCCTGATTTAAATTGACCATAGGTGTGAATGTGTCCTGTGATGAACTGGAGACTTGTCCAGGGTGTACCCTGCCTTTTACCCTAAGACAGCTGGGATAGGCTCCAGCCCCCCCCTTGTCCTTGCTGGTCATTTTTATTTTTTTATGTGAAGAATGAAGTTCTGTCCATGTATCACTGTTAGTACTGACAGAGTCACTTTGTCTTGTAACACCTAATGTCTCCATCACACTACAATCTTATCATTTTATACAGAGACTTAAACCTTTAACACCTAGATGATGTTATTACGATAATTTCATTACTGCTTCTCCTGAAAGCCAGTGAAGCAGCCCCTTTGTTCTCTGTGGTTAAAAAAAAACTCCTGTATGTAATTTCCATTTTGTGGCTGATTTTTGCAATTTTAGAGACAAAGACTCACAAAATTGTATTGTAAATAGTTTTCATACTTTTCAAATCTATACTTAACATGTAAAATTTGTTATTCATGTTCAAGTGCATTTTTTTCCCCAACTGAAATTCCATTTTGTGTTTTTCATCATCATTTTAAATCATTTTAAATGATTATTTCCCTTATAGCATGCAGTAAATTGTAAGTAATTGCCAGATATTGTAATTTTCAAGTCTTCTGGATAAGCAAAAAGGACCAGACAAACATTTTGAGACTTAGGTGTTAAAATATTAGGCCTAATAGTGTTTAACTGTCGTCCTGTTTTTTTTGTGGTACATTATGCTGCATGTTTTGTTTTTTGCCTGAATATAAATGGCATGTTTTCCTCCCCGTGACCAGACCGAAGAGCAGTGAAGTAGGTCAAGGGGGAAAGGAGGAGCTGAAACTTTGTGTACTAGTTAGAATTTGTTTTTTTTAGTTGAAGCACAGACTTCAGTACACGCAGTACATATTTATAGAATTGTAGTATAAAACATTAATTTATCATGACCTATTTACCCTGATGTCTGTCAGATGCTGCCTAGTGGACATGCCAGCTTCACATTCATCTCCTCTGACCTCTTTCTGAGTGAAGTGCAGGAAACTAAAACATGTAAATTAGACCCTCAAACGTTGTTATTTTCTCTCTCTTGTGTTTACCTTCCTCTGTCACCTTCCTAGGATGGGCTGGTGAAGGCCAACATGGAGAAGCTGACATTCTACGCCCTGTCAGCTCCAGAGAAGCTTGACCGCATCGGGGCCTACCTGTCTGAGAGGTTGTCAAGGGATGTGGCCCGACATAGATACGGGTGAGCATCACCAGTCAATCAAACCACTCAAAATTAGCCTCTCTCCGAAAAACATTTCTCTCTGACCTGGCAAAATATCTTTTTGCATATTATTTATTCCCTGCCACAGAGTCAAAGTGAATACATTAATATCCTGTTGATAATTGATTGAAGAATTGAGGTTTTCTTGCTGAGAGATAAAGAAAAAGTGGTCCACGGAATATTCTGTCATTATAGAGACTTACTCTGACAGTCCATCAAAGAGCTTAATATATTTTAAAGATCCCCATTCATAATCCCGTCTAAAAGGATACATATCTGATGTATTACATATAAGTAAACTAGGTAAGGTTATATATAACTATGCCATTGCATTTACAGCAAATATGCACTGTATGTAAATTTGAGATATTTCTGTCTTTATAATGAAAAAAATATTCTTGTGCACTACACTGCATGCAAATTAGCCAGGTAGAGCGGGAGCCAGATTGGTCTTGTTTTTTTTTTTTTTTTATTAAAGAAAACAAACATCTTGACTGGTGTTAGGTCAGACAGTTTCTGTACATTCTGTCCATACTTTCTCTGCCACATAAGTTGTTTTTCTTTTATGACTCATGAACACAGAGTGATTATCCTCACCAACATACTGTACAGATTGCGTTTACACTTGGCAGAGGCCAGCTGTAATCTGTTCAATATGCGAGTCTCCAGGGTTCGTCTGGCAGAGCTTATCACATTTTTTATTTCTTTCGCTGTGTGCATGTTTTTGTGTCCCTCTCTCTTCCTCTAAGGTATGTGTGCATAGCCATGGAAGCCCTGGACCAGCTGCTGATGGCCTGCCACTGTCAGAGCATCAACCTGTTTGTGGAGAGCTTCCTCAAGATGGTGCGCAAGCTGCTAGAGTCTGACAAACCCAGCCTGCAGATACTCGGAACCAACTCTGTAAGTTTACAGGATTGCACAGCTAGTTTCAAGAACCTATCACATGGTTTATAGTTTTACATCGAAAAACCCCGAACATTATCAAACTGCTGGCTTTGTCCCTACTAAATATTTTTCTGTTGTTTGACTTGGACTGTGTTGCTTTGTGGAAGAAAAACAATTATAATTATGAATTGTATGTAAAATGTACTGTAGTATTTTTTTTATACATATTTTTTTTATAAAGTACAATGTCAAAGGTACCTACAATGACAGTAACTGTTGCATTCAGAAGAGACTAAATGCACTGTTCAACCTTGTTAAATTTGAGGTTGTGTTTCGAAGGATGTGCAGTTTGAATTTACTGTAGAAACCAAACTGGCAATTCTGTGTGGTAAACAGAATTTAATAAGAGAAGAAATTAGCCCAGTCATAAATTCCTGGTCACAAGAAACACAAGGCTAGACAGTTTGGGTTACTGATATACATTTAAATAAATGCCCACGTCTTAATTTCTAACCTTTTCTGTCTATCAAATCATGCCCATTTCAGTAGATAATGGGATTTTATCAGAAGATGACAGGGACATATTTTCTTTCCTGTTGTGATGGCAGAAAGTAAAAAATGAACACTGTCAGTATTTGTGGAAGATCAGAGGTCAGCTAGAGAGTGGAGGCCAGAGGGAGTGGGAGTGTCCTCTAATGTGGGGAAACGGCTATCAGCGCTGTCGGCTGGGTCAGCAGAGGACTTCTTAAGGAAATCAGATTAGCTGCAGACCACAGTGGCAAAGCGCCGCAGTCATTTACACAGATTGACAAGACACACCAGCATCTCACTCATAATCTTCATGCTATCAGTCTCCCTTGCACTCTCTCATGAATGTGTATTTAGGACAAATGCAAGAGCTGATGCATTCACATACACCTACGTGCGCATCAGTGCTGAGTGATTAATTGTGCATCACAGTGTTAGTTACCATGATCAATAGTGGAGTAATTTTGCAGCATGTGCTACTTTTAAGCTTTGCATTCAGAGTCCCTGTTACAATATCGTGAAGATATTGATTGGGATTAGATTCGCTGTAATTACTGAATCCACACATGCACAACCCAGTGCTTTCTCACACATAGAGCTATAAATATACAGTATCTCTTTCAGTGCAAACAAATCCTGCCTTCTTAGTTTGCCCTGCATGGCTCATCTAAAGCACACTACTGTCAGAGATATGTGAAAGGGGCGGATTAGAGAGTTTATCACCGCAGGACTTGAGCCGGCCAGGTTTTCTAATAGTTTGTTTCTCTGACCTATAGTCTTGTACTGCAGCACATCAGTATCTGAGTCAGTGCTTCCAACAACATGTGATGTGATAGAAAACCTTTATGGCAGGGGTTAGTTTCTCCTGGTGTGGTCACAACAAAAACTTATATAATGTCAGCACTCCATCGCCTTTGGGTTTAGACCTTGTTCTTAAAGCTTTCAGTCTAATGGAAAGTCTATTTCAGCTGACACAGAGGTGATGCACTGATACCTGGAAGCTGTCCAGTTTTACAGCCAGCAATACTGGGCAGCTTCCACGTATCAGAGCATCAAACTTATCTATCTCTCTATACATCTAAACATCGATCTATCTATACATCTAAACATCGATCTATCTATACATCTATCTATCGATCTATCTATCTATATATCTATACATCTATCTACTTATACATATATCTATCATCTATACATCAATCTATACATCTATCTGTCTGTACATCTATCTTTCTATCTGTACATTTATCTATCCACTTACTTTGTACACAGGACATAAAACAGATCCTTCTCGATCCTTCAGATTCTTCTTCTTCTGTCTGTTTTCTAGATGTTAGTTCTCTACATTAACTCGTTTTATTCTTGTTTTTAGGTTTACTGCACTAATCCAGCCTGGATTTTTGAGTGAGGAATTGAAATATTTTAATAACCATCTGCTGTACTGTTACTGCATTACATAATTCTTGCTTCAGGTAGCATCTGTTCTGTCTTGATTCTAAAGAAATCCACTTCATAACATAGTAATTGGTGTTGTGGAGCTAAATGTCAGCATGTTTTAAATGGTGACATTTTCAGGCCCAGCGGGAGAGCCCCCAACCTCCCCGCCCTGTGCTTTTCACTATTAATGAGATGTTATGGCACTGTGGTTTGATTTAAATTGAGGTGTTGTTCATCGTGAGGGTTTAGTCTTATTTCATTAAAGAGTTTTTAATTGATAACTGAAACTCTTACAAAACTGGAGCAGTTTAGGAACAGACCTCACTTTGGTTGTAGAATTTCAGTTTGACATGAAAATGTATTTTTTTCCTTGTCTCTTCCTCTTTTCTCAGTTTGTGAAGTTTGCAAACATAGAAGAGGATACACCGTCGTACCACCGCAGTTATGACTTCTTTGTGTCACGCTTTAGCGAGATGTGCCACTCTAGCTACGAGGACCCCGACATCCGCACCAAGTGAGTGGACAGACGCTTGATTGCTCTAGAGGTGACTGCTATTTCTAGACTCCTGCAGGAAGTCTAAATTTAGACTATCCCTTCCCCTGGACATTTTTATATCTTCGTCAAATGTTAGATCTTTAAATGTGATTGTGTTGCTGAAAATATACAAAGTGACATCTCTGAATGGTTAAATATAACTCTGCAGACTTAAAACAGCCAAACACTGAGGGATAAAAACTAGACAAACATAAGGTTTCCTGACTATAAAAATCCATTTATAGATTTAGTCACCAGACAGTGTCTTATATCTGATCTTCTATTTCTGTCATATGCAGGATCCGCATGGCAGGTATCAAGGGCCTGCAGGGTGTGGTAAGGAAGACTGTGAATGATGAGCTGCAGGCCAACATCTGGGACCCTCAGCACATGGACAAGATTGTCCCCTCTCTGCTTTTCAACCTGCAGAGTGGAGAGCGCACTGAGAGGTGAGTGAGGAAAATGTGAACTGATTGGGCTTTGTATGTTGCTGTTTATCAGTTGCAGGTATTTAATGGAAAACTCAAGTGGATTAGAAGCAGATTTAAAAAAACACTGAAGTCCAGATTATGAAGGCATATTTCCACTCGCCATATTTGTGTTTTTTCAGATTGGATGGGCTCATCAGTTTTTCAGCTTGTTCTTATTTCTTATTTTTTCAAACTCATGATTTCTTTAACGTGCCTGATATCAAGTCAAGTCAATTTTATTTGCACACCCAATATCACAAATTTACCCCCTTCTGTCCTTAACAAATGACCTTCACATCAACAAAGGTAAACTCCCCTAAAAAAACAAACTTTCAACAAATATGATCATATTTATAGTGACAATATCTGTTATGTAGAAGATGGAGTGTCCAGTAAATGAAAGAAAAATGAATTGATCAAATGCAGTGCCCTGCCTGCAGTTTCAGGCAGGCGAATATGGCTGTAGTGTTACCTTGTCATCATCACACAACAGGCCAGGCTGTACCAACATGTGGTGACAAAGTTAATGACCCAGAATGAGTCAGCGTTGACCCGCCATGCCTCGGTCAGACAGTCCAGAGCCATTGTGTTGAAGCTGACTGGTACTGTTTGTCTTACGTGAGGCCATATTTGTCCTGGCTGTCTAGTCAGCCATCACCCATGTCATTCTTCATCATTGTCATCACTGAGTGAGCCCACTGACAGCTCAGAGATGTTTGCCCACCTGCAGCATCCAAGGACAAAGACAGGCAGAGGATGGGCAGAAAAATCAAAGGAGAGAGGAGAGGCAGTGTAAAAGGGGGAGTGCATGAGCAGAAAGAGTGCAATAGGTGGAGAATAAAAGCATCACAATTGCATTGAGAGCTAGAGATTGCCAGTAAGAGAGAGAGAAAGATGCAGAGTCTGGAGCCTCCCTTTCTTGGCAGTTTTCCACGTACTGAAATTCACTTTGACGTCAATGCAGAGATCTGAAGTTTAGGGGAGCAAAGAGGGAGGGCAGCAGGAAGATTGAGTGTAGGGTAGATAATAGAAAGTACAGTGATGGAAATATGGAGCTTATTGCAAGAGAGAGACAGATGGACAGAATGAGACGGAGACAGACGCACTCCACCAGAGAGACCCATTTCCCTCACAGCTTCCCTTCACTGTGTGTATTATGAAGCCTGCCCCTGCTGAGCATCCTCAGTCATTACCAGCCACAACATCCACAGCAGTAAGCACAGTCTAATTAAAGTCACAGATGGTGCATTTTTCTCTACATTAATTCCCATGCACATGTATAGTTCATTTAATGATCAAACTTGGCACAGTTTTAGCATAGCCTTCCGATAGATGAGACAAAATGTATATCACTTCTGGAGCAAATTGTTCACCCTGTGGGCCCTGATTTGTGTGTTCAAGAACAGCTACAAGCATGATTGATTGTTTTTAATGTGTTTTGTAGATGCCTGCAAAGGCTTTCATGTTCCCCAAGCCCTCTTCCTCCAGGCATTGCCTCAGCAGCATTTTAACAGAATTGAGCCTTGCCTTTAGCGTGCCACTCAACAGACTGAAAAACAGCCTCTGTGAATTATTTGATGAAAGGAGCCAAGTAGGACTTGAGATGAAAGGGTGCTGAGTTCTCATTTCTCATATCTCATAGACAAAAATGCAGTGAGATGCTGCCAGGGTGACCTCAGCATGAAATGTCCTTTGGGTGTTTTAGATGCACTTTTAAATTTAAACAGCGTTGAGAGCAGCTTTGTCAGCATTATTAGTTACTGCTGAACAAATGTGAAACAACAGCAGATTAAAACTCTCCTTAGTTTTCCGCATTGGCAGCACTAAAAGAAACTGTTGTTCTTAAAATGAAATTGGTTATTAATCCTGTATTTTTCTTGCTTTTGCTGTTTTCCATGGCCGCCTCAAATGCCTGTGCCTTTTTTGGGATTTAAGTTAAGTTAGAGGAGCCACTGAGAGGCAGGAAGTCACATTTCCTCCACAGTAGCAGCAAGAGAGATGAAAGAGTGAGGCTGTTTAATAAATCATGTCGTCATTGGTGGACCACCAGAGGCCAGTCATGACTCAGATGGAGTTATAGTGAAGGTTTTAACTATGCATGAGAACAAAGACAGCCTGGATCTTGTGTGAGTACCCACATATTCAAACTTAGACACCTACATGTCCCCCACGGTGCAATACGTGCACATGGCGGCGAACCCAGCCTCTTAATTTGCACTGTAGACAAGCTGCAGATGGGAAAAGTCGCCTCAGAAGAGCAGACTGCAGTGACAGAACAGCCCAGAGAATGTTTTTGTGCAAGAAATTGAGCCTTTGTGGAAATGTTAGTGTCATTGAATCAAATTGATTTCAAAGTCTCTCTCTCTCGCTCTCGCTCTCTCTCTCCCCCCGTCCTTCTCTCCCTCTCTTTTTCCCTCTCTCTCACCATCTGCACCTCCCTCACCCTCCCAACTCAACTTCCCCTCCTCTCCCTCTTTTCTTGCTTCCTCACCTGCATCGCTCCCTACCAGCCGCTCCCCCTCTCCGCTGCAGGCGTCCGAGAAGGAGAAGGAAAGCCCGGTAGAGCTGACGGAGCGCTGCTTCAGGGAGCTGCTGGGACGAGCCGCCTATGGCAACATCAAGAACGCCGTCACACCCGTGCTGATGTGAGCAAGCCCCACAAACTATTCTATCCTTTTTTTGTTGTGATCTGTTCCTTAATGCTGTTGTTGTTTTCTGACGCATTGACTAAACCTGAAGGAAAGATGCATCATCATGCTACAGTATGTTGCGTCATTTTTTTAATCTCTGCATCTCTGATAAGCACGACCGCACGCAACAATGTCAATGCAAGGTTAGATAGTTGTTCCAGACGAGTGTATGATTTGCAGTTGGGTCATTTTAAATTGTATATTCCTGCATTTATGTTGAGGTTTGCCCTGCGACCGTGTAAATTTAGCACAGTTGTATTTCTTTTCTGATAAGACATTGTAGATTCTCTGCCTTTTCATAGCCTCATTGTGCCTCTAAGGTCATCTTCGCTGACATGTTTTAACTTTGGATATTTCTGAGCCTGGTCTTTAGCGATCAGTGTTGAGCCTTCCTCCATCTCTCTCTCTCTCTCTCTCTCTCTCTCTCTCTCCCTCTCTCTCTCTCTCTCTCTCTTTGTCTCTCTCTCAGCCATTCCCTGTATCTCTCTGAGCCGTAGGCATTCACTTGCTTCGTTTTTGTCTTGTGTCTTTTATATCCACCCCTCTTCCCCCTCTTGGATTCCTCCTCTGCATCTCAGCTCGTCTTTATGAACCCTTCTTCTCTTTATTTCACTGAAGTAGTTGTTGATGTGGTGTGAGTAGCTGTCTGACTAAGTTAAAGCCAAATGAGTTCAGAGATTTGCAGAGGAAAACTGTGGATAAGACAAGCCAACCAGTGTTTATACAAGTCTCATGTGCTTGTGATTATACAGTCACATTTTAGTTTGGATATGCATGACACAAAAGTCAGTAAAATAGAAAATATCAGGGACTGGTAAGCCTATACATCCATCCATCCATTATCTACCGCTTATCCTCATAGGGTCGCGGGGGGGCTGGAGCCTATCCCAGCTGTCTTAGGGCAGAAGGCAGGGTACACCCTGGACGCCACCTCATCGCAGGGCACATAGAGACAGACAACCACTCACACACATTCACACCTATGGTCAATTTAAATTAACCTAATCCCCATGCATGTTTTTGAATGGTGGGAGGAAGCCGGAGTACCCGGAGAGAACCCACACAGACACGGGGAGAACATGCAAAATCCACACAGAAAGGCCCCGGGATTCGAATCCAGTACCTTCTTGCTGTGAGGCGACAGTACTAACCACTACACCACCGTGCCGCCCAAGCCTATACATGTCTTTAATAATTTATTTTGTACTCCAGAGTCCTGCAACTAAAGCTATAATTTCCTTGTGCAGATATATATTACTTTTATATTTCTTAGCACTCTAATTTTCAGTTTTCTCAAAATTTTCCCCTCATTCAATCTCACAAGTCCATCCATCACTGACTGTTTTAATGATGGATGCCTGTGTGTCTCTTCAGTCTTTAATCATTGATTGTTGACTTTAAACATTGCGGTACATTGTTATTCATACATTCTTTATCACATAACTTCTCTGGGCTCCATCGTCAAAAAATACATATGGAGTCTTTATGTCTGGATTTTTTTGGGAGCTATAAATCTGCTCTCTTATCACTACCATCACTGTAGTATTACATCTCCATCCCCTCCTGTCTGTGTTCTCCCAGGCACTTAGATAACCACTCTCTATGGGAGGGGAAGACTTTTGCAGTGCGTTGCTTCAAAATCATCATGTACTCCATCCAGGTGAGTGAAACAATGTCTACGTATGCTCTTTCACCCAGATGATCCAGGTCCAAATAAAATCATTTACACAGCACTGTTTTTTACACCCTTGATGGGTACAAAGTGGAGCTATACCCCAGTGTTCATTTAGACAAAAATAGCTTAGAAAATAAATTTCTGAAGACTCCATTTGGGAATCAACCCTTCTCCTCATAACTGTAATTAATTTGGGATGTGAATGGGAAAAAAAACAGAAGTCAGCGACGTGCTTTATCTCCAAAGCTTTTAGTTTCAGAATCAGGATCACCTTTATTGGCCCAGCTATGTCTGCACGTTTTTAATCTTTCACAGTGTACTTACACAGAATATATCATCTTTTGCTTTGGCCTTAATTTACTGTATTTTTCATGTTTTATTTTCAGTCTGCTTTCATTCATAGATTCCTTGTCTCATCTCTCCTAGTCCCAGCACTCTCACTTGGTAATCCAACAGCTTCTCGGCCACCTGGATGCAAACAGCAAGAATTCAGCCACAGTGCGAGCTGGGATAGTGGAAGTTTTACTGGAGGCAGCCGCCATTGCAGCCAGCGGCTCTGTAGGTGAGAAGTCTGACACTAAACATACACTTTAAAGGGTACGTTGGCGGGAGAACTAGTCTTTTGATAGAATAGAATAGAATAGTTTTTTTATTCATTATTATTATTATCATTATCATTATTATTATCATTATTCATATTCATTATTCACTGTTTGTGTGTATGCAGGTCCCACTGTGTTGGAAGTGTTTAACACTCTGCTGCGGCAGCTCCGTCTGAGTGTGGACTACGAGTTGACCGGCTCTTACGACGGCAGCACCAACATCGGCACCAAGATCATCAAAGCTCATGAGGAGAGGCAGCTGCAGGAGGCTGTCATCAGGACCATCGGTGAGTCTGTGGGCAGTGTGCAGTGTGTTCTGGTTAGTGTGAGAGAAAGTGTGTGTGTGTGTGTGTGTGTGTGTGTGTGTGTGTGTCAGTCTGAGGTGCTTGTTTTATCTCACTTGTCTGTATCTTATTCCACACTCTCTCGTCTTCCTTCCTTTCTCCATATCCTCCTCTCATCCATCTGATGCTCATTTCACTCTCAGGCTCATTTGCCAACACTCTACCGACGTACCAGAGGTCAGAGGTCATGCTCTTCATCATGGGCAAGATCCCCGTCCCTGGGATTCACCTAGCTCTGCCCTCCACAGGCTCTGGGTAAGTCACTCACAATATCACAAATGCATGCATCGTGGTATCATATCATAGGCAAACATACCTATACACACAAACTGAATGTTTTTCTTTAATACTCTATATGTACTGTAAATGTGTAGACCTGGTTTTAATTTGTGTCTTTCTTTGTTCTCCAGGCCTGAGGGAACCAGGATGATTCAGGTTATGTTACTTAAGTCCTTGGTCCAGGTAGGTTTCCACCCTTGCATTTAATTAAAAATGAATGCATTATTATTAATTCCATTATTCCATTCCAAGTCCATTTTATCATTTCAGGAAAGCAGGTTATATAATAGTGCTGCGTTTATCACAGTCCATAACACACATTAAATCCAGTCAGTCAGGGCAACACATTATTTTTTTTAATAGGTGTAGTCTGTGAAAACCTATGTGAGCATACAAACCGTGTGTGTTTTGGCAGCACTCTTATGGTCTCGTTTGTCTTCCTGTTATTTAAATTTTTGCACAGCAAGGCTGTTTTTTCTGGTGGTCATTTGTATTTTTTTAACAAAACATTAGTTTGTGTATGAAAGCAACCATCCATCTGTCCAGACTGGATGTATGCACTTGTGAACTCTCTGAGCATGTGTTTAAAAATGACTTATAGCCTGCATGCTCCAAAGGTTAAAAGCACAACTCCACTGTTTTCAATATGAGTCTCCCCTAATCTGTGTGCAAACCATAAATGTCTCTTTTTTGATCATCAATCTCTCAGGTGACGGCTGGTTTCCAGACCACCAACATGCTGACAGCGCTGCCCAGCTCATTCCTGGAGCCGCTGCTGTCCTTGTCTCTAACAGAGGATCCAGAGGTTCGGCTGCTGGTGCTCCAGATCCTCCTCAGTCTCATCGACAGGCACGACAACACACCCAAGTTCTCCAACATAAGGTGTGTTCCTGTTTGCAGGTGGGGCCTAATATGTAGTGTGATGGAGCAATTTGTATTAATCACAGTGCCCTCTCTCTATGCAGCATCATCTCGGACATCTCTGTGCTCAAACTCAAAGTCGACAAGTGTTCCAGGCAAGACAACCTGTTCATGAAAAAGGTACGACTGTCCAAGTTGAGCTGTGTGTCATTGAAAGTCAATACTAAGTCCAGATGAATTTGTTTATCCTATTGTCTTTTCTACTTATGAAAACCATCACAAATAAATCAAATCATTACACATCAAACACAAATAAATACACTCCAATGTGTCCTTTCATCTTTCTTGCAGCACGGCCAGCAGCTGTACCGACACATCTACCTGGGCTGCAAGGAGCAGAGCAGCGGTCGGCAGCACTACGAGTCCCTCTTCGCTCTGCTTGGTCTTCTCAGCGTGGAGTTGGCTAACGAAGAGGTGGTGGTGGACCTCATTCGCCTGGCACTCGCCTTGCAGGTATAACTGTAATTTTTATATTTACTTGTTTATTTAGTCTGGAAATAATTGTGGCATTTGCATTTATTATTCCCAGCTACAAACATCTGCCAACATACAGTGGTGATGAGTCTCATATAAAACCTGATAAAACCTCATAAAATTTATAGCATATAATTACAAAGCTTTTCACAGTGCCTTTAAATGAGTATTACGAAATATCTGGAACAAAAGGACATAAAAATAATCAAAATTATTTTTTACCAGCTGTAAACATTTCATTGCAAATTTAAACATTATGTAAAAATAAAATGAAATTGAGGATATCTCTACATAATCCCTACCGTTGCAGTGGATTGTTTGGTATTTAATGCTTTATTGTTTTGTTTTTGTTTTACCTTTTTACTGTTAGCCAAAAGTGCATTTTTCTTCATGACCAGCATTTATTTCCTGTACCTAAAGTTTTATTATTTTGTTTTCAATGAAAGATTGAAGATCTGTGTACTAGCCTCCAAATGTGCCTTACAGCTAATGATCTTTCCATGAGAGCAGTGCCTCTAAAATGAGTCAGCCATTCTTTTGTTTGAATCATGAAATACACAACATTGAGAGATGAGAACAGACCAAACTTCCTAACAAGTCTGCGTGTATTTTCAGAATGTATTTATGGTGAATGTATGTGCTTGAGTAACTCAGACTGGCTATTTTTGTGGTCCACTGGTCCTTGCTAATGTTTTTTTCCATGCAGGACCTGGCTCTGTCCATGGACGAGGCTCTCCCTGTTTATAACCGCTGTGCTGTTCATGCTCTCGCTGCCGCCTACCTCAACCTCATCTGTCAGCTCACCACCGTCCCAGCCTTCTGCCAGCACATACACGAGGTCTGCCTCTGGGCTTCTTTGTCTTTTATAAGTGTGTGTGTGTGTGTGTGTGTGTGTGTGAGAGGGCGGGTATTGCTTTTGGTTATGGGGACATAAATTTGTTCACACAGTCATCTTATGGGGACAAAATGCAGGTCCCCATAATGTAAACTGTTTTAAACATTTCAGACTGAAGACTTGTAGAACATTTATTGTTACTGTAAGGGTAGACTTTGGTTAGGATTAGGATTACATGGGTAGTGGATATGGTTAAGGCCAAGGAAAGTGTCTAGGAAATGAATGTAAATCAATGTAATGTCCCCACAATACACAAATACAAAACTTGTGAGTGTGAGCGAGTGTGAGAATAACGAGCTGTTCCCTCTGCCCTTCAGGTAATTGAAGTGAGACAGAAGGAAAGTCCCTACCTTTTGCCTGAGGATGTCTTCATTGATAATCCCAAGTATGTACCAGACACATTTGAGTCTCCTTTCTCCCAATGCAACATTAGTTTTGATATTTGGATATGTAATAATGGCAGTCAATTTTTCCTTTTTACTTTATGTATAAAATCTTAATTGAGATTAGATTAAAGTCAAAGCATAACTCTTTATTTTGTCGCTGCGATGCATCCTTACTTGCAGCTTCCTGCTGCCATCGTCATGGACACCAATATGCTTCTGAATCAGTCCGTTTCCTCCTCCAGACAGCTCAGTCAGGACATCAAATGCAATAGGCACCTTTTCTGAGACAAAATTAAAATCTCATTGCAGTGTAGTACTTCAAGTTTGATCTACCACCAGCACTAATCAGATGCAACTAAATGGATTTAACAGTGCCTGTTAAATGTGTGTCAGCTGACTGCAGACCAGTCAACATCATGAAGACTCCTGGTTGCTGTGAACTGAAATCATTAAATGTACATTCATTGTTGATATCTTAAAACTGTTATGAAATGCAAAATAATAGCATTTTAAGCATGCAGTTAAAAAGTGTGATTAATCTTGATTAATTGTTAAAAATAATCACAATTTAAAAAATAAAATGTAATTGTTTGACAGCCCGTATAAAATCACCACTCCATCTTTGTTCCTAGGCTGCCCTTTTCACTGGAGAAGGTAGAAGGGGATGTTTTGTTCCTCCAGTCGAAGATCACTGAGGTCCTTGGAGGTAGTGGTTATAACACAGATAGACTGGCCACGCCTTACGTCCCCCAGTATACTGGTAAGGAGCTTCAATAATATGATGTTATTATGCATCACTTCAGTTAAAAAAAATCTTCAAAAAAGAAATGTGTTCCTTTCCTCAATGTAAATAATGTGATAGACTTGCCAGCGTGTTACAACTTTGCGCTGGTGCTTTATTGATTCCTGAGTGGAAATGCAGAGCTGAAGTGCTCTCCTGGAGCCAGCAGGGATTTAGTGCTCCACTGAAGGACACTTCATCAGGGCAGACTCTTTCTCAGCTCTGGGGCTTGAGCCAGGATCATTATGTTGAAGGACAAGGCTTTCTACCTTAATGGTTAAGAGTTTTCTGTTGAAGAAAGCAGAATGAAAAATGTCAGCGCTCTCTGTCCAGAGGAGGACCGTCTGTCCAAGAGAAAGAGCATCGGAGAGACCATCTCCCTGCAGGTGGAGGTGGAGTCCCGAAACAGTCCAGAGAAAGAGGAGGTAAAGGCAAAGCACATTTGCAATGATGTCCAGGTGGAGAAGTCAAATATAGCAGCTGTGAGGAGGTTCATATTAGCTTAGTAGTGCATCATACCTCTCTTTATGTTTTGTTCTGCAGAGGACACCAGCAGAGGAGATCACATTTGAAACCCTGAAAAATGCCATCGGTACGTCCACTTATCAACGTCTGTGTTTGTTGTACCATTTACTTCACTTCTTCTTCTTATTATTATTATTTAATAACGTAAGTTACCCCTAATTTCCGCTGGATGTGGAACGACGCCGACGTTTTGTCAGACCTGATGTGTTTGCATTCAAATCAATGCGTCAGTTTCCATTGAACGCAGAACGCCACCAATGTGCCGACAGAGGTTCTATGTTTGTCGGACATCAACAGGAAGTCGTGTACAGACAGAAAATAAAACATATGATTTACTTTCAAAATAAAATAATCCGTGTTTGCGGCCGATTGTATAATTGATTTCTTTCAACTCAGTGGACAGGGTGGTTCTCTTTCACACTGACACGCCGTTATAACCCGCTATATCACCGATTATACGTGAATTTGCGAGATCTCGTTAGTCAGCGAGATCTCGTTCTCATGATTCCAGCCGTTCGGTTGAGCCGCAGCAGGTGGATCTGGTGCATATGGACTATGTCTTCAACAGACGTTGGTGTCATTCCGTATCTGGTTGAAATTAGGGGTGACTCGTTATTATGTTTATGAATACAAAATATAATGAAGTAATAAATTATGGTTATTAGAGATTAGCCAGTTGAAATCAGCAGCCCAACATATTACTGCATTAATACATGTAATCCATTAATATAATAAACATTATTCTGACACAGGTCATTCTGCATATAATGAGTACTTTTACATTTGCTATTTTTAACTTGATGTTTATGCTAATTCTTTTTTACTTCTGAACATTTTGTAAACAGCACCTTTATTTGATGGAAAAATATTTTCACACTGCTAATAATGATACTGACATTAATAAAGTGATTTTCTTTACTGCTGTAAGAAGAATCACAAGATGACTTATTGCCACTGTCAACTTATAATATCCTGCATTATTAAAATGTAAATGTTGTTCGTGTCTCCCTCTAGTGGACAGTGTGGGTATGGAGGAGCAGGAGAGGGAGCGGAGGAGACAAGTGGTGGAGAAGTTTCAGAAGGCCCCCTTCGAGGAGATAGCCGCCCACTGTGGTGCCAGGGTATTAAAAAAAACTTTCCCTTTTATCCGTATTGTTTTGGTTTGGGCTAAACTGTTCGTCTCATATGATGTGTTTTGTCCTGTCCAGGCCACACTACTACAGAGCAAACTAAATCAGATCTTTGAGATTACAATCAGGTGAGAGGCGGCGCTTTGGGTTGTTGCCAATGAAATGTTCTTTTTGTAAGTGCTAGTGATGCTGGATGATGAAGATGATCGTGATGACGCTGATGTCTGTCTCCTCTTCCCTTTAGACCCCCGCCCAGCCCGTCTGGAACCATTTCATCAGGTTACGGCCAAAGCCAGAGTCGATCTGTCCCCATCTACGAGATGAAGTTTCCTGACCTCTGTGTGTACTAGAGCAGTCAAACACCCACAGGGGATGAGGAGTGCCGCCAACTCAAGGAAAAAAAAACAAAAAACACTTGTTTGACTTGCCCTGTGATCACAGCCAGAACAAGCAGGCTAATGTCAGTAAATTCAGCAGTAAAAACCATTTTTATTTCACTTAGTCCCCTCAGTTGTTCTTTATTGTCTTCAGAAAGTCCACTGGTTGGATTTCAAAATTAAAATTGCCAAGAGCAATGAAGGGGAAATCGCTTGTTTCATTAGCTTGAGGGTGAATTGACTGGAATGTAACTGGACATTTTTCATCGCACTACAATTTTTGGACATTCTTTTGTCCCTTACAGGGTGCCATACTACCCTTGATCATAAAATTCGAGTGACCAATATGGATATTTTCTTATTTGTTTACTGATTTGTTTATTTTTATGGCCAGGAAGAGCATCATAGACTTAGACTTTTAATTTACCCAACAGTGTGTTTTTGTGTATGTTTGAATGAATTATAGACAGATGCATACAAAGCTAATCCTTTCACCTCCCATCTTACTCAGCTCTTGAACATTTTTGTTTGGTATTTAATGCTTTGTTGTTTTGTTTTGCCTTTTTGGTGTTAGCCAAAAGTGCTTTTTTTCTTTCTTTATGATGGGCATTTATTTTATTAGAGTTTTATTATTTTGTTTTTAATGAACGATTCAAGATCTCTGTGCTATCCTCCCAAAGTGAGTGCCTTACAGGTGACTCAAGTGGAAAAAATCCACAAACAAACACTGCGCCACAGTAATGACCACACTAAACTCCTGAAGTGTCTACTGTGATGATTACCAGATCAAACTCTAAAGTAATTATGGATCCTTTATTTTTCTCCTTTCCATATAAACATGTACATACAGAGAAATATATAGATCTTTAAGCTGATGTACAGACTAGGGATGTTTTTGCGTGTGTGTATATATATATACATAATGTATATTGACTCTAATTTTAGACTGCCACTGCACTGATTGTGTCCGTAGATAAGGGAGAAAGCTACTTCGTTTTATGTTTCTTAAAATGTCAAAATAGGTAACCAGCAAAACATGAAATGAAAAAGGTGTGACAACAGCCCACAGGGGGAATCTCCATCATCACATGACCAGTAGATCACACTAGTGAAGCCTGAAAGTGTCCTGCTGAAGAATAAATGAACCTGAAACTTCATGATTAGCCACAGATGAGAACGTGTCAGCACCAGAACCATGACCTGCATCGTTGCCATTACATTCTCAGTCCTGCTGGAATTAAATTTGCACTCTGTTATTACGCCATGCAGCCTCCGAGCAGTGCACCTGTCTCATTCAGAGAGATTTCAAGAAGCCATTTTGTGTGCATGTGCGCACACACGCAGGTATAAAAACAAAGTATGATGGCAATAATTTGCCACTAGCCTGGCTAACAGTCCAACTGTTGGTAGCAGATCCTTTTGTGTTTTTAAGGTGTACCTTCTGTTGTCGTCATGGTGCTGTGATGCTCGGTTTTGTGATGTTGTAAGAGAACGGCCTTCCCGCTCCTGCGCTTCTGTGAACTAACTGCATCGGGCGAAAAACGCTTTGCAGCCATCTTGTTTTAATGTAAACGGCAGTTTGTCCCCTGATTGTCACGTGTCACAGTCCAGTTGTTTGTTTTATTATTATTATTATTTTTTTTACAATTTAATGTCCTCTCTATGTATATTCATGTGTACATGCACCAGTGCGTTGCATCTGTTCACGTCCCGTTTTCTCAGTGCAGGTGTGTGAGTGACTGTTTGTTCGTGTCATGCTGATGTGTGTCTTAATCGTCATTACCAAGACCAAACTCTTCACAGTTTACAGTCTTTATAGTCCAGTGACTCTTTCCACCAAGATAACGCAGAACAAGCTATCTTAGAGCAACGTGCAGCTGTCTAAACCTTCCAGCGACATCTTGTAAAATTGTCTTTTCAGCATCTGGCATCTTTGCGGTGAAGACCTGTAAATCTACCAGTGTGCTTGTCGTCATTGCATAGTGTAATCTAATATTAACTGACGGTAATCCCATTTTCCTTTTTAACATTACATGTCTAATTAATAGATCTGTTTACAATGTAGTGGTTTAGGTCAAATCGATTGATTCTGTGAACTTTGCACTTTAAAACCTGGATGACCGAGTGACAAAGGCAGCTTTTACATGCAGAAAAAGCCTTATGAGTGTCATACCTGGTTCTGCATGCTAGTGGTGTCGCTGTGTTGAAAAATAAATTTGTTCATAAACCAAAAAATGTCTCATCTGTTTCTGATTTGTTCCTTATTGGAGACTGGGAAGATCGGATCAAGTGGAATGTTGTTTTCAGTTTCTGCAAAACAGGAAGCTGCAAAGGGTCACACATCATACAAATCTAATTGCCAACACACGACTGTTTAATCGCCTTTAATGCCTCAATCAGCTGCAGTGTTCATCGCTGCAATGAACAATTTTTATTTTTCCACTGTGGCTTTATTATTTGACTTGGCTGTGATGTTTTTTTTTTTTTGTCGGTCACATTACATTCATCAGTGCTTGTTTTGTTTGTTTTCCCTTCCCATGCATGTCATCTGATCTGTCATCTGGTTTATCGAGATTAATTTCGACATGTGTATATTAGTGCTGTCTTTTCTCCTACAACACAATATAGTATCCAACAAGAAGGACGTGTCACCTGAGAAACTGTGCTTCATGATTTTGAACTGATAAGGCCTTTTGTATTGAATTTAAATTGATATTATCAGAAGTTCAGTCTGGGAGACGATGAACATTCGCCTTTAATTCATTCACTCTCTCTTCCGGCTCCCACTCTGTCAGCTGACTATGGTTCCTTCATGACGGCACCCAATTCTGCTTAAAATCCCTTCACTGGATATTCCTCCCTTCATACCACCAGTGTCAAGACCCTGGGGGGATCAGTCCTAATCCAACCTCTGCACAGCTACTCCCTTTCATACGCTCACTAAACACTCTCCCATTCACGTGATTGTGCTCTATATAATGAACTGTTGTTCTCTGTAAATCTGAGTTTGTCCTGATTGATCTAAATAGTAGGGCGGCACGGTGGTGTAGTGGTTAGCGCTGTTGCCTCACAGCAAGAAGGTACCGGGTTTGAATCCCAGGCCCGGGGCCTTTCTGTGTGGAGTTTGCATGTTCTCCCTGTGTCTGTGTGGGTTCTCTCCGGGTACACCGGCTTCCTCCCACCATCCAGGAACATGCATGGGGATTAGGTTAAATGGCTAATTTAAACTGACCGTAGGTGTGAATGTGAGTGTGAATGGTTGTCTGTCTCTATGTGTCCTGCGATGAGGTGGTGACTTGTCCAGGGTGTACCCTGCCTTTCACCCTAAGACAGCTGGTATAGGCTCCAGCCCCCCCACGACCCTATGTGAGGAAAAGCGGTAGAAAATGGATGGATGGATGATCTAAATAGTCCAAAAGAATAATGGTAATCTGAAAAACTAGTGGGAAAACATACATTTTAAAATCACTGGTTATCATTTAGTCCTAGCTGTGCTAGTCTGCTGGTTGATCTGTCCAGATGGAAATACTGTATATAAATATGATTAATAAACTTCTAATGGACAGGTATCAGCTGAAGCAACAAGGTGCAGAATGAACTTTTTTCAACTTCGCCAGACAAGAAGTCATTTTGTCACAGTTGCATTTACATGCAGCACACCTGACCATTCTAGCTTCACTCAACACCACACCTGCTCCACCACCTTTCTAGGTCATCGAGATGTGGACTGTAAGTGAGGCAGGCAGGTACACGTTTGAGCTACTGATGAGCATGTTTGTTGTTTTTTTTTTTTTTTTTTTTTTTTCACACCGTGCTGTGGGAAACAGTTCGGGTTTGTGTTTACTTCATGTTAGTTACTCCCAGAAATACAAAAAGGCCCATTTGGAATGTTTTTAAGGCAACAGAAAGTTGACTTATTTTAATTTATGTCAGCTGAACAAACAATTTTACTAAACCTAATCAAGTATTTTGTTGACTAAAAATAATCAAGTCATTCTGCTGCATTTTCTGTATTGTTTCAAATCTACACACAATCCAGGAATTTTTTTTCCCCCTTGAAATGCCCCATAAATGCTTTTTTTTTTTACTCCTAAATATAAACCGTAAGTCAGCAGCTTTCCCCATCTGACGCCAGTGAAATTACATACATATAATTAATCAAATTACATTGCATATAATACACATTTGTATTTATGTATTTTATGTTTTGACATTAGGTCTTAGCACACTGTCCTCTCACTACTGACTTCAGCTACATCTAGTAGTTTCTGGAGTCATTAATCCTTAAATTATGTTATGTTGTTAGTCTGTGCTTATTATTAAATCAGTCAATTACCAATATGGTTTGCCACAAATAATAATCTTTAATATTATATTAATTTACAAAAGGCTACAACTCTGTAAATAAACTGGATGATTTCTGAAATACTTTCATTCACAACCACCCTGGAATGACATTCTCTGTTTTTCACAACATATGACTCAAAAATAATGTTTCCCATCAAAAAAACAAAACAAAACAAAACAAAAAAAAAAAACATTCTGTGAGTGCATTTTTTTTATTCAACATAAATGTGCCTTGTTTGTTATCAGGGGCGATTGTAGACTCTTTTTAGGGGTGCTTAAACACACCTAAACTTCATCTCAGGAGCCCTAAAAAAACATTAAAAAACAATAATACCATGCCATGCTGGCTTGTTGAGGAGGAATTGCTTGATCTCTGACCTCAAAACATGGAAACGGACACTATGGGTACCCACACGTCTCAACTTTTCTATGTCCATTTTAAATACGGCATGCAATGTAAATACGCATTATATTCCATTATATTTTTGTTAGTATTTTGAATTGTCATCCTGTGCCTGAATATTTTTGTTTACATAAATAAATACGTTGTCACTGTAATTTGATGCAGAAAAGGCAGAAATTGGTGCATTATAATATACAAAAAAGCAGGAAAATATGACAAAATGTTTGCTGCTCAAAACTTCCACTTAATATGTGTCCCCCCCTCCTAATTTTGAAATGAAACGTCTGGCCTTGACTGTATGTGTGTCACATTCTCATTGAGGGCTGAGACCCCCTAAAGGTCTGATCCTAGAATCGCCCCTGGTTCTTGTCTTTAGCCAAGGTTTTAGTGAGACAAACCTTTGGCCTGGAGAAGACAGTCAACGACATGCTAATGATAGTAAAATTAACATTAAGACATGGGTAATAACATGCAATGGCTATTAGATTCTTCAGCCCTCTCCCTCTCCTCCATCTTCCATTCAGCCCATTATCCTCTGCACATCCTTGACGATAATGTTCCTAAAGAACTTGGCCAGCTGCCCCTGAGGGTTCTTCACCTGCTGCTTCATAAGGCCACTACGTTTAGAGGCAGGTGGGCTCCCCCACCTGAAGTGACTCATCTGATAGGCCCCATCTTTTCTCTCCTGCAGGGCTAACGGGGCATGTGACTTAGAGCTGACCCTCGCTCTTGTCAATCCATGGTTTTGATCTCCTGCGGTCGGCTCCCCCTTCACGTCATCGTCATTACCGCTCAGCTGCCTGCGAGCTTGACGGGGGAAGCTGCCTTCAGAGGAGGCCCCTCCCTCCAGAGAAGTGGCGAAAACCTTCACAGGCCGTCGTTTACGGCCAGAGGGTTTGCCCCAGCGGAAATGCTCCATCGAATAGGAGCGTCGCTCATCGCTGTGGGATCTCAGATCTGAGTCTGACATCTTGTTTTCAGACGCCAGGGTAGCCAGAATGATGCCGAGTAAGAGGTCGTTGTCGTTATTAACCTTCAGGGCCAACGCACTGAGTTGGGGGAGTTCAGTCTGGGTCAAAGACATGCAGAGGCGAAGGCAGTCCTGTGGGGAAGGAATCACAGGAGCAAATATTTTACTACTAGCTTCTGTGAATTATGTGAAAATTTGTTGATGATACAGTTATACTAGGCAACTGTTTTATTGCTTTAATACAGAACGAGTATGCTCTCATCAGTTTAAATGTCAAACTTTATGATAATTATGCTGACAAAATTACCAAATAAGCAGAAAACCAATGCCAACAATGAATTAGAAATAAAACTGAAATGATGGACTTCCTCTCATTCCTGCACATAACTTTCATCATCGATTAATCTCTCTCATTCTTATCTTATATCAAATTATGCTTTTTTTAAATATCAAAATGCAAGTATTAACCTGAAATACAGCATTATACGTCCCATTTAATGCAGCTCTAAAATGATGTGGTGTTTGTCCTCATACAGGGGCGTCATTAGGCCTATTTTAGGGGGGCTGAAGCCCCCCCAAAGTATTCTTAAGCCCCCCTAAATAATTTGGTGTTGTTTTATTTATTTATTTACAACAAATGCCTTAATTCAATATAAAGTGGCTAGAATATGACTGTAAATCAATAATCATACAATCGTGCATTATTCAAAAATCACTTAAATATGGTCATCTTGTCACTCTTCCACAAGGAGAAGATGACGACGACTGGTTCACTTTAAAAATCCACTGAGCAGCATATTTAAGGGGCCTGAAGCCCCTCTTAAATATTCTTAAGGCCCCACAGAATAATTTGGTGTTTGTTTTTTTTAACAAAAAATGCTGACAAATTCAGTATAAAGTAGCCAGAATATTAGTTTAAATAAATAATCATATAACCATTATTTATTCCTAAACACTTAAATATGATCATGTCGTTCCCCCCCACCTACAAATTAGCCTCACCTGGGGGCTAAGCCCCTCTGTCCTTAAAACCTAGTGACGCCCCTGTCCTCATATATTAATCTACACATGGAGAATCTGCATTTATTGTACTTGAACAGATGTGGAGTTTGTGAGGATAACACCTCACATTTCATGGTAAACTCTGCAACATTGTGTGAAATATTTTATAGAAAAAACTTGTCTAGTGAGGGCAGTAACAGAGAGGAAATAGAGAGAAGGCAGTTCAACCTACCAGCATCCTTCCCTTGTTGCTGAAGTCATTGCAGATGGAGCTGTTGTCCCAGCAAACTGACTCAAGCCCGGGGACGCACACACATGTCATCACCGCCACTAACAGCCAAGACAGACACACCATCTTCAGCCTGGTATGAGGGACAGAAGCACAAGTGATGAGATTAAAAGCCACAGCAGATGGACGCTCTTCAAAACACACATATACAGTATATATGAAATGACTGCTACATAAATAATATAGCGTTTTTTTTTGTCAATGGACTTGCAAAATACTCCCTTCCTTATATAACTTGGTGTCTTCCAACACCATCTTTGAGGTAATTGATGGATTTGTAGCCACGTGCTCGTAGCTGAATAACAACTGTGAGCTGAAATACCACTCATCAACATTCCTTTTCCAATTTTGCAACAGCAGATGGTTTTGTTTTTCAGCTGCGTGTGAATTTCATTTGAACTTTATTTCACACTTTAATTAAAAGTTGCAATGTGTATTCGAGAACTTCCAGAGCTCTGTGTTGCATCATTTCTGCCATTTTGAATTGGCTTGGTTCTCCGGGCAGGCAGTGACTCACCATCACCTCTCAAGGGGATTTACGTGGTTAGCATGCTAATTTCACTAGCTATCTCTGCAACATGATGCATAGATTCTTTGTCATAACGACAACGTTGAATGCCAGATCTTACATGTTGCACCTTTAACTTGAAATAGTTAGCTTTCTCTCTCTCTGGCAGGCTTTAGGATCATGCTAATATCTCAGTGGCCGACAAAACTACAGTCAGTTAAATGCATCATAAAGAACTATATGAGATCCAACCCATTTTTACAGCATTTTTTTCCTCTCTTTATGGTACTTTTCATTGCTCATGGCAGAGATACACAGGATATGACTTCAGCTTGGCACTATACACCTAACAATAATAAGGGCTGATAACATGAGAAGGTTGTCCGAGCTGCAGCCTGATGCCTTGAGAACAACCTCCAGCTCAACATGGGGTTTCAATCCCTGCTCCTACTGTATTCAAGTGTCTCCTTGAGCACACTTTAACCCCAACTTGCTCCCCGGGCAACCCAAAACTCCCTTACGCGATGGGTAAAATGCAGAAGACAAATGTCATGTCTGTACTTGTCTTTATGTGAAAATAAAGGCTGTTTAGAATTTCAACAAATCGAAAACACAATAACTCTCTTTAGATTTCAGACGCAGCTCCCTTCAAAAATCCCCCGAACAACCAATAGTTATTGCTGACTCAGTCAAATAACTTGGCACGCACGTCATTATGAACATCAGTGGAACATCAATCTGGACTGTATCATTGAAAGCCCAGTAAAGCCTGGCTTTCATGAAGCAGCTGAAAGCAGTAAAGTGTTGTTTTGAGCTGACACCTCGCACACAGGTGAAAGCAAATTTTAAAGACCTTAGTGGTGCGGTTATTAACGATTGCTGCTGATGTCTGTTTGTGTTTTTACACAGACCCATAACATGCACATTCAAACTCAGACTGATCTACTGATGAATGCAGGGGGAACACCAGTGGGGACAGTAGCTCTAATGTTCAGTAAACACGATGCACCATTCATCTTTCATATCAGTTTGGCGATTGATCCTCTCCTAATGTGCAATTTTAAATATGATTCCTCTATTAAAATATGAAAGCTGAAATAAAGCCAGTATTCTATGTTGCAGTAATTTCATTACCGTCCCTAAACTATTTTCTACTTGGCTCTTAATTCAGTGTTGTTACTCTGGTGGAAAAAAACAAAAAGAAAACCAAAAAAACCCCCCCGAAACAAATAAGAAAGAAACAAGTGATGACGGCAATAATGAATTACTTAAGTGAAAAGCTTTTTTTTCCCTCTGCTGTACTCCCTTTTATTATCATTAATAAGCAACCACTGATACGTCAGTGAGATGACACGGCTATTAGAGTCGCTTTGTGACATAAGAGGACATAAAACGTTTTGCAGGTCAAGGACAACGATCGATGCACATAGACGGATGCATGCAAGGACACGTATAATGGTTATTGTAGGAGGCTGCATTCATACAGGCCGCACACATTCAGAAGCAACATCATTCTTACATTGTATGTGATGATGTACAAACACGTTCTTGAATAGACCTTCTATATATGACAGCACTGAAAGACCACTCTTAAGTTATGATTTTCCTCCACCAGGCGAACGCCTCTCCTCAGCTCTTTGTTAAACCATTCATTTATAAATCTAATCTTTAGGGGGTTATTTTGTAGAAGCTAGGTAACACAGAAAAAAAAGACAGATTTTGTTCATCTTGGTGCGGTCAGTTAGTTTTCTTTCCGTTGCTAATTAATTGCATCTTGTGGTTTTTCTCTCCCTTTTCTATTCTAAGGAGTGACTCCTTGGTGGGTCATCGTCTTTGTAACTCTGGCAGAGATGCTGCACTCTTCCTACAGTATGACTCACTCTTCTCTCCACAGACATACTCTGATAAAAGATGCCTTAGAGCTGCGCTCACATAGATTTAAACCTCATGTGTTAAAAACATAAAGACTCATAAATGCTCTTGTAGTCTGTGGAAGGTTCATGTTGATGGAAAGCAGTTCAAATGTCACTTAAGACAACTGTGTATATTCTTCATTACGCTGAAGTGTAAGCATGAATCATGAATCCACGAGGATCATATTTTACAAAACAAATGCAGCTGTGCATGTCAGAA
Source organism: Synanceia verrucosa (assembly GCA_029721515.1). Classification (NCBI taxonomy): domain Eukaryota; kingdom Metazoa; phylum Chordata; class Actinopteri; order Perciformes; family Synanceiidae; genus Synanceia; species Synanceia verrucosa. The sequence goes on from CM056570.1 coordinate 4,945,280, forward strand.
AAATCCCAAACCCGAGTGTGGTTTGGGATTTTGCAATAGTGCTTATTATAGTAATTTTACAATAGTGCAAAGCAATTATGCTTATTCCTTCAGAAAAGCAATACAATGACAATCAAACACAATTTGCATCCATGCCAAAATAAGAATCCACAAGAGTTTCTGTTTGTTTTTTTTTACCTTTTCCAAAAGCCTTCTGTTCCTCTCCTCTTGTTTTTCTCCCTGCGTTTGTCCACAGATCTTCCAGAGTTGTGACTCTCACAGCAGTGATCCCTCTCCTCCTCTTCTGCTTTCTCTCTGCACTGTGATGAAATGCTCAGTAGGAGAGGTTTCTGCCGCTGCTTTCTTAGAGGAAGAAAGCTCTTTTTATAGACGCATGAAGTGAGGAGCTCTCAAGGCCTCGGGGTGTGATCGAGGTAAGGGGTCTCCTGTTCCATTCTGGATGGGGTGGAGTGTATTTGTGTGTATGGCAGGTAGCTCTGTAAAGGCCACCCACACACTTTTTAATCAATGGTGCAGCTGACGTCACCACAACAGGTGAGGCTTCAGTGAGCGAACTGGCTGCCGTCCTCCTTCGTCTTCCTCTGGTCGAGTTGCAGCCTTACAAGTGAGGTCAGTGAGGATGATTAAGATGTTTCAGCGCTCTGAGATGCACCTCTTAAGTACATGTTCAAATAATCAACCATCCCGACACTAAACCCCTCGAAGGTCAATCCTAATCTCTCACATCTACATGTTGACAGCATTGTCTTTTCAAAAGGGCCTAAGCACCGAAGTGAAGTGTTCAAATCAATTTGACTGATTGGATCACATTTTCAGCGGCTGTCTGCTTATTTACGTGTGTATGTATCCCTTTGTGAAAGCCATGGTTCATCAGAAAGAAATGACTCACTGATTCAGATGTCATGGCTACACCTTGAAAGGATAACACACACACACAAGGAAAAGAAAGGCTATGCTGTTGTGTTTTGCGTAATGTACAAGGACAGATAAATACAAGTAATAAAAGTCTACTTTGTTCATTTTGCAGTACCCACAGAATGTGTTCATTCATCCTGCCCTCACTGTGTATTCAGAAAGCCATAGAGACTAAATATAATAATGAGTATGACTTGAATAAAACTGAAGAAACGTACACCAGTTACTTCATGTAAACAAGCAAATTTACTTGTGCAAAGTGACACCAAGCAGTAACACGTATACTTACATGTATATTCAATGTATACTATATACATTCAATGTATATATACTATATACATTGAATATACATGTAAGTATCCTTTGTGTGCAGATATATGTCAGGGTACTCTGTACAGTATATATGCATATGTGACCATGTTTTATCTGTCCCTCTTTAATAATTAAGAAATTACATGCAAAATAATGAGTATGAGTATATATTGATAGGAGGAGACCACCGTACTGCATTTATATATTAAAATAAAAGGTAAATTAAATAATATTGCCACACAAAAAATCCAGAAAAATTGAAAAAATTATTGCACTACTATTGCTTAAGAAATTAGGGGTATGCCGATTTGATATTGATATCAGATATCAACTCTTTATTAGCAAAAAAAAAACAAATATCAGATTATCGACCTGCATCTAAAATCTCAGATATACAGTAAGCACTCCGATACCATCAGTCCATTCCAGACTCCACTCCAGTTCTTCTATCCAGCAGTAGAGCCCAGTGATCACAACAGCAGCTGTTCTAAGGTGCTAACAAAGCAGAAGGAGGAGGAAAAGTCTGAAATAGTCTTTGCAGCTAAGAGCAAAAGTTGTCATGCACAACTTTTCTGTGGTGTCACAGAACCAGGAGGTTTACCAACCTCATCAGCATTTGAGGTGGCATCACAAAAAAAGCAGGAGGATTTTCAGGGTCTTCTAATTTCTTTTTTATATATTCTATTCAATTGTAGAATTATTTTTTATATTTAAGTTAAACTAGTGGTTATTTTGTATTTTAATATTTTTGTTGTTTTATTGGATTTATTAAGATTATTTTTTAGGGTATTCTAATTTATATTTATTTATTCTATTCGGTTGTAGAATATTCTTATGTTTAAAGGTAAAATATGTAAGAAATGTATTTAAATTAATCATAAAATGGTCCTGATATGTCACCAGACATTAAGAAATCATGTTCATTTCAAATACTTATATCACTGACAACAGTAGTCCAGCCAGGATATTCTCATTTAAAAAGCCAAGTTGCAGCCCTCAACTGATGTTGATGTTGTCATGTTGTGTTTTGCTCTGATGCGCCACCCTCCACCTATCTGCCAATTACCAAGTCAGTAGTGTGTCAGCATCCGGGTTGCCAGCTCTGCTCTAGTCAGCACAGCTGCAGCTACAAATGTGTCAGATAAATAATGTCTAACGTTACAAAACCTAAAAGACCTTTGTTAGGAATCCGAAATACATTTTGACAAATTCCAAAATAAAACAAGGATTTGTATAGGAGACGCCTTTGAAAGATGGAGACGGCTGAAAGCGGCCGGGCAGCAGCACTCCCGATTGGCCACTCTCACTGCATACCCCCGGCCACCGCCCAGGAGCTCCGCTCACTTTACCCTAACCCTCCACAGCTCTCCTCTGGCAGATTTTACTCCTTCTAAGTGTCCATGGTGATGCCCAGGGTGGCTGCTTTTCATTCACTGTAACACTTTCTGTTACTGTCGAATCCTGCAGCCTAGTTGGCAACCTCTAGTCAGGGGAGAGGGAGAGGGGAGACACTGCTCTACAGTAATTTGAAAGTGACTGCAGTACCAGTTTTGGCCACAATCCTACATAGGGTTCCTTTAAGGTTAAATTGATGTAACCAATTGGTTAATAATAAATGGGTCAGTTTTTCTCATACCTAATGTTGCTGACTATTATTTTCTGTTGGAGTAATTTTGCTTAATTGAGTGTTTTCTAACATTTCATACAACAAAAGTAATGTGAAAGTAAAGTAATAAAAAGTAAAGTAATAAAAATCTGTATGATTCATGCTGATATTAGATTGGATCGATATCGGTATTGGCCAATACTCAGTGCTGCAATATCGGTATTGAGTCAGAAGTGAAAAAGTTGTATCAGGACATCCCTATAAGAAATAATAAAATAAATAGCCTTTTGTGTCTATGAAATACTTGGTTGTTCAAAATCCAGGAAAATAAGAGAATTATTCCAATCCTAATACAATATGATGAAAAGAATAATCATTGAATGGGATAGCGTTGTTTCTAAAATATGCTCATTTTTACATGACAACAGGGTTAAGGGAGAAAATAAGTGCCTTTAGGGTGAGGTCATGAAGAGACGCCTTGTTCGTATTCCATCTGTTCCGTATTATATCTTAAAGCAGTTCAGGGACACACAGTCTATTCATCTTGCATAACAACACATGACTACTCTCAGACTTTAAAATATATTGTTGCATTAATGAGAATCAACGGTATTTTCCAAAAGGCAGTGATGAATTGAAATGAATGTATGAAGACATAACATTCACTCTTGATGTTTCAAGGCTCTGCCTTATCTGAACTGAGTGTGTGTGAGTGTGAAGAACGACAGATAATAATATAAACACTTAAAATTCCTCTTAGAAAGGGAGATTTGTTCGTTCACTGTACCTCCTCATTCCAAAGTAAAAATGCCTTTCCTTATCTGATTACCTGCTGATTCACACTGATGAATAGTCTCTCATTTCATAAGAAGCCTGCAGAATAATGCATCACTTATGTCTTATTAGCCGGTTTCACACTATCGAGCCAGGCCGGGCCAGGGCCATTAGGGGGCTACCTCAGTGCTAATAACGCTGGGCCACAAGCCCCATGCCCCGAAAACATTTGTGTTCACACTGTCGGGCTACTAGCTCCCCCCGGTTTACGTCCCGGTTTGCGAAAACATCACTCAAACAGGATAGGTTTGATAAGTTTGAGAAAGAAAGAAAGAAGCTGTTACGGAGGCTACGTGCGGGACGATGGCAAAGAGCAATCAAATTATAACAGGAACGACGACTGAGATCCAAGGCGTGGAAACACAAAAGAACTGAGTTATCTTGTCCATAAAATAATCTGTTCATAATGCCAGCTATACCACATCATCACAAGGCTGTAGAGAAGCTAGCTCGCTAACTGATAGGCTATTTATTTACATTGATAGTAGCAGGCTACGCAGCTAACAGCTAACATAGGACAAACTTAGCATTACTGCTTTACTTGGCATGGACCTGACGTAGCTTTTCCTTTTCCTTGACACCACCTCTAGCCCTGCTTTGGCCCTGCTTTGGCCCATGGTTTTAGGTATGGCCAGAAATCACAGGCCATTAGCACCAAGACGGCCCAAAGGTGGCCCTCAGTTAGCACCTGGCCCTGCAGTGTGAAAGCACTTAGCACCGGCAAGCACAAGCTGGCTCGGCTTTGGCTCATAGAGTGAAACTGGCTATTGTTATGCAAATTAAAATATAAAACAGATTTTCTTTGGTATTATATTGTGTTGTCATGAATACAATGACCTAGATTTGATTTATACTTTTATTTTTTCTGTTAAAAGAACAGTGTGTAAGTTTTAGTGACCTCTCGTGATGAGGTTACTTTCTAATGAAAGTTGCAGTTTGTTATAAATGCTGCAGCTTGTGAAGACCAGCAGAGCTCCACTGAACCGCCCCCAACCTCCCCACTCTGTGGTCTATCTCTGGGTTCACTGTTCGGTCGCAGTAAACATGCGTAATGTTGTTTGTGGAAAAAAACACTTGCTGGGCTTAAAATGATTTTGTCTTTGTAGTGAACGTGATGACACCGCACATAAACGAACAGCTAGATAATCTATGAACTCCCTCCTGGATGAAATCCTCTTTGGTCTGTTCACTCCTTCTAAGGTAACAGAAACAGCAGAAAACATATATATTTATATTATTCCATTTTTGCAAATGGATCCCCTTAACTGTTACACACTGTGTCTTTAATACCACATTTTGCCACTATATACTTGCAGCACCACGCTGTCCATCATGGTGGGAAATGTGCACATTAAAGGTGGAGTAGGAGTTCTTTGAAAAATGGTTCCATGGTTATTTTGAAAATACACACACCCCTTCCCTTTCTTCAGACCTCCCACCGAAATGCGCGTTGCTTGTTCCGGGAGGTTCACTAGCACTGCATTGATTAGCTAACTTTAGCTAACTTCTACCTATGGCATCTTCACAGGGAAGACTGTACAACATTGTGCTGAACCTAAACAAAGAATATTATTATCATTTCAAGAAATATTTATCTGTATATTAGATTAAAAGTTGACTTCAATTGTTGTTTTGATACGTGTTCTTCATTATTTCATTAGCCGCTTTCACACTATGAGCCAAAGCCGAGCCAGCGTGGGCTTGCTGCTGCTAAGTGTTTTTTCAGGGGCTAACGAGGGTCATCTCCGGGCCGTCTTGGTGCTGATGGCCCGCGATTTCTGACCCCATCAAAGATGGTATAAATATGGTAAAAAATGCTCCAGAAAAAGGTCTCCTACTTCACCTTTAAAGGTATGATATGCAACAGTAAAGCTCATTCCGGAAAGAAAACAAACATTGAGATATAATTAGGAATGAAACACAGGTTTGTCTTGCCCAGAAATGCAGTGCAGTTCATAATAACAACAGCCTGACAAGCCAGACTATATAATCAAATGTATGGTCTGGGGGCAGTCAATAGGCAAAGTTGGAGCCTGTGGGTGGGACCAACCGTTGTTGTTCAAACTGCCTCTGCACGTAATACGCCAGCACTATGACCAGTCAGAGCAACGGATAATGTGACTTATTAGACTTTTGCCGTAACCGGTCGGCAAAACAGCAAATACATCCTTCTTTAAAACAGATGACTTGGGTGCTTCTTTGTGCTCAACTCCTCTCCTATGGTGCCCCAATAGACCATCCTGCTAGGCAAATATATTTTTTGCCACTAGGGTGAGTCTAGATTTCTTGGCTATAATAACAGGTTTTTGAAGCTCAAACTCCAACAATATGCGTATGTCATCTTCCTGTTGATGTGCTTGATGCTGGACAGGGTCTGAATCACTGACGTTTAACCACCTGCTATGTCAACACATATCACTTATCTGAGGTTTTCATTGACTGCGAAGGCAACATATTTTTTCAACCGCTGTCTTTCACCTTTGCAGATGTAGATGAAGAAGACAAGGTGACAGTAATTTGTTGATACTATATCAAGGCAACTATTGATTTGTGTTGATATGCATAATTAAAATGCATACTATATATAACATAAAAGGGGACATATTTCCTTATTTGTTGTAACAACAGTGCATTATGGTCAAGTCCATATTTTGTCACCTTCATTGAAATTACAAGCTTTTTTTTTGTGGCAATATGAGGATTTAGTATCCTACACATTCAATGCAGTTATTATTGTACAACAGAATATCTAAATGATATCATCCAAACGTACAGATATATCTTGTAATTAATATTGATATTTAAAATTATTGATGATATATGTTAAAGATATTTTGCCAATAGGTTCATTGAAGCAAGTTTACAGTATTGAGGTCGCACATGAGGAAGTCACAAAGTCCTCTTGTCTGTTCTATCGCTGCACGCTCTGAGGAGTTGACTGTTGATGGACACTCACATGATCAGCTCTGTACAAAAGCCACAAAGAGCTTGCGGCAGCATATGTGACCTCACCTTGTGACCTCTGTTTTTTTCATCATTCAGAGTCAGCAACATGTGAATTTATCTCTCTGTTTCAGAGGGAGCTCCACCCACACAAGTATCTTCCCTTTGTTCCTCCAAAGCCATGAAAACAACACACCAGCTTCTTTTTACTTCATCACTGTGTTTATCTGTTAATTTACATGACACAATAGTGAGGGTCACTGAGGCCAAAGCATCAAGGGAAGACGTTGTAGGACTGAGCACCTTCTCTGATCCTAGTGATCCTGCTTATTTGGTCGAGGTTAAAAGGTACTCCTGATCTTTAAAAAAAACATGACAAAATGAGATTCAAGGTTGCTTTACTTAATGTTAAATGGATTGGTGCCACATGAGCATCTTTTGATAGCTTTAGCTGCCGTTAAATGAGGTCACACACGAGGACCTCACGGACATTGTCCAAGCTCACTATGGCTGACATAGCTGTAAACTTAATGCTGTGGAGAAATTCTGAGCTCAGGAGGAATAGAAACACACTCAAGTATGGTGATGAGTGCTTGTCTCACATTCCTTCCCCTCACCCCTGTAGCAGGCCTTTAAATCCTCACAAATTACGCCAAAAAGATGATACGTCCCTATGATTAAATATGTTTATGTTACACTAGCTCACATCGCGTTGCATAAGACAGGCTTGCTGTTATCATTTGTGGTCTGGAGCCACTGTTGTCTTGGTTGTTATCTATCATTGACGCAGGAGAGGCCCTCAGAAAGTCCCTCTTTCCTTGGTTTCCAGGTCAGCTTGGTAGAAACTTGTCTTCATCAAGCAACCCAAATAGCAGCCTTGCATTCTAAGGAGGGTCTGCAGCTTTAAGATTTAATGTTGTTGCTGTGTCTGACCTCAGGGTCCAGAAATGAGCCCAGGTAACCCCTAAATATAGAAAACCCCATAAACAGAATTTTATGGGGAACATTTGATCCATTTATATGTCAGATGATGCCAAATGTTCTGGTTTTGTTCCATGTTATTTGGATTTTATGGTTTGCATAATGAACTAGAAAAGCACTCAGAGAGCACAGACCTGGTGGTGGCGACTTTATTTAAAATTACCCCCGCCGCCAAGGAGGTTATGTTTTCACCGGGGCTTGTTTGTTTGTTGGTTTGTCGGCTTGCAAAACGTTATGGACGGTTTTTGACAAAATTTTCAGGATTGGCCGGAAGTGGCCTAACATAAAAGTGATTAATTGGTGGTGCCGTTGAATCAGATCCGATCACCACCAACACACCGGGTTTAAGTTCTGACCAACCCTGAAAATTTCGTCAAAGTCCGTCCACAAGTTTTTGAGTTATTTTGCAAACTAACAAACCAACAAATAAACAAACCCTGGGGAAAACATAACCTCATTGGCGGAGGTAATGAATGATTAAAAGACAGCCTGCCACCTTTTTAGTGTTTATCATGAGCCAGCCAGGCAGCTTCCATTTGTGACGTCCTTCCCTGCTGAAGGTGCAGAGCAGGATAGACTATTAGATGTGTTATTCCCATAATAGACCATCTAAGCTTGAAATAAATAGATTCACTGTACCTGTAACTTTTACAACCTAATTACAGAATTAAATGTGAAGCATTTGCAGTGGTACTCACTCTCTAGAGCAATCCATAACAAGCTCAGTGTCAGCTTTTGCTTCATGAATTGGCTGACGTCACTTCAAAATATTGCCAGAGTGAGGAGGAATGCCCCTTTTCAAAAACGTTTTACCTTGATTCGTCTCTTTTGTCGTAGGAGTAAGAGGTTCGACGAAAGCAATTCAAGTGAAAAGAAACGAGAGCGTTTATCTATATGCTGCAAAAGGTTGAAACATGTCAGATTGTTTGAAAAGCTCAGTGTTCTCAAATGATAAGGTAGCTGTTTTTAAAGTTATCACCTTAGAAGAGCATTATAGAGAAGGTGAGGGGGATGAAAGAATAAAACAAATGTATCCTATTTACTGTGACCATGGCCTTTGCTGGTATAGATAGAATATTCTGGCATCATATTTTAGGGTACTTGACGAGCTGACTCACATTAGCAAAGCTTAAACGCCCTCTAGTTTTTCAATCCCAGGATGAAATTTTGTTCACAGTGCCGAATCCCAAAACATGGGCTTCAGAGCTCTGGCTTTAAGCCAGGCATGAAGATGCCTCAGGCAAAGTGATGGATGCCGCTTCATCACACAACTCAAGCAAACACTGAATCCTAGGTGTCTACAATAGTGTTCTAGCTCCTAAAATCTATTGATCTATCTAGTCTGTAGGGTAAAAAACATAAAAATATTATATTTTGTTGTATTTCCCACTCTGCTGCGGTCAAGGCATTAGGACGTCCAGCTGTAGAACACTGATACCATTTAAAAACTACATTTTGACTTTCACTTTTCATTAACACTATTACAGAGGCGTTGTTGCTATAAGAGCCATAGATGTGGATAACAACCAGTATGAGGGCTTATCATCTATTCACATGGTAGATGTCCATCATGTAGAAGGTATTAAAGAACATGACAGTGACCTTTACGTAGCATGACAAGAGCAGAAGACTGGGTTTTGCATCCTGTGTCAAAGCAACAGCATGCAGCAGTCTGTCAGCTGTTTTGTGTTAAACATTTTGTTCAGTTATTTATATTAGCGACCATTTAATTGCCTGATAATAGTCGAATGGTGTGTTTGAACCTACAGTTACACAGTTACACAGCTCTTCATCACATCCAAAACTTTAGACCAATAGTGCAGACAGGGCTAAATTGCTATGAAAACTTCCAGGAAATAACCCCAAAACTCAAGGATACAGAATGGACAAAACCTCCCCTTGTGTGCAATAACTGACATCACAAAATTTTAGTGTACAATAAGTTTGGCAATAAACACAAGAAAGCAAATAAAACATTTCCAGCATGTCAAATCCAGTGTTTTGTTTTTGTGCTCTTACTGTTGATGTTTTGTAGGTGGTATCCACTTCATACACTGATGTCTGATTGAGCTTCTTAAAGTCACTGAAGCAAAAACTGACGCCTAACGCCTAAAGGTGTGAAAAGACTAAAAGTCTCAAAACAGTAATTCCAGTGTTTCGTACTTCCACATCATCTCCCACATGATTTCCCAGGAAGCACAGGCTCTGCCTGTTTCCCAAATCTCACAAAGTGATAAATAAAAAACATATTGTTTCTCGTGGATATCATGGATATCAGACTCAACCAGCAGCCTTTATAGAGATCTATTTTATCCAGTCTATGCTGCAGGCTGTACTGGGACGAATTATCGACCACTTGATTTGCAATGGACTCTATTGTGTAAATAGAGTATATACACTGTATATACAGAGTTGGACGCCTCCTCTTTTACTAGCAAAGATGGAAAAATATCAGCTTAAGGACGCAGGACTAAACCGTTTTATTTTCACCCAAAATTCTAATGGTAGGCTATGTGAATTGCAACCAAACATAATATAAAACTAGAAAAGCACTCAGAGAGTGCAGACCTCCGCCTAGGCAGCATTCTGAGATAGTGTATACTCCTGCAAGCCCACAACGCCTGAGAGTGAATGTGTTGATTTTGACGCACATTTAACACTGTATTCACATTAATGTCATGTACATTTTATTTATTTTTTATCTTTTTCATATTTTGCCACATTTGAATTATATTTTTTGAAAATTTGAAATTTAAAAAAAACACAAAATACCAGTAAAATACATACAATTTGAGAATTGTGATATGCCTGATATTTTGAGACCAGTTGCGTTGCTCTAGCTCCTACATGAAGTTATGGTTAAAAATAAAAATTTGATCTTGGTGACCTTGACCTTTTACTGATCTCGACCAAACTGAATCACTTACTTCTGGATTCCTCTATTAGTTTATTTACCAAATTATGTGACGATTGGCTGAAAATTGTACACCCTGGAGTGTTCAGAAATATACAAAATCATCCATACATTACTATGGCATGACCTTTCATTTGACATTGATGACCTTCAATCGGATCCAATCACCACTAAAAATTAATCAGTTTTCAGTTAGGCCACTTCAGACCAACCCTGAAAATTTCATCAAAAACCGTCCACAACTTTTTGAATTATTTTGCAAATCAACAAACAAACATACATACAAACAAATAAACAAACCCTGGTGAAAATATAACCTCCTTGGCGGAGGTAACAAACTAAGAAAGCATAGTAGGCCTATGTATGTGTTGTAGGATTAATCTGCGTTAACGCGTTAATTTCGACACCCCTAATTTGCAGAAAAAATGCAGAAAAAGTGTAGATAAAATGCATCTTATTAACATAGCTCTTCATCACTGGAGCTGTGTGAAGTCCCCAACTTCTTCAGATGCAGGTTTAAAGGACATCACAAGGTCCTGCTGGGCAAACAGGTCAGTGATGCAGTCAATAAATAGTCAACACTGCTGGAGGACCTGAGGTTTCTGGGCTCCACAATCTCCCACGACCTTAAGTAGACCAACAGGAATTAAGTGGACTAATGCAATAATTCAGTCCGTTTACTGCACCTCCATCACAAACAGGACAGGAACAGACCACAAGGACAGTCAGTACTCCAGAGCCAGGAAATGGTCAGGAAACCCTTTATTCTTCTTAACTTCTCCCTTCAGGTAGGTGCACATTTTTTTCAGTTTTCAAAATATGTGCACATCATCTATCATTGTGGTATAGTATATAGACATTATTGTCGCAAAACCATTTTCAAATGTGCATCTCAATCCCTGTGTGCGTAATCGGGTCAGGAATCAAACCAGGTACCTTCTTGCTGTGACGTGACAGTGCTAACCACAACACTATTCTATTGTATATATGACTTCTTTGCAAATATGGGTGTTTTATATTTTATATTTAGTATTTTATATTTATGTCCTTTATATCTCTATTTTTATTCCTTATTTATGTGTGTCCTAAAGCTGAGAGACTCTACAAAATTTTGTTATGCGTGCATAATGACAATAAAGAATCCTGAATCTTGAATCTTAAGTTTAAAATCACTGGGTGTTAGCTCTACCTAGTGGTATGTAGCTGTACAGCCACGCAGAGCTCCAACTAATGACTTGTCTATATTCTCGCAAGTACAACAGTTAGACATTTCAGCTATTAATATACAGTATTTGCAGATTTGTCTACGCATACAGATCAATGTACACATTTACAGATTGTTTTACACATTCACAAATCAGATGACACACGGATTGTGATTTCTCTTCTCTATTTGGATAGTTTACAACTTTCAGAACACTTGACTTGTACATGGATGTTTTACTTTATTTCTTATTTTTTTGTTAGTGCTTTAATGCACATTTATATCATATTTCAATACTCTAAACAATTTTTTGTACACCTACTTTAACATTCTGTAACATACTGTAACATTCCTGTCTAATTTTGCCTTCATTGTCCAGCTTTCTTGTCATTATTTCAAGGTATTATTGCTATTTGAATGTGTAAGTACATTGCATGTATGTATTTGGAATATAATACACCCCAGCATCCACCTGTCAGTGAATCAAATTTGCAGACAATGTTATATGGTGACAAGTCAGCAAATAGGTGGGAAGTTGATCCTCTGGCCTTCTGTTGTGGTCAGAACAACCTGATGCTGAACGCTGTGGAGATGACTGTCTGCTCAGGATGTTCAAGCTGCCGTATTATTCTGCAATGATTTAGTCTGTTGTGCACATCCATGACTGTATAGTATCAGGATTGCAGAAAAAAACATCAATCCAGCCCTCCATGCAAGACACCAATAAAAAATGAAGCATGTGGGAAACATTACCTGTAGACTCTTCACACCTTGGACACAACTGGTTTTAATTTCCTTGTGCTACAGAGTACTAAACTCCAAAACATCCAGGAAACAAGAAGTGTTTTTTCCCACGGGCCAGTCATATAATTGTGCTCAAGAATTCACATCAATAAAAATATGGCAATGAATAACTTCAGTTACTGGTTTGAATATTACTATGTTCATTTCAGGTTCATTCAGGTTTCTACTAGATTGTGATGTTAAAAATAGAATGAAATAGAATAGAATGCCCTTTATTGACATTATAGGGTTGTACAAACTGTAGAGCTTCTCCCTTTTCGGTGTACAATAATAAAAATAAGTATAAAATATGAGATAAGTGTAAAAAAAGTACAAATCTTAGAATGTAAGTACAAAAGCAAGCATAAAAATAAGTACAAAAATTGTCTTATATACAGATACGAGTATTAGAATGAATTTATAACAAGGATGATACTGAGAATATAAACACATTTGTCTGAACATATACCTGTATCCACCCTCTGTCTGAAACGCTCTGTTTTATTGCCTGTCTCTTTAGGAAACCCTCCCAAAATATGAGCCTGCAGGTGACATAGGAAGGGGAAACGAATGTGAATGGCTTGATGAATTATAAGGTATGTAGGTTGGTTGGCACTCAAGATACCCATAAACACTGATAAACAGAGTGCATCTATCATTAAATATTTATCACCTGATAAGTTTATAAGCCTGGAAAAAACATATTTTGTTCTACATTTACCTTTGAAGAAGAAATAATAGATTGATTTTAGCAGATTTTATTAGCACACATTTTTATCTGGCTTTACTCTATGTAAACGTTGGAAACATGTTTGCATTTGCCCATTATTATTAATTATTATGTGATATCCTGACACGCTGGGTTTCCTGTTGCTGCTGCTGTAAGTTGCCACAAGAGGTTGCAATATGTTCACAGATATCTATTGTCCTGCTGAAATGTCATTTATTCTTCTTTTTCAACTTCATGTTTTAGCCTTTAAGCTCATCATGGGAATACATATAAACTTACAAACATGTTGATTGTTGAGTGTGTTCATTTTCAACTTGTCAAGCCATCAGGAGCTGAGGACCATCATTAGTTACATATATTCCATGTATTTGTCCTTTACTGAACCACACATTCAACCCAAACAGAGGATCTCTTAATGAACTTGTATGATTTTTTACTCCCTTGTGGCAACATTAAATGTTCCTGTGATCTTCTTGCAGGATACAGGGATTAATCAGTTGCTGCAGTATTCAAAGTGTTCGCTTTGAAACCGTTATAATGAGATCACTATGGACTCATAACACCAAGTGGGTGACAGAACATTAAAAGCAAAACAAAGAAAAAGTATTCAAATCAAAAGGGTTTTTTTGTTTTTGCTCCAGAATTATTTTGTAATATGGAAAAGAAACACAACAGTGAAACATCAATAAAAATATGGCAATGAAACATATATGTCTAGCTTGGTCATATATCAAAATATACTACACATTGTGTGAAACATTGTGCCTCCTAAATTTGCCCACTGAAGCTTACATGTTGTAAAAATATATAAAGTATGCAAATAAGTTGCCCCACAGAGGTTGTAACTCATCCCCAGCCCAAAGGCAAAAAAGGGGGACACAAATATGTGGGGGGACCTCCTTTGTTCGTCGTTTAGTCACCTCTGTGGCCCCTGGAAAACCATTAAAGGAGCAGGACTTCTCCCAGGAGCCCGGCATTCCTCAGATTCCTCCGGTCTGATGTCACAGAGGAGGGGGCGGTGCTCCGGAGGCATCTGGGCCTGCTGCTGCCTTCATGGTCCCTTCCAAAGCTACGACTTCTGAGCGCTGCTCTATGTAAGGCGGTTGTGTTGTGCTGATGTGTTACAGTTAACCAGTGGAAAAGCATTTATGCGTTATTTAAATACTGGGAAACATGTATTATTTTGATTGCTCATAATCCTCATAACAAGTTAATAGTTAGCTTAGCTTAGCACAATGAGTGGAAACAAGCGTAAACAGCCAGCCTGGCTCTAAGGCAAAATCCACCTGTAAAACCTGCAAACATAAACATTGGTAATTTTGAAAATGATATATAAAAAAAAAATAAAATAAGGCAACTACCCAACATGTTAGTAATGTTGCGCTTGAAACAATTACTTTAAGAAATAGCATTCACCATCAGTGGCTCCCATCCTGTATGTTCCTCCTTAGTATCCTTTAATCATCTTATAACCCTATTGCACTATGTTGCTATATTCAAAGCCTCAAAGTGTTTATTGCCAAGTGAACAGCAAGAAACCAGCAAGAAATTAAAGTGTAAAAATAGATAAAAGATCAAATCGAAAAATAAAGTAGGCTAAAGGCAAAAAAGGCAGTAATGTGAAAAAATACTATATATACAATAGAAAATATAGACTGTGCAAAGAGATAGTGTAATGTCAGAATATGCAATATTATTAAACAATGATAGAATAGAATAACATTTTTTAATTTTGATATGTTACTGGGGAAATTCACTTGCTACAGCAGCATAACGAGTTATTAGATTAGATTAGATTAGATTATGTAAACCTTATTGCCCTCCAGGAATTTAAAATTCCAGCAGCAGCAGCAGTACAGTACAGAATCCAAAAGCAGAAATGAAAGACATAAATCTAAGCAGTCAAAATATAAAAAATGATAAAAAAAAAAACACACACTACACAAATATTCAAACATTTAAGTATTAAGCTATTAAGTAATAGTTATGGTAAGAAACAATAGAAACACTCATGAAATAAAAACAAGATACAAAAATAGAATATTTAATGGCAACATACACACACTGTAATGTTGAGCTGAGCTGCTGTTAGTTTGTTTATTTATCTATTATTTTATTGTTTCTTGACCTTGTGTGTTGCTGCCTGTTCCTTTTTCTCCTGTAATTCTGTAACTCCTATGTTTTCTGCTGCCCGTGAACGCAGCATGTGCTCCTCTCTCCCCCTGGCCCTGAACGCCTCCATTGGACCAGAGGGACCACTACTATAAACACATCACAGTCGCTGCTCCACCAGGAGACCACCTCTCAGCCAAACACGGTTGAGTCGCAGAACTTTTCGCAAACGTTTTTTATGACTTTTGTGCTTCGTGGAAAAACTAAAAAAAAACCCGGACAGAACAACTTTTAGAGAGTTGAGGCAGTGACAGTTAAGTTAACGGCTTTTTGCTCTCAACGAGTTCGTTTCAAAGAGTCTCTCGACAGTTATTTTTTTTCTGCCTGGGAGTTTATTGAGGAGGAAAAACCGACATGAGGATTATCTGTTTGCTGTGAGGTTCAACGCCGTCGAGCAGAGGAGGAGTTTCTCCATCGGGCAGCAGAAAAAACGACATGTAGCGAAGTAACAAGGGTGAGTTAGCTTGTTTGCAGCAGACAGAAAAGCTTCACATGGCGAGTTTTATTACGTTTTGCTTGTTTTTAAAATCTCTAAAAAGCTGAGGAAAGTATTTTAAAGCCACAACGAGCTGTGTTAAAAATGTAGGCCAAATGGCTGGGCCACGTAGGGCAGACAGGGGATCCTAAATACTCTCATGCTAAACTCCCACCCCTCCATATAAAACACTAACACACGACTCCTCTTACATTTTTTTAAATCGAGCTTTATTAAATTACACTCATCTCTTATTATAATATGTATAAAACTGTTAGGTGAGTTAACTTAATTTGGAAATAACTGCAAAATATTCAAACAACTTTTTGGGACATAATGAAGACCCCTGTTAGGATCCAGTTTGGGAGACATTGTTAAACCCACCTGGATGATCTGGATCATTTTCTAGTATTACTCTGGAAATGTTTGGTTTGTAATGACAACAACCTGCTTTAACAGGAGCTGTCTGAGCTGCTGACTGTGATTTCTCTAAATGTGTGGTAGAGACACTGAGAGGTGCACATGCATCCATCTTTACTTAATGGGTTAAATAAATGAGCCTAGAGATGATGATGATGTCATCATTATTGTTATTTGTTTACCCTGCTCACACCCTGCTTCTGCACCGTGCATGCATGTTTGTGTGAGACTATGTTAAAGATGTGTTTGGACCTGCACTATGGACTGCCACCATTACTGTAAAAAAGAAAAAAAAGGGGAGTTCTGTAAAGGCAAATATAGCATAGCTGCAGGAGGCGTAGGCCGCGCACACACACACACACACACACACACACACACAAATACACATCTGGCTCTCTTTATAAGCTCAAAGGCATGCTGTGTAAATTATATGGTGCCAGAGCAAGTGGCTTGGGAGTACACACCACTTTTAAAACACTGGTGGAGGATTTAAAGGACCAAAAGTCAGAGTTGTAGGTACCGCCTTCATTCATGCTTCTTCCCATCACCTCATGGTGAGGATTTTTTGAGAGTCTACACCCAAGAGAGGAGGGTAGAATATCTTTTTATATATCTAGCTAGTGTTAACACCAGATCCCAAAGACATGTTTTGTTTACGTCCAGCGTGGTAAGATCATAATAGGTGTTTACTGCATAATGCATGTAAAAGGAGAAGTGGCTATTGTTTGTGCAGCCAGTGGTCATTTGAGTCTAAAGGCCATCTGATTGCTATGTGCGGCGAACATACCTGTAATTTTGGTCGAGTGCTCGCACCGTGGCGCAGCAGAAGAGGGAGGGAGGAAAAGTTATTGTTGTTATTGTCGTAGCAGTTTAACCAAAAAGCCAAGAAACGTACAGAATTCAAGTCAATTTGTGGTTCTCTTGTTATTCTGCAGGGCAAAGGTTGTGGCCTTCTTCCTCTTTCTTTATTTGAGTGAATTCCTGATGTGAAGTTGTTATGAATGCAAAGTCAGGATGTTATTAGTGTCATATTTATCCTGAACCATAACTCTGTCCATTTAACAGCATGTTAGGAGATATGCTTAAGTAAAATGAGCCATTATTTTATTTATTTTTTAACAAGACAAAATTACATCATCAAATTAGACAATTAATTTACCTGTAGAGCCATTTGTCAAGTGAAATTTATGAAACTTCATGATTCCAGCTTCTCAAATGTGAGGATTTTTCAGCTGAACAGATTTAGATTTTTGACCGTTGCTCAGACAAAACACAAAACTTGAAGATGTAGCTAACCTTTGACTGTAGCAAATTCTGATTTTCATCATTTTCTGACATTAATTGCCATCCTACGTGCAATTACTTCATTAGCGGTGTCACCCAGTTCTAACAAATATCAATTAATATAAGTTTTAATTAGTTAGTTTTAGGAAGGGATTAAACAGTCATACGTATAATATGAAATAGTAAAACATCTAATATTGTGCGAGCTGTGTTTATGTACGTGATCAGTAACTTGTGTGTGCTGAGTGTATTCAGACTTGCGGAGATGCTTTTGGCAGCGTTGTGTAAGTGCTGTGCTCTCTGGCAGACAACAACAGAGCTGAGATCGTGCTGTGACCTGCCCAACTCTCCCACACTACACCTTCCAGGTGCTACGAACAGGTTGTCAATCACTGCTGGTCCTGCCACAGACCGCTCTCCCTCCGATCAGCAGAAAAATTCAGAAAGTGTGTGTATGATGTCGCCCAGTAGGCTCCTAACAGAGCACTTTTTCCAGTTAATGTCAGGTTTAAAATGTGAATTTTCCTTTCCTGGCAGCCATTATGTGTGTGTTGGATACAGCCGGATGTAAGCGGTAGTGTGTCGCTGCTTTCATAGGCCAGTAAACTTGCTGCTATGGAGTGTCAGCTGTGAGAAAACACTCGGTGGCTTGGTTCGAGTGTGTGTGATGTGGTTCCCATGAGGAGGGGGTATGGAAAAAGTGAACAGCAGTGGGTTTGGCTGCAGCAGACGCTGATGGTTGATGTTCCTGTGTTTTTGTTGTTGAGGTAGAGAGTCACCGTTATCAGCCTCCCTGTCCCTCGCTCTCTGTATTCCCCCCCTTCGTCCTGAGCAACTGTGACAACACGATAAGAGCCTGAGAAACACCAGTGTCACGCCTCTTCTTCCCTTTATGTCCCCTTCTCCCTATCCTCTCCTATCTTGAGCCTTTATTTTCCAGATCGGGTGCTGGGACATGTATACACACTGCACTTTTTCTCTCAATCATATCTCCAAACTCTCTCTCCATGCCTCCATGTCATTAATCCCCAGATTTCTTCACCACAGGATGAGTCGGCAGTGCTACGTCATTGTTGGGTTGGAAAACCAGTCTCTGGCCAGTGTTAGCAGCCTTTGATCCTCCCCCTCATCATGTTCTGGTGACAGTGTTTAGATGGCTACGCCAGTGTCAAACCCTGGGCATTCCCTATTTGTTACTGTCAACTGTGGTGCTGCAGCCCATGAACATTTCTATTATTTTTCTGCAGCTCCTTTGGCTTTATGTTTATTTAGCAGCACATGTGCTGTTATAAATTTGCTTTAAATCACATTATTTACCTTTTATGGTT
Organism: Synanceia verrucosa; assembly: GCA_029721515.1. Classification (NCBI taxonomy): domain Eukaryota; kingdom Metazoa; phylum Chordata; class Actinopteri; order Perciformes; family Synanceiidae; genus Synanceia; species Synanceia verrucosa. The sequence goes on from CM056570.1 coordinate 4,964,181, forward strand.
GTCCAGTCCTTCATAATTCACAGATAGATTTTGGAGATTTGTTGTGACTATGTCGTTGCACACATCACCACGTCTGCTACTCGTCTGCAAAATACCTGGATGCATGAAACAGTCAGACACTAAAATGTGGAGAATACAAGGAAAATACGCTAAATTATCCTATTTTGGATGTTTTCATAGCAATCCCAAATGCTGATAGTTTTTCACAAACAATATTTTTCCTGAAACTAAAAGTTGAGACTCTACACTCTGCTACATGCATACACATTTTAAATATCTGCGATAACTTTTGAGTGAGGACTGGTTATGTGCAGAAGTGTTTGATGCAGATATGGAAGCAGATGAGACTCCTTCACCGTCTGGATGTCACCTCTGTGTGGACACTGTGCTGCTCTGTGTGTTTGTCGCTGTGTTGTCATGTAGTAGAGAGAAACGTGCAGCACTTGTGTGTGTCTTTGTCTCCGAGATGGACCCAAAGAAAGAGAGAGTGGAAACTGAGGGAGCTGGAAGTGAAGAAGCAGATGCGCCTGTTAGAAACACTGTCTGGCCTCCTGGCTCCACCATCTGTTTGCAGCTGCTCTTGTGTGTGTGTGTGTGTGTGTGTGTGTGTGTGTGTGTGTGTGTGTGTGTGTGTGTGTGTGAGTGAGTGAGTGTGTGAGTGAGTGTGTGAGTGAGTGAGTGAGTGAGTGAGTGAGAGAGAGAGAGAGAGAGAGAGAGAGAGAGAGAGAGAGAGGAAGCACCATGCAGCACATTGGGCATAAAGTGCTGAATAAATAAATGTCTTTTTAATATTTCTGTAATGGTTAACATACTAGTATGTGCAACATCTTTAATCATAATGATTTATTTAATGTTGACATATTATTATTATTGTCCATTTTTTAACAAAAAAATAACAAAACACATTATTATTTTTCAATTTAGATGCCAAATTACAGTTATTTACTACATCCCTGAACCGAAAATGTGTTTTAGTGGTTGTATGTTGTTCTTGCTCTTACTCTGATTCAAATTTGGGAATAAAAATGTGAATTCACCTTAAATTCCTCACTCCTGTTCAAAATGCTGAAGCGTAGGGAACTCAGTGGGAAAGAAGGAGTCCCGGTTAAAGCTCTGGATGCTGGATGGTGTTTGAGACAAACAAGGCAGGGGATCTCATGAATTTGTTAAGCACTCTATATTTAAGGTCATTCCTTTGAAATGAGGAAGTGGAAAGGCAACTTACATACAGTGTTTTGTAGAGTATAAAAGCACACACACGTCTAGAGTGTCAGATAACAGACAGTATTACTGGCGGAGTGTCCTCCTGCATGTTCCTTTACTGTATGTGTTTTTCCATCTAGCAGAAGATTACAGTTTACTGCAAAGTTCAGTCAGGTCAAGTCTGATCCAGGGTCAGTGGACTGTTTCTCAGACAGACTTTAGCTCTATGCGTCCAGGAATGTGAGCAGAATTCAAAGCCGCATTTCCCCAAAACATCTCGTAGCTCCACGGTAAGCCAGCGGGGTTAAAGAGGATCAAGAACCCAAGAGTTTTTTTTTTTTTTTTTTTTGTTTTGGGAGACATCAGTGTCTGTTTTGGAGCAGAGGTTGGTGTAATAGTATTCTCAGATTCTTATGTTTAGGAACAGAGAGGACAGTACAGTACCAGACCAAGTTCTGGGAAGTCTCCTTTGTGACTGCAGACTTTCTGGTTTGACACTATTAGTCAATTAATTGATTAACCAACGACAATTTTGATTGTGGATTTGAATTTGGATTTTGGACATGAAAAGAATTTTAATGTAATTTTCACTAGCATTAATCTAGAATAGTAACTATTTTAATAATTAATTTTCAAGTTATTTTAACAAGTAAAATGCCCCCAAGTGCGGTTGCTCTGATTTCTATTGATTAAAATATAATTACTTTAAAAAATAAGTTTCGACGGGACAAAACCAAACAATTATCCAAACACATCCTTTTGGGCTGTGACGGGTAATTTTATTCCACCATGTCTGACCAAATCTTTTAGACCAAATAATTAAATGAGAGCAATATGCAAATTAACCAATAATTAAAATAAGTGTTATTTGCAGCCCTTGAATCAACTGATTCATTAAAAAAAAGCAGTGGGGAGTTTATTCTACGTACCACAGCAGCAGGAGTATCCAGAGAAAGAGAACTACTATTTTTGGAATATTACTTATTTATATTGTTATATTGCCTGTAAATGCCTTGACCCAGGCCTGGTTCGTGCTTGTAGACCAAACTGTAAAAAGAGTACGCTGGAGGAAGAGCAGCTAGGAGCTGTGAAGCACTTAACCCCTTTGTTTTGCTACAGTGCTCATGTGTAACGGGAGGGGAGGAGGAAGGGGTGGTGTCGCTATTTCAGACAGACAAGCAACAGAGATCAGATTGATTGAGTTACGCACGCTACACTTGCGTCCTCGGCTCTTGGCGGCCTGCGTCTAATGGTCTTAGCAGTAGGCGACAAAGTGCTGTTTTGTTCCCTCTATTGTGTGGATGTGAATGGAGCAAAGTGACGGAGGGGCTGCCCTGAGAGAGACGGAGCACCCAGCACCCAGACCTGTTACTGCCCAGATGCTTGGGAAGAAAAGTTGCATTTACATCTTGTCTTTGTACCAATAATGTAAAAGTAATCATTTAAGTCACATTTTAGATGCTTCTTTGTTGTGCTTGACCTGCAGGTGAACAGTTTGGTTGTGGTTTTGTTAATGCTACATGGCTGGCTGTGGTGTTTGTCACAGCTTGTTTTGGTTTGGTTTAGTCTCAGCTGGTGTGCTGAATCCACACCAGTAGACTGGAGAGATGCCTGGCACCAAATCATCACCTCCCTGAGGGGGGGAAGTCTGTGTCAACATTGTTTTTAAACTGATTTTATACCTGTCTTTTGTCAGCTGTTAACACATAACATCAGCATAGCGGTTAAAGCCTGCTCCCATGAGTCACTGGTGCTACACCTGTCAAGCTCAGTACACACTTTACAATAACACGGGAAGAGTTACCTATTTAAATTCTCTGTAATTTTTGAAACAAACCATTTTTTTCAGAGGTAGACAAAAGCAGGCTTCTTATTTGTAGTTGGTGGTAGATTTTGTCACCTGAAATGAAAACAGCTGCTGGTTGCAGCTAGTTTAACTAACAGCAGCTTTACAAATTGGTTGAAATCATCAACGCTTGTTTTTCTAATGTTTCCAACTGACATATTTTAACTCTTTGAGTGCCAGCCCCAAACCGAAAGTGCCTCGTGCCAGCGTTTTTGCCCATTTTTCAGTCATATTTCAAGACAGAATATTTTGTACCGTGTCTCTGAAAACACAGAGAAGCTCAAATGAAAGAAGAGTCGCGCTATTTCATCATGAAAAAAACAGTTTTTACTTTGTTCCTTTCTTGTTTTGTGTGGAGGAGAGTAGAGGCCTCTTTCACCAAAATTGCCACTTTTTGTCCAGAATCCGGTAGTTTTGCTCTCTAAATGCAATCGTCTCCACTTCCTGCTTTGGTCTCTGTGGGGCATATTAACCCTTTGTTTCCTTGCTACAAATCACAGAAGCCCCAACATAACTGACAGGCTGCGGCAGACCGTGATCAGCGACCAGCTGCAAAAAAAAATTATGTCTGATGTTTTGAATGACGTCGTATTACATCTATGGCACTCAAAGAGTTAATATGAAACCTGTAAAAGGGTCTTCAGTATTCACTTGTGACTACATGAAATACAGCCTAAACTATGATATAGTAGCATCCAGGAGCAGGGAAATACTACACATATGCTACTCATGAACAGGCTTTTTTTTAAAGGTAACCTGTAACCCAACAAACTCATTTTGTTTATCCAGTTTTAGATGATACTCTCCATGGCTCAGGAAGTAACATCCAGTTAGTGTTGGTGGTGATCTGGTTAGTTGGGCATGCTAATGACTGCAGCTTATGTTAACAATGGTAAACAAATGGTTTTCATCCATTCCTTACACCTCTGCGCTCACACTTATAGAAATGTCCACCTCTCAAACCCTTTAAATGCTATATTTATGTTGCTACAAAACAATGCATGGTCACTTCAGTGTTTGCAGGAATGTTTTACCCAAACTTGTCGGGTTTGCCCGCCGTTACAGTTGTTAAGCTGTGATTAGATAGTTGCAGGTTGGGAGAGGGGTTTAGCCAATGATCAGCATGCAGAACAACAAACAGAAACATTTTATGTCGCAAACCAAATAACAAAATAATAGTCTTTGTTGAAATTGCACACACCAGTCGGACTGAGGTCTTTATCTCTCTAGTTTTGTCACCATTTATGAATCGACTGGACCAACGTTATCTTGACTGATTTACACAAAAACAAACCATCGCACAATATGTCAGCAAACAGTGCTGAAGAAATTATACACGTGTGGTAAAGTGGTTTAAGCACACAAGATCTCTTTTTTATTTTCACCTTTATGCCCCTGACCACACCAGTCTAGAGGGGGAAAGAAAGAAGAAAGACAACAAAAGATGGGAATGGTTTCATATATATATTTAGCCAAAGCTTGCCGTCCAGAAAAAGAAAAACAACCCTCTGCCCTGTTTTCCCTCTCGTTTTCCTCATGCCACAAAATTACAACGTGCAAATTCATAAACGTATACACTGTTTTTGCACGCTGGAAATAAACACGACGGTCGGGAGAGAATGTCACATGTAGCGGCGTTGGAGCAGCGTTTTTTTTTTTTGTAACGAGGAGTGGGTTCGGTGCTCAGCTATTGTCTGTCTCTCTGTCTGGCTTTGCTGAACCACACACTTCCAACCATGCCACTGATTACTAGTTTAGAGTTGCGCTAACTGCCGTCCGCTCCTTTGGCTAACCTCTGAAGAACCTGGTGTGTGTTTGTGGTGTGCTCTGTTCATGCATGTCTATGTTTGTACACTACACAGTGAAAATATGCCTCTTTATTTGTGTCTTTGTGTCTGTGGGCTTGTTGACTGTGATTTTTTTTGGGGGGGCCTGTGTGCTTGGGAACATTTCTTGAGGCATTTCTGGGCGTTTTTACCGCCAACCTGTGATGTCACTTCCCTTAAGCCCAAGCGAGAAGGACTGTGGTTTGGCTCAGGTGGCGGCTGGGGTCACATATCCCAAAGCTGGTTTACTCACCCATTGTAGCCCACTTGCTGTGGCTTTCTCGCTCCGTGTGTGTGTCTGTGTGTGTGTGAATGAACGGCCAATAAAAATCACAACACAACAAAACAAGCTCTATTCAGGAGATGGATTCATGACTAAGGAATGCGCTTCAGCCTCCAGAGGGACTCGGCTGTGACAAAGTTTGACTTGACTCGCTCCAAAACTTTTGTAGCTCTTTTCATTCAGTACTCTCCTGCTCACTCAGCCTCGCGGTCACACACACTCTTTCTTTCCTTGTGGTGCATACTTGTGTCAGGTGTGCTCTGTTTTTCCAGTCAGGGTAGAGAGGAATCTGGGCCGGGGTCCAAGCTGACTATCAACAGCACATTGCCAAAGCTCAGGACAAGAAGCAACACGTCCACTCCATCTTTACTCCTCCTCCTTCTCCCTCTCCACTCCTCCCCCCCTCTTTTTCCTCCTCTCCTGATCACTTGAGCATTGTTGTGCTTTATTTTTGGTCTTCTCATTCCTCAGTTTGTGTTTTTCTCCTTCTCTCCTACTTGCGTCCAATTTCTTCATTTTTGACGCATTAGTCTCTCCAGTTTCATACACTTTCCTGAAGTTTTTGGACTGGGTTGCCAGTTTTGTTAGTGACATTTCTGTGTTTTTGTTTGGAGGAGAGGTTGTTTTTTTCTCTCCTCATAAGGTGTGGAGACGTTTTGGGGTTTTGTGGTTTAGAGTGGTGCAGTTCCTGTCAAACAAGGCTACTAGGTGGCCACCACCCTTAAAATGACACTGCTTTTAGCAATTAAAAACAGCAGCATTATCCCTTTGTGGCTCAGGTTTTAAAGTTGTTTAGGTGTGCCTCTCAGTGTTGCGTGGCCTACAGTATATACAGTTTACACTACAGGTGTGACTATATAAATATAGCAGATAAACTTGTGTTTGTGTTTTACTTCAGAGCTCTTTCGTCATCACAGCCATGAAAGCTTGTGTACTGATGACGAACCCAGAGATTGAATCCAGAGGTTCAAAGTGTCTTCCGAAGACCTGTCTCAACGTTAAATTGCCGTCCACACAACAATGGAATTCTGTGAATCCGACAAACTTTAATACCGATTCCACCTTGCGTACAGACGACTCCGGCGTTGTTGGAGACCCACAATGGTATTTTCTGACAACGGGTTCCAGAGTGAGAAGATCTGACAACGCAGTTTTGGAGTTGCAGTGTGTACCCAGCATTGTTACTAACGATGACATCACATCATCACGTGACCAGAAGTAGTAGTAAACAAGGACTTCATGTGTGTGCTCGTTGCATTCTTTCATTCTTTTTCGTGGGGCTCTCTGTTTTTCTTTGCAGCCACCTATCAGTGTGACATATTTATTACATCCCTGTCACTCGTTATTGCACTACCATGTAGACGGGAATACATCCGGCAACGTTGCGACAAGCGTTATCGTGTGAACGGAGCCTAAAACCAGTGTTTGTGTGTGTTGCCGTCCTCATAATGTAGCACTTTTGTTGCACTAATTAACCTTTTTATGAGTTCTTTAATGACAACATGAATCAACATTTTATGTTTATTGGCAGTAGCTGACGAACAGTGCGTCTGTGAAAAGCATCTGTGCCACTACTGCATGTGTGTGATCTTACACACTGCTACACTGAGCGCTTCAATGTCTGGCTCTGTGCTGCAAAGAGAGGGAGAGGGGAGATAAAACGGAAAGGAAAGGCCTCCCACACAGGCAGATATCAGACTTAGAAGCTCCATTAGTCCCTCAAAGCCAGCTGCCGGGTTCAGATGGATGTCTGTGCTCGGCTGTTTGATGTCCATTCATCCATAGCCTTACATCTCCGCCTCTGTCTCCCCGCTTCGCCCGATGCTGGGCCTCATGGGGCTGGCAAGAGCGCAGCTGCCATAGGATAAAGCTGTCTGCTACAGTGTGGTTCCTGCCTCTGCTGACATCGTTGCACCGCTGCTGTTCCCCTTATCACTGGCGATTCTGCTGGCCTCGTCTGTTTTTTTTTTTTGTCCATGGGAGGTAGGCAGGATGATAATATCAGGAGATATGAAGGTTTGATAAGGAAAATGTTTGTTGCATTCCTGTGAGCTCAGATGTGAAAGTTTGAAGGAATTCTTTCCTCAAAACTTTCTGGTATTTCTCAAGTGTAATCCCTTCCTCTTTGTCATCTCTCCCTGCAGGATCCGTTCATCATCTTCTTCCTCGTCGTCGTCCTCCTCCTCTCCGGACATCTTTGGGAATGGGCCAGCGCCTTGCCAGGGTGCATCTTTCCACCCGGTGGTGTGGCTGGCGTCGTGCGAGAGTGAAGAGGGCAGTGGCCAGGTCATAGAGCCTGCCCATCCCTCTCCCCGCCTGCTTGCTCCCAACTGACTTTTGACCTTTGACTCAGCCGTGACCTCCAGCCAGCCATGCCCTTCAGGCTGAAGCTGCGGCGCACGCGGCGCTACAACGTCCTGAGCAAGAACTACTTTGTGACACGGATTCGCCTGCTGGACAGCAATGTGATTGAATGCACTTTGTCAGTGGAGAGTACGGGACAGGAATGTCTGGAGGCGGTGGCCCAAAGGCTGGAGCTACGGGAGGTGAGTCCCTTATTACATTAGACTGATTTGTCGGCTGATATTAGGGTGGTTTGTACCTAATCTAAACAAGAAAACAGCACGCTATATTATAAATGTTTGTCTGATTCAGTATCAATTCTTTTTCTAACACATCGGGTGAGATTCATGTATCAAAGTGTTAATGATGAGTTTTATTGAAGTGGAGGAACACATCAGCGTTTTAGGACATAGAAATGTCAAGGCATATCAAATTGTCTTGGTCGTAAATGTTGATTTAATATTAATATCACAAAAATACTGTTAGTAGGGGTGGCCAATATGATATATGTTAATTTATATCACAATATAAACAAAATTGTCTGGATGATGTATGAAAATAGAAAACAAAACATTTAAGCTTTTGGGCTAATCCAACAAGTGTGTGTGTGTGTGTGTGTGTGTGTTGGCCACGTGTCTCTCCACACACCCTGTGTGTGTGTCTCCCTGTCCTCTGCTGCGTCTCTCTTGTCAATCTCTAACGAAGCGTGCTTACCTCTGTACTCTTTTCTCTGCAGAAGAAAGAGATACCGCTCATCCCCCTCTCACACTCCCACCCGTCCTCGCTTTCTCTCTGTGTTTTCCCTCTCTCATCCCTTTCTTTCTCCCCCCTAATTTTCTTTACATTTCCCTCCGTCACCCTCCACCTTGCTCTGTACTCACACAGGTACGTAGCTTTACTTATTGTTTGCGGAGTTGTTTTGCGTGTCAAAGGGCAGTTTGTTCACAGATGGGAGAGAGAATGTGTCTGTTCGCTTGACGACTGACGGAGTTTGATGAATACGTGTGTTCGACTGTGTGTGTGCGCCAGCTGGTGCTGCTGACAAAGTGAGAGTTAGGGGCCGCGTACTTGAGCGTACTCACATAGTGTTGTGGTATTTGCCAGGTGTCAGCGATGTTATAAATAAAGACAATGTAACGCCTCAGCCGCAGTCTGCCCCCACGCCATCTCAGGACTCAACGTGTGTGTGCATGTGTGTGCATGTGTGTGCATGTGTGTGCGTGTGCGTGCGTGTGTGCGTTTTTCCATCTAAATTTGTTAATTCATCTTTATTGCTGTACCCGAGGCGTCGAATGTGCCTGTTTGCATGTGATGGAGGAGTGTTTGCAGCTGCAGCTTTCATGACAGTAGAGTTAAAGCATTCAGACAAAACAGGTGTGCTTACCTCTTCATGATATGACACACACCATAAAACGTCATTGTGTTATTCTAAATTATAAGGTTAGCCATGAGTAGCAAGGGGGCTAAATCTGTAAAAAGGAAAAGAGCATAGGTTGCATACAGCGGCCGTGTTATGTTTCATGAAACAGGTCGAAGGAAAGGTGACAGGATTACATCATTTTTGAAACCTGCTCCAGATCCATAGAAACAGGCTTTTACAGGATGTATATCCTGCATACTAATATACTATCAAATTCCAATTTTTAGTTAAAGGTTTAGTTTTAATATTTTTAGTCCAAGTTGAGGTAAAGTTGCTGATTGTCGCTCGAGCTTGGACCAGTGTTACCGTCAATGCAGCATGTTTTCTCTGTTGTATAGTTATATTTCTATATTTTTAGAACGGTTTTCCCTTAAGACTTGTGTCATTATCTTTGAACTCTTTCTGTGTTTCGTTCTCAAAAAATAGCAATGACTCTGTAGATAAAAGTTTTGTTTTTCTTTTGGTTTAGTGAGATAGGATCGTTGCCTGTTTCCTTTTCTCTCAGGGTAATCTTCCTGGCAGTGGGTCTGGTCTGATGTTTAAGATAGATAGATTGATTACACTGCTGTCATCAGAGGTTTGAAGGAGAAATATGGGCTTGATGTATTTCAGCTGCCTCATAATCTCCTCTCCGCTCTGTTCAGTTGCTCCCAAATGTGTTTTTTCAACTGATTTCCCTCTTCACCTCATTTCTCTCCATCCCTACAAACCTTATATTCCATCATGATACATCTTTCTGCCATCTTCCCAGGTTATTTCTTCAACCTCTATCCAGCCTACATAATGCCACTTTTCTAAGACTCCTCCTCATCCCACCTCTACTCTCTTCTTTCCTGTCCTTGTTACCTTGTTTGCCTCCATCTATTGACCTTGTACACCACACTGACCTCCTCCCTCCGTCTCTCCCCCGGCTTCAGACCCATTACTTCGGGCTGTGGTTCCAAGGAAAGACCCAGGCCCCGGCCCATCGCTGGGTGGAGCTGGAGAAACCCCTCAAGAAGCAGCTGGACAAGTTTGGCAATGAGCTCCTGCTCTTCTTTGGTGTCATGTTCTACGTGCCCAGTGTTTCACGGCTGGAGCAAGAAGCCACCAGGTAAATGGTCCCCAAACACACAGTATGTTTTAAGTAGTTTTTCTGTGTTTTATTAATGGTTACAACAGCAGTAACCTTTATTATCAGCACCTTCTTTTTTCATTTGCTGTACTGTTACTTACTGTACATGTCATGTCCACTCCTCTATATATGTTAAGATAAGACAGAACTGTATTCATCCTGAAGGAAATTATTGTGCAATACAAAGTAGGAAATGTAAACAAATGATAAAAATGTACATTTATTGTGGATTAGAGCAAAATCTAGCAAAAAGAAACAAAATGAAAACATTACAAGCAAACAAGTTAAACTGCATTAGGAAAACAAGCCAGGTACAGCGAGTCTTCAAATGTAGCAGCATTCTGCCCCGCAGGTGGGTTTTATTTATTTTAATGTGTCTAAAGAATCTTCCAGTTTGAAAAATGTGGAGTAATGTAAATGCACCCTCGCATGTTCCACGTATCCACGGCCAACATACCTTGGCAACTGCATGAGGAAAAAGTTTAACTTTACTGCCCTTTGTGCCTTGTTTCATATTTCTTATGCTTTTAGAAATCTCAGCAGCTAGTGGACAGAGTTCTCCTGTGGCCCCATAAACATAGTTAAATATCATGTGCATATTATCACAGAGCAAAGATGTACAGCAGGTTTAAAATGTAATGTGTCTGTGAGGGGACAGGGTAACAGTGTCTTACTGCTATATTGATGCCAATGGAAGAAAAAAATATTAATGCAGTGACCAATCAGAGAGAAGCATGGAATACAAATGTGGCTGTTATAGTTGGTTATGGTTAGGATAAGGGGCTTAGTTGTAGTTAGGCTTCGGATAAGTTTTTAGGAAATCAAAGTTTGTCTCCAAAGGAGGGGTAAAAATGCCTAAATACCCCGAAAGTCATTTAAGTAAATGTGTGTGTGCGTGTGCGTGTGTGTGTGTGTGTGTGTGTGTATAAAGGGCATCCAGGGGTCAGTGTGTAGTGGACAGTCTGCCATCTCAGATTCCTTCTCACACTCTGCTTCGCACTGAGCGGGCAAATTTGCGGCTTCTGCCTCGCTGGAAGTGGGAAAAAGGTTGATCACGGGTCAAAGCTCGATGATGTTGTGACGCTGAAGTTATTCTGAAGGTGTGTGTGAGTGAGCGTGTTAACCATTTACGCTGTTCAATTTCCTCACATTTTTTCAAGAGGCAGGACTGAACATGCTGATTGCGCGCGCGTGCGTGTGTGCGTGCGTGCGTGCGTGCGTGCGTGTGTGTGTGTGTGCGTGCGTGTGTGTGTGTGGTTATGATGGGGCCTAAGGGGCAATTTAGCGAACAATGGTCGCCTCTTTTTCTCAACCCCCCTCTCTTTCTCTTACAATCCCTCTACATAGTGTCACCCCTGCTCCTTTTTATCAAGAGCCGATCTCCACATCACTCCAGTCCCACTTTTTTTTTTTTTTTTACTTTTTTTCTCGTCCCTTCGTCCTCCTTTTCTCTCTCCCTCTTTTTTTTTTGTATGTCAGGAATGTTGGCACAGCCGTCCAGCGTAGGAGGCGGACCACACATTCCTCACAGCAGAAGTGCTGGGGGTACAGGGGGGTAGGGGAGGGGGATGTCTGGTTTAGAAAACACATGCACGCACACACACACACACCCCCCTCTCATACACCTTACCCCCCCCCCCCCAAAAAAAAAATCCTCTCAGAAGCCAGCTGCAGCCCTGTCAGAAGAGTTAGTCACAATACACCACATTGTAAGAACATACCCGAGTTCCCCGAGGCAAGCTTCTTTAAAAGACCCATCTCTCTTCACATTATGTTGAAAACAGTCTTCACAACTTTTTTTTTGATGAGGTTCAAACCACATTTTTTTTTCATCACCCAACCTTAATCAAGGGTTTAAAAAACCTTTAAAAGCATTCTTTGCTCTTACAGCCTGTACTTTCCTTTTAGGACATCAAACATTGCGGGGATGATAACAGTCAAAAGTGACGGCCGTCTTTTTAAAGAATGTCGATAATTTATTGGGTTGAGGGTGATTTGGGTTGGATCCAGTGAAGCAGATCTTTGTTTTTGCTACACACCTGGTCTGATGGAGGGGGAAGGGCAGGATTCAGAGACAGAGGCAAAGAGGGAGACAAGTGGGGACAGAGAAAGTAAAAGTTTGGCAGCTACAACACTCAGCTTTGGGTTTGTACCTTGTTATTTATGTGGTTTACGCTCGCTGCCTCTATGTGTTTCTGCTGGAGCTTACACATATTTATGTGTTTTTACAAAACTATTTTTAGGAAAGTCACAAGTTTTAAAATGAAGTGTTACTGAACTAAAAACATGTGCAGTTAAGAGTCACTGACTGAGATTATTGATAGGCCACTGGTTTAAAATGCATTTTCTGTTCACTTTTGCCACAATTAGATTGTTAGACAAAACAAAAACACAGTTGTTTGGTTTTATAAACAAATTCATCATAACTTCTTGCCAGAAACCAGAAAGACAGTGTTGATGCTGCCTCCTCTGAGTACATGAGATGTAGTGAGAATGTAATGTGAGTTTTATAATGTGGTCAGGTCTTTGAAGTTCACTGTTTGACTGATGTGTAACATGATGCTAGCTCTTCCTGTCCATCCATTCATCTGTTTCTCCTTCCAGCTCTTCCTGTCTTCATGCAGCTGTGAAATTACCCAAAGCAGGAGACTAAAGTGTGTGTGTGTGTGTGTGCGTGCGTGTCCTCACTGGCACTTTCATGCCAATAATCAAATTATCAAGCAATTAAGGCAGTTCCGTAAGAAAGCTGGAGCCAGTGTAAACACTGCTCTGTTATGTGATATTAATGCAGCAATGCTCATATCATATAATCTATGAGGAGCTACTTGTAGGTCAGATTATGGAATTGTAAAAAATATAATTAGATAAATTTTTAACTGTGTTTTGCAATACGTTTTAATCCAATTTCCTGATGATGCCTGTCAAAGATAGATTTAACAAGACGCATCACTTGTTTTGTCATCATACATTTTCTGAATCTACTTGTTTAAGCTAATAGAAGACAATATTTTTATGTTGGAACCAAGATGGCCACAAAATATACCACAGTAGCAAATGATTCAGTTTGTAGTTTGAAATTGAACACTGGAGGATGACTTTGTATATAAGGCTTTATACGCAGGGTGTCCCTTGTTAACATATAAATCAAAGTAATTGCTTATTCACATGATTGGTCATAACCTCAGTACTAGCACTAGTACTTGACTGATGTGTGTGTTTCAAGCTGCACTACTGGTCACTACTACTGTAACCACCTCTTTTCTTTACCTTTTTGTATTTTATCCATTTTACCACACACACACTCACACACACACACACACACACACACACACACACACACACACACGTTGCAGAAGGTGTGTGTGGCTGAAGCCTTCTGTTCCTTCTGTCTCACTGACATGAAGGAGGGTTAAAGTGGCCCAGAGAGAGAAAGTGAGGAACCTAAACAGAGAGCTGTTGACCGGAGTGAGGCCAGCTGGCCTCAGCTGCCCCCAAGGCTAGCAGCACCAACAGCCTTGAAATCCTAGCATTGTTCAGCTAGTTGTCTCACACACACACACACACACACACACAGCTGTACTTTGTTGTGCCCCATGCTGATTCAACACATTTCAAAGTGAAATCCTCCAGCCTCCCACACAAGCCGTCTGGACCCATCCAGGGTTGAAGGGATGGTTAGGGTCATACCACTGCAGAGGTGGAGGGGGTGCAGGAGGGGCAAAAGCATATGTACACCCACATTCATGCATGCATGCACATATGCTCGCAGGCTTGTTGTCCAGGCCACTTGGACATCTGGCAGCATGTCTTGAGCGGGGCTTGAACATGCGTGGGCATATAAAGGGCCCTTTGTGTCTGTGTGGCTGCCTGAAGTGCCTGCAGAGCGATCTGCCACAGTGAACTCTCTTAATAAGGAAAGCTCTACCTCATGTCAATATGCGTACATTCACCTGTTGTTACAGCATAGTGATGTAATTTTGACATGCGTGTCAGGCGTGTGTCATCATAAGGATATCTTTGTGGTCTAGCTGTACCATTTCGAGAGATCTGTTGGTAGAAATGGAATGTAATATTTGTTCTTTGATGTCTAATCACCTGTAGCTGTAATTTACAGTAGCCCAGAATGGACAAACCAAACACTGAGTGCAGTCTCCAGCCTCACGGCTAGATGCCACCAGATCCTACGATCTGCACTTTGAAGTTATATAACATAATTCCTGTCTTTCCTCCTATGAACTCTAGCCGTGCAGTTAGTTTTGGTTTTATTATTAGCTCATCCTAAAGGATAAATTGAATTTCACCACTGAAATGAATGACTTAAAGCACCTAGATATCTTTTTATAGACAGTGTTCTGACAGTATTACGCTCGATAAATACTGTCAAGTATTTTTCAGCTAAATTACTTCCTGCAGGAGAAATAGTCCCATGAAAATGGTTGAAATTGTGCGTTGTGACTTTCAACAGGACAGTAAACTATGTTAGGGAACAGTAGCATATCTTTCTCATGGTCACTGTCTGCAAAGTATTAACATATTTGAGGACAGGATTTTTTTTTATTATTTCAAATATTGAGATATGAACTCGAGTGAGTGGTTTCTTTCCAAAAGGATGTGTATCTTCCTGTAATTGAATCCTTCAATTCATGCAGCATGTGGATTTTAATGTGGTTAGGATGATTTCAAACACAAACATTTTCTTAAGCTTTGTGCTTTACTCACGGATTTATAGTGAACTTACAGTGAACTCGTATGTGCACTGATGCAGGGTTATTATCAGGACTGGACAATAAAATAATATTTTGTTAACCAGCATCATGAATCTCCTAATGAGCTAAAGAACACCCTTTTACTCACATTACAGTTAAATATTTCTTATATGACTTTTAACCATAAGCTTAACCAACCGATCAGCCAACCGCTCTTTTTATGTTTTACTATAATTAACTCTTTGCGTGCCATTGACGTATTTCGTCGTCAAAATGGTTTTTCGACAGCAGGTTGCCGATCGTGGTCTCCCGCAACCTGTGAGGCTTCTGGGAGATCGGAGTATAAAGAGACGGTATACGCCACGTAGATCAAAGCAGGAAGTGGAGACGATTGCGATTAGAGAGCAAAACGGACAGATTCTGGAAAAAATTGTGTTTTTGGTGGGAGTGGCCTCTACCTCTGATAAAACAGGAATGGAACAAGGTAAAAACAAACTTTTTTTCATAATGAAGTAGAGAGTCTCTTCTTTCATTTGAGTTATTCAGTGTTTTCCGAGACATAGTACAAAATATTCTGTGGGTCTTCAAATATGACTCAAAATGGGCAAAAAACGCTGGCACAAGGCACTGTCTGTTTTATAAAATGGCTGGTATTCAAAGAGTTAAACAGGTATCAGACATGAGCCAATATGAAAAAGAAAACATGAGAAAATAATTGTTTTATTTTTAGTTATCTAGTCTGTAGGCAATTATTTAACTATGTATATGTTGTGTTCCCAGATAAATGGCAAAATAACTGAAACAATAGCTGGATAAAAGGCTTAATCTAGTCTGATCATGATGAATGATTTCTCTATGAATAACTGGATAGATTTGTAAGTATTCACATAAATCCTTAAGTTAAACTAGTATACACTAGATAACATGCAACTTGTGTACTGATTTACAGATAAACAAAGGTTTGTTTTAAAGGTCAGAAGCCTCAAAGTGCCTTTCACTGTCACGCTTTGACTTGTTCATAGTTATTTCAACAGTTTCCCATCCGCCTCTCCACCGCTGGCATCGCATATATATAAACACCACCATGCTGTTGCCATTGAACCTCAGAATGAGAAGCAACCACTGTCGACCTCAACGTTTCCCCAGACCCCATACTGAGAGCGCTGGGAAAACATGGAGAGTTTGTAAAAACAAAGTCCACAATCATTCGAAGGGTTTTGTGTCCCGTGAGGTGCCTCCCCCCCTCACACCGCATCATGGTCCTCCCCTCCCCATCCTCCTCTGCAGCCGCAGCGGTTGGGGTTGGCTAATTAGGGGGTTGCCACGGGAACGGAATGGCAGCTTAGCCAACGGGTGTAATGACAGGGTGAGGGAGGAGGGCGGGGTCAGATTATAGGCCTGAGAGTATGCTGAGTGGAGCTCAAAAAAGAAAAGACGAAGGAGAAGGAGCAGGGGAGAGAATGTGAGGAAAAATGTGAACATGAAAGATGTAAAGAGCATAAAGGAGGGCATGAAATGCTGAAACTGTGAGGGTAGACTGATAGTCTGGATTGGTGAGAGCTAGACGACAGGGGAGGAAAAAACATTTAGGTACTGTAGATTATGAGTGTGAGAGAGTGACTGACTAAGCATGTACAGCTCTGGTTCCCACAGAGACATTTGTGTTCGCTTCCGCTCACAACTTCTTCTGACTGTCTGTGTGTGCATATGTCAGAAAAGGTGTCTCACAGTCCACATTGGAAAGACTCGGCCAGTGGTCACCATGGCAACAAACAGGAAACAGTGTGAAAGAGTTTTTGCACAGCTGAGCCCGGTCACCCTCACAATCCTCTCTTTCCTCCTGTGTGGCCACTCCGTTCTGCAAAAGACAAACATCCAGTTGGGCCGCGGCTAAAAGTGGACAAAAGGAGCCCAGAAACTTAAGGAGCTCAGTGTTCAGTATTTCAGCCTCTGGGTTTTGGTCTTTTTACCACATTATGTGAAGGCTGCAAGTCGACTCAACAATCTGGACTGTGTCATTGTATCGGTTTACATTTTGCAAAACCACCACTGCTGAAAACCACAGCGCAGAGTCCCCAGTTTGCCTCACATTCACACAGCAATTATAACACACCTCTTCTGACCAGCTTGTGCTCTGCTTCAGATTAAACTCAGTCCTTATTGGAGTCAGCTCCATGTAATGTGCTTTCTGTTAGCCGAAAATTTACAGACCTATAAAATCGTATTTTGTAGCCCCTACTGGTGTACATTTGGCATTCCTCTCAAGTCAGAAATGAGTCACTGGTATTTCAAATAGAGGTGATTCACTCATTCCTCACTTAGATTCTGCAGCAGTCTTCTTTGGCATAGTTTGAAACGGCTAATGCTGTTGCCAGTACTGTCTTGACGCATACTTTCTGTTGCACAAACCAGAAGCAGAAGAATATGTTGCTTTGGATGTTTGCAATCCTTCATGTGCAACTCCTTGAGCACAGCGCTGCTTACTTTCGTGGGATAAATGTGTTGAGCTCAAACCCATCATGTTTTCCAACTCGATTTTATAAGTGGTGTTCGGAGACGGTGTGGCTGGCTGGAAAACTGACATTAACCACCAACCAAACTCGGAGTTCCTGAAAGCTAGTAAGAAGTAAGTGCCTATGCTACCACCCACTTAGTCAGATGTTTTTTTACAGTTTATCTGGTAGAAAGGATGAGGTATGCAAGAACTTTGTGTGGATTTATCCCTGATTCACCCCTCCCGACAATCAGAGGAGAAATCCCCTGGCGCTGATTGCTTTCAGGCGCATTTGACTACTGCTTACTTTCCGAGCAGGACCACAATAGCCAATGACAGAGACAAACTAGAGCAGCCAACCCAGTACCCAGCCGTAGTCTGGACCAAAGTGGTGGATTGACAGACAGACCCATCTAAACTGCCACTCCTCAAGCCTGCTAGCAGCTAGCGAGGCTAAAAAAATATTTCCTGTCAAAGTAAATAATTTCCATGAGTGTCACTCTACAACATCTCATCTGAATAACTCTTTGCTTCTTTTTCTGTCTTTTTCCCTTCCTCCCTAGGTATCAGTATTACCTGCAGGTGAAGAAAGTGGTATTGGATGGACGTCTCCACTGCACAGTAGAGCAGGGGATCAGACTAGCTGGCCTAGCAGTACAAGGTAAGACACACACATACACACACACACACACACAAGAACAAACATCTCATGTGAATAATCTACCAGAGGGAGACAGGCAGTACAAGAGAGACAGAGTGAGCACAAACTCACACTTTCTCAGGTCATCTCGACTTCACTACCTAATATGGCTGCATACCACTAGGAGAGCCCAGTCCACTTGAGTTCCTATGGTATCAGTCTCCACACACACACACACACACACACACACACACACACACACACTCCATCTCCTCGGTCTTGTTCCTGGGTGCTGTCTGTGTCTCAGGGGGAATGTAAACAGACCGTTAGCTTATCGCTAGTTCCAAGGTTAGCCTTAGTAGCATCAGGAAGACCCTTATCTGTTGGGAGGCGAGGATCCTCCGCTGCACCTCCTTTTGTCCGACAGACAGCAGAGCAGCACTTAGGAGGCACTCACAGGCCCTATCTGGAGGCCCGACAATGTTATGGAGGAGGTGTGCAGGTGGTCGCTACTGGTTCGCTGTCGACATTTGTTTTTGTGCGCATTTTTGAGTCGTTACACAGAACGAGACTGTAACAAATCAGTGTGTCACTAATTAGCTTGAGAATCTGTTTGTTAGTTTATTGTAGATAAGAGCCAAAGTAGAATAATACTGTATACTCTTTTTTCTTCCTTAATGCAGTTGCAGATTGCTTCTTAAGCAATGTTACATAATGGTCAAAATAGGTATATGCTTGTCATTATATTAATAAAATGGTTTGAGCTACTAAGACATTTAATGGTAAGCAACAGTCTAAATATCAAAATACACAATAGTCATTCAGAGCAAAGAATGTTTATTATTTACTGGTAGAATACAAGGAATTTATGGATATAAACAAAATAAACCATGGCATTCACTGGAAAGTCTGTACTTATCCTGACATGTTGTGTCAGTGTACGTACATGAAACCTTTTTAGATGAAGGCCAACAAAAACATACATATGCACATATTCATAATAAGAAATGCACAGACCATTCATACCATCTGGAGTGTAAATGTCACTGAAGCTTTTAAAAGAAAATGTTTCAAAATGCACGCATGTGTTTGTATTTTCAAGCTGACTTCGGAGACTTCACTCAGTTCATGTCTCAGGACTTCCTCAGGGAGTACGTGCTCTTCCCAGTGGTGAGTACTCAAACCTTCACTGTTCACATATGTGTGTATGTGTTGCCTGAAGGCACACATTCTTGTGTCACCTGTGTACCTTCTCTCTCTGCATACCTGATTGACAGGCAGAAAAAGAAGAACCAATAGGCAGTAAACTGAGCGAGATAAAGATCAAGTGGATACCAAGTGCATTACAGCAAGGGAACACTATTATTCCTGTTTTATTGCCAGCTCCTATACCTGATGTTCGTTGCTACATCACTGACTCATTGAAGAAAACATCAATAAAGCTTTCAAACTGTTGTTTTTGTCATGAATACTTTCACACAGAATCTGAATGTTGCGTTGCGCAAATGCGACTATGTTTATTTTTCAACAAAGGTTGGTTTTTCTGAGCTTCCACTCCTCAAAATAAAGGCTTGTGCAGAAAGAGTTAAGTCTAGATTTGCAAAATTCATGAAACACAAACGTGAAGCTCCCTAGTGCGATTCAAAATAGAAAACTCATTATTCTTTTCAACCTCAACACAGGTAACACACACAAGCCACTCCTTCTGTTTATTTTCACAATAAAAGCCTAGGCAAGTTTTTTTTACATTTTTGTGCAGTTTGTTTGTCATGCCCCTGGTGTGTAAAGTCCTGAAGTGTTTTAGTGAATTAGTTCACTTTTTATTTTCTGCCTGATATTTTGTTTTTTGCTGTCAGAACTGGCCTAATGGGGACGAGGTGCTGGAGGAGTGGACCCAGAAAGTTGCTGATGAGCACAAGAGTCACTGGTATGAGTTTATTTTGTAATTTGTTGGTATATGTTATTAAAGAGAGAGAAAAAAAACATGCAGAAACAACGAGATACCCCGTGTCAGGTACTTTATCTGTCTGTACTTTCCAGTCGAATGCAGCCTGCTGAGGCAGAGCTGCTGTACATCAAGGAGGTGGAGAAACTGGATGGCTTTGGGCAGGAGAGCTTTCCTGCTAAGGTAGATAAAAAAAAAAAAAAAAAACATAACCAAGTTTCTTACAAAGACACACAAACCTCTACAGAGCATCAAATTTCTTTGATTGTGAGATATTATATTAAGATATTTGTTCTTGTTCTGCAGGACAACTACACCAATGACATTTTCATCGGTGTGTCCTTCATCGGGGTGTTTGTCAAGCACAGAAATGGCAGATCCATCATGCTCCACAAGTAAGCCCCTCATGTTTATCTGTTTTTGTATGCTGTACAAATTTTTCCTGTGATTATGATGTAGCGGGGCTAATATATATGGTATATATATATATATATACGTGTGTATATATATATATATATATACACACGTATATATATATATATATATATATGTGTATATATATATATATATATATATATATATATATATATATATATATATATATATACATATAGTATATGGATATGTCAGAAAATATTCCAAATTTGGTGTGGGAATATTCAAACCCAGTGTGCATTTTTTTGTTTCCCTGTCCGTGTGACAGGTGGAAGGACATCGGTACCATAGCGCACAACAAGTCAGCCATCACAGTGGAGATAACAAGCAGAGACGACACCATCGTTTTTCACATGGTGAGTGTTTTGTCTGCGGGTGGTCTCACCACACACACACAGCTTTATACAAGGTTTCTAGTGGGAAGTTAAACAAAAAAGCACAAATACATTCCTAGATATGCCTGCACAGAGACAAATGTAGGGTTTTCGTCTTCCATAACTCAAGTGGCAATTTAAAATATCCATGTTTTCCTCTGTGTGTTTGCATCTGCAGGAGGACATGGAAATGGCCAAGTACATCGCTCGTCTTTTCACGGCCAGGCACAAATTCTACAAACAGAACAAGATCTGTGCAGAGTAAGTCTCGAGGCCACTGGAAAGGCCAGCTGAAGGCAGTTAAAATGCTTTTATATTATGAATTATTTGCCATTTAAAGCTTTGAATAGAGTTCATTTTAATTGGTGATATAGAATCCACAATACTATCAATTCATGATTCATCCTTTTTTTGTTTTCCTCAGGCCCACTCACTCACCTGCACCAATCAGGAGGAGACCCACCTGGACCAATCGCCTTTCTCTGGTACCGTCAGCTGCATTTGCTTACTTTGATCACTGGTTATTGCTCAGTGGTTTGACACAGTGTATAAATGAGACCAGAGGCAGAATTTGGGAGGGAAGACAGAAACGGCTGTGGTTAGAGTTTTGACCCTATTCTCCCACTCAGGGCAGCGCTTAATTGTGCCATGGAGCCTTTGGTTTTAATGTGCGTTGGTGGTGTGGTGGGTGTTGTTGGAAAGTTTGCAAGGGTGTTGCTTGGTCTGATTTCCGGAGCGACAATGAAGGCCGTGATTTGTGCGTCTCCCTCCCCGCTGGCCAGACAATGGCTCGGCTAAATGTGGCACAATAGCTGTTCAGTCGATCCACTGGAGTGCTCAGTTGTCTGTCTGGAGAACCACAGGCATTGGCGGTTGACAACTCTGCAGCCGTAGAGTAGATCTGAGTGGTTTGGAGTCACCTAGTGTGTTAGTAACGGTTGCAGTGTGACATTTTAACATTTATTTAGGGGCTATTTCATTATATGCACAATTTAATGGATTATAAATTGCTTCTTCTTAATTGCCTTAAATGTGTTTCTCCATTCAGCCGCGGCCCCAGTCCTGTAACTTCCAGTCAATGCATTCCCAGTATGGAGAGCATTACCAGGACACACAGAGCTCTCAAGGTACGTGTCACACACAAAGACTAACAGTAATTTCATCTCCTCCAGCTCACTGCTGTGACCACAGTGTGATTTAAGATCTTAGCCTCCCCGATGATAACTGAAGCGTTTGAATGGAGCTAATTGTGTCTTTCCCATCAGGCGTGTGACTCACAGCCCATTTGTATTTTAACAATCTCCCAGCCAATTAGAGCTCAAGGCTTGGGGTGCAGAGCAGTGACCTCACTCTTTCATTGACTTGTTCACACACTCAGTCGGCTTTATAATCCGAAGAGCTTCACTCGCGTCGGCTTGACAGTAAAACAGAGTGAGTGGAAAAACAATCTGGGTGTGCTACTATGCGTGGGTGTGAGATCATTCTGCATTGTGACCTCAGGCTTCACACGTTTGTGTGGGCTGAGATTTTGTATGTCTGCCTGCTTGTGGGCTTGAGATAGTTTCACACAAGAGAATGCTGTATTTGTTGACTAAAGACGAATGACATACATACCACTGTCTCCTTCATTATAGTGAGAAGAAAATATTCCAAATCTATCCTGCTCTAACTTGGTTAACTACTGGGAGGACATTTTCAGAATTGTTGCATATATGGTTGGTGTTGCAATGCAACCAGACCCACACAATGCTCATTTTTGCCATATCAGACACACCTACAAATACTAATCATTGCCTGTGGCCTTAAATCAAAACACTGGAAAATACCAGAACGACCTTCAGTTTACTCAACTGTGATGAATCAGGTTTGCTCTGAAGGACAAATGTTTCCTGATTCAATTCAATTTATGAAGCATTCAACTGTTCCAACTATTTGAAGGATTGGTAGAAATGTCTAAAACTACCTTTTACTCCCTCTTTTGATCTTCAGACAGTATCTTTCATGACGACCCGTACTACAAGTCAGAGACCAGTCTGGACCGCTGCCCGGTGGACTTTCCCTTCCGTAACGGTACTGTGCCCAATGGCAGCATGTACAGCAGCCCCAGCCTGAGCTCCCTCAATCATTCCCAGACTTTCGTCCCACCCTCACCCATGTCCTCCAACCTCAGCATCCCCGGCAGCGAGCTCATGCGCCCTGACTACATCCCCAGCCACCGCCACAGCGCAATCATTGCTCCGTCCTACCGGCCCACGCCTGAGTACGATGCTGTCATGCGGCAGAAGCGGCGCATGCTCCCTGCTCACCATGACCTCCACAGCCAATCGCTGCGGAGTCTTAACATCAGCAATGCATGTGCTTACCGCCAACCTGAGGCTCTGGTGTACAGTCAGCCAGAGATGAGGGAGAGGAGCCCTTATCATGGCCTGGGGCCCAGCCCAGGACCCTATGCACCACAGGTAGAGGTGGATGCCGTTTATTTTTACTGTGTTTAATCTATTGTTTGCCTGCATCTGACACTGTTTTTCTGTTAATGTTTGCCTTGTAGATCAGCTACAGTAAACCAGTGTCCCACGGCCCTCATCAGGGAGGACCAGCCAGCAGTAAGGGCCCCTGTCATTCACCCTGCGTTAATGGAGGTGGAGGCAGTGGTGGTGGTGGTAGTGTAGGAAGCTCCATCTCTCACACTGTCAGCACACCTGAGCTGGCGAATACCAAACAACAGGGGAACAATGCAGGAAGCTATGCAGCTACAGCTAACATGCTGAGAAACCACATGTCACGCCCTCCTCCACCTTACCCTTCCAGCTCCTTCCGCCCGGCCACCAGCACACCAGACCTTGCCAGCCACCGTAACCGCTGCATGGGGGGCAGCAGTCCAGAGCTGGTTACCCGAATGGTGCAGCTCTCAGTCAAGACCTTCCAGCCGGACAGCTCAACCGTGGTGCACCAATCCCTGCAGGAAGTTAGTGAACCATTAACTGCAGCTGCTAAGCAGCGCTCCACCCTAGGCAAGAGACACAGCATGGAGGTGATCAGCAGCATGAGAGGAGGTGGAGGAATGGAGGGCATTGTGATGAAGGGCATGAATGCTCCCCTTCATCGGAGGAATACCCTCAGAGAACATGTGATGCCCCCTCAGCCCATTCCTCAGCCCCAAACCCCTCAGCCTCAACCCCAGCCTCCACCTCCAGCCCAGCAGCCACAGGAGTTGCCCATCCAGATGGCTGTCCAGAAAGCACCTGAGGCTTCTGTAGCACCAGCTGGGCCAGTGGCCTACCAGCATCAAAAGACTCTCTCCAATGCTACCATGCTCATACACAGTAGTGAGAGTGAAGAGGAGGAGGAAGAGGAAGAGGAGAGGCCTGAATTGGATGTTCAAATCCCAGGTCTCAATGAGGACATCAGCATTAGTGCTCAGCTCCAGGCTGCTCTGGCCAAGCTGCCCAACAAACCCCCTCCGGAGTACCCTGGTCCCCCTAGACCCCCTAGCAATGCTCAAATCCGCACCCATAATCACAACCACACCCACCACCACAACCATAATCAAGGACCACAGAGCAACCAGGGACCAATGGACCCAATCCAAGTCCAGGGCAAAGCACACAAAGCTGGACAGAGCTCAGGTAGCATCGGGCCTGGAGGTGGTGGTGCGGGTGCTGGTGGGACACTGACCCGAGGGGACCAGAGTGGGGTGAATGGGGCAGTTTTGGGTCCATCCATTTCAGAACCGGACCTAACCAGCGTCAAGGAGAGGGTGAGGAAGGAGCCGGTGAAAGAGAGGCCGGTGTCAGAGATGTTCTCCTTAGAAGACAGCATAGTGGAGAGGGAAATTGCTCAGAGGGTAAGGAATCATTCACTTAAGTCAATTCATTGACAGTGTTTATTTAAGTTGGTGCCAACTAATTCTTTCTTAATTATCAGATCAGTGCTGATGTTGCTTGTTGATTAAATGATAAAAATGGCAAACATTGCTTTTCTGTCAATTTTGTGATTTAATATTTAATACTTCACTGAATTATTCATTTATTATTTTTGTAATAATATTAATACATTTAGGTAAAGAATTTTATTTGGTAAAGAAATCAACAGGTTGATTGAGAATATCCATAAAAATAATCAACATATCAAGAAGGAAATCCAATCTTTAAACAAGGTGTCGTTCAACAGAAACTTCACTGCAGCACATCTTCATGTACTGGACAAAACAGCCACCGTTTTGGTCCAGTTTAAAATATTTCATTCTGTTGTTTGTTTGCCAGTTTCATAGCTCCTGATTAGCAGTAATCCTGGGTTCAGCACCTGAGAGGGTAGCACTAGGCTCTGAGTGCCCCCAGGCAGCTAAAACCCTATAAATCCCTCAGATTATTCTGTGGGTTGGGTGTTCATGTGTACGTCGGCTCTCTGTTAAAGCACAAACATTTGACACAGCACCAGACTCCAGCGATAAGTTAAATCATATAATCACCTCACTTAGTTGTGATAAACCTCTCTGTTCAAGAGCGACCTGGTGTAGCTGGCTGTTTAATATGGGAGTCAATGAAATTCCACACAATTTTACTTTGATCCAAAAGTCCAAAGCTTTTATCCTTCACCTGGTTTGTCTCATACCTAGAGGACACCCCTGGTGACCCACAAGCTGTTGTTTTGACTGTCCCATTGGGAAAGAAGGAGGTGGAGCTGTCCTGGAAGTTTAATAGCACCAGAGATTAGAAGGTGTAATCCTTGGAGGAAGGAGGGACCATGCAATGTGGGTCAGAGTTTGGCTAGCGTTGTAGAGAGGAAAAAAGACATGGTGACAGAAGGAGTGTGTGGACTGTAAAGAAAAGGAGGCCTAAAAGGTAGGTAGGAATATACAAAGGACTAAACGAATGAACAATATGTAAGGGAGGACAAAGCAAGGACAAACGCTTCAATAGAAGTTGAGAAGTTGAGGGCGAAGTGAGATAAGAAGCAGCAAGTCTACTGTTAATAGGCTTTGCATTCAGGGCTCGTTAGTTCACACCTTTGGACAGAATACAAGTGGATTGATACAGCCAGGTTTGGCCTACACACACACACACAGGCACACACACACACATGCACGTCAAATTCTGCCCACCCACTTCTTCACTCGCATGCATGCACGCTCAGCGATCTGATTCTGCCGCAGGTCAGTCAGTCTTGCGATGCTGCCGGTAACTGTAACCATGACACCAGGATTTTCCTCTCTCTTGAAGACGCTGGAAAGACAGAAGATGTCCGTGGACTCCATGAAGAGGCCGCTGATGATGGCCGCCCTCAACGGCCTCTACGTGGCCCGAATGCCTGTCCCAGAGAGTCCAGCAGAAGATGGAGCCAAGGCTGCTACCGATGAACGGGTAAGGTGTTACTGTCACTTTATGAAATAAGCATGAAGCTGCTGAGTGTTTAAGATTTTATGTCTGAAACTATATCAGCAGGTATTTGTAAAAGCAAATGCCCTTTTTTGTTTTTCAGCCAGTATGTGTTATTGATTGACAGATATCTTAAAAAATTATTAATTATTAATTCTTGTATTTTATGGTATAGTAGATACAAAACAAACTCTTCAGGGCTACACAACCAAACCATCCTAGACTGAAAGGCCACAATAACAGCTGCTGGATGAATTTTCGTTAAATTAGATAATTAGAAAATCCTCCAAGCCTAGAACAAAATTTCCTTTTTATGATGGGAGGGTTGACATCGGACTGTTTAACTTACAGGTTCCTCATCTGTTGGCAGTGATTAGGGAGGCTTGGATAAAGTTTCTCACAGACAGTCTCTGATAGTCAAACCATTTAATGCATCCCGTTTCCCAAATACTGTCTGTTGGCTCCTTTTTGAGAGCGGAGGTGTGAAACCCAGCCTTTGTCCAGACTGTTGCGAAGCTAACGGGGGCAAGCCCTAAGTGGGCTGTGGAACGCGTGGCATGGCAGTGCTTATCGCCTCTAGGCCCGCTGGTATGTTAAGAATGTGACCCAGGAGAGTGAGCGAGCCTCACAGAAAGAGTGATAGAAAGAGAGCGAGACAGCGATGCTGCCCTCTCAAACATGACTGGCCTAATAAACATGTAGCCCCACCAGGGTGAATACCACCACTGCACTTTCTGCTCTTTTAGACATGCTTTGAGTTCTTTGACGTTGAAGTCAGTATTCAGCTGTGAGCGGTGACAGGATTTTTAGAAATGTGGACGTATATTATAATGAGATTTGTGGGTTCTTCTGGTCTGAATAGTTTCTACGGTATGTGAACGAATAAAAGCCCCTTGGGAACTGAAAGAGAAACCTCTGAATGACGTGAATGACTAACACCCCCTCCTCGCTCTCGCTTTCTTTTTCTCTCTGTCGCTTCAGTGCAAGACCTTGGAGCTGAAGCTGGAAGAGGAACGGGTCTTCACCGAGTACGAGCAGGTGCCCAAGAAAAGGACAGACTGCGTTCTCACCACAGCGACTTTGCCCGAAAACACAGAGCGCAACCGTTTCCGTGACGTCGTCCCGTACGAAGAGAATCGGGTGGAACTAGTACCGAACAAGGAGAACAACACGGGCTATATCAATGCCTCGCACATCAAGGTGCGCTCGAGTGGTGAAAGTAAAAAGGAATTGACTGTGTTAAATTATAGTGGTGTGATGTCTCTTTGTATATATCACTATATGAAAACCATGCATCTCCAAAATGTCAGTATTTCATGAGCCAAGAAATTATGAAATTAGTCAGCTAAAAAGTCACAGTGTTTTATTCATGTTCAAATCTAAAATCTGCATAAGAATAGGTGGATGAAAGTGTGTCAACATGAGGGCCTGGAACTTATCACCAGTTTTCTGTGTGAAGCAGTGTTTAGGGAACAGTCCAATTAAGCAAGACGACATTTTACAGTGTTTAACAAGGTTCAAGTTTATGTTTGGCACCACTTAATCACATTTACAGTATCAAAGTGCTTTGCAACACCCACATCTCACACCATAAATTAAAAACTCAGAGCTCAACACATTCAGCTCTCTGCTAGTCTTTGTTGTGGTCATTCGTAAGCAGCGAACGGCCTGGAGGAAAAGGATGAAAGGCAGCTGTTGAAGGCTGTTTGGGCCTTTAAGCTCACAGAGCTCCTGGAATTCCCTAAGAATGTGTTCTAAACTCCAAACCCTCTTAAGTCAACCTGAGCTGCTCTCACTAGCCCTCTATTCATGCGCAGTTGTGAACAGTGTGTGCGCACAAGCTGGTGTGTATGCATGAGTTTGCGTTTCACCAACTGAATCTCTGCCTATCATGGCGTAACCCTCTTACTTACCCCGTCAGTTAAGGAAGCTGCCACAGAACAAAAGGCCTTGTTTATTCCCCATCCATCTCCTAATACAGTGTTTACAGTCACAAGGTGGCCCGAGGAACTAGCTGGGACATGCTCATTATATAATGGCTCTGAAGTCTATGTGGTTGGAGTGTGTTGAAGATGGAGTTTTTCAGGGTCGTGTGTGGCCTTGTGATTATTAATGAGGGAAAGCAAAAGAAAGCTTTTATATGTGAGAAAAGACTCAAACTGTGGCTACAAATTGTGTTTATGCTGCCCCACAGTGGTGGATGAGATTGCTGTCAGTATATGGAAATGCGCTGTCAGTAATTTAAAAGATAACACATGAGTGTTTTTTTAATTTAATTCAAATGTGCTTGTTATTAAGCAATCTTGTTGACTAATCTCCAATTTAATTGATTCTTTGTGTTTTTCCAGGTGATGATCAGAGGGGAGGAGTGGCACTACATTGCCACCCAGGGCCCGCTAGCCAACACCTGTGCCGACTTCTGGCAGATGGTCTGGGAGCAGGGGGTCAACGTCATCGCCATGGTTACCGCCGAGGAGGTATACACACACGCACACACTTATGCGCGCACACAAATATGGATATTTTTCAGCGGCTGACAGCTGGCATCTGTGTGTGACGAATAGGATGACAATGAGGGTGTGTGTGTTACTGTCTTTACATCTATATTTATGAAGTGTCACAGCTCGTAATCTATTTTTCCATCCTCCCATCTTCACCCTCTCTTCCAAACCAGGAGGGTGGCAGGTCCAAGAGTCACCGCTACTGGCCCAAACTGGGCTCCAAACACAACTCGGCCACTCACGGCAAGTTCAAAGTGACCACCAAATTTCGCACCGACTCGGGTTGCTACGCCACCACGGGGTTAAAGGTCAAACACCTGCTGTCTGGCCAGGAGAGGACGGTCTGGCACCTGCAATACACCGACTGGCCTGAGCAGGGCTGTCCTGAATATGTCCAGGGATTCCTCGGTGAGTGTCGTCACTGTCAGTTTGTGTGAATTTCTAGACATAACAGGAAGGGATGAGACAATAACTATACCATTATTATTGAATGTATAATTAAGGAAGACATTTTGTGAAATATGCAGCCTATCACTTTTTGTGAAGAGACAAGAATCATGTCGGTGGTAAATATGAAATTAATGCACATAGACTGTTAGCTCACCTTAGATTAAAATACTCTGCTAAAAGTATGTGATGCTGAAAACATGCCTTTTGTCTGTTGTTTAATTCATGTAAAAACAATAAGTCGTTCTGGTTGTGTAGGCTAACCTTCTTATAGCTCTATCTTCATATTTTACAGACAGGTATTCTATTATCTAACTCTCACCAGTGTGTTAATGCCATTTCTTTAAAGAAGCCACATGCTCTGAAAAGATGTTACTGTACAACAAGTGAGCAACAAAAGCAGCTCATACAACATCTTGCTGCTGTCTTCTTCCCTGCAGCGTACCTAGAGGAGATCCAGTCTGTAAGGAGACACACCAACTCCATGCTGGACACCTCAAAGAGCCTCAATCCACCTGTGGTGGTTCACTGTAGCGCCGGGGTCGGTCGCACCGGAGTGGTCATCCTCACTGAGCTCATGATCAGCTGCCTGGAGCACAATGAGGTGAGTGAACAGTGGACTTACAGGGTTACAAAGAGTCTGGTTGGGTTATCAAGTTTTTGTCAATCTTAGGATCACAGCTTCGATACAGTATGTGTTACATAAGTCTATGAAATGTCAAATTTATTTTAAGGGCTTACTATATCCAACATCGCAAACCATCTTTATAGATTTTTTAAAAATTTTTATATTAATTTCATTTATTTATTTAGAAGGGGCAATGGACAGTCATATATTGTCCTGGAGTTAGCTAGAAAGCTAAATTTGATCAACAGGAAAATCCACAAATAGTGAATTGCTATGAAATGTTCAAATTCAGCACAGAAAATAAACATTTCTGATAAGGCCCTCTTCCGTGGACAGCTTTGACACAAAATCCCTAAAGTTACCCCGTACAACTTCATTATCATACACCTGGTTGAAAAATACTCTGAATCAATCAGTGCAGCGGCAGCTAACATAAGCGACCTGCCAGCTGGTTGAACAACAAAGCAGTAGGTGAATGAAAAGACAGGCTGTAGCCTGGCTGATGTGCCTTTTCCAGCCAACGTACATGTAGCTCTGTACAGTTTACATCCCTGAAGGACTGTTTCTCACGTCCCTCATTTTCTTTCTTCTTTTTCACTCGCTGTATTTCGTCTCTTTCTCCTTCCTTCTCCTTCAGCCTGTGGAGGTTCCCACCATGTTGTCAGGGCTGAGGCAGCAGAGGATGCTGATGGTGCAGACCATTTCCCAGTACAAGTTTGCCTACCAGGTCCTCATCCAGTTCCTCAAGAACTCCCGCCTCATCTGACCCCTTCCATGACGTGGCAGAGCGGCACCAGATAACGACAGTGGTACTTTAAATTACACAGGCAGATACACAGCATTGAGTTTTCTCAAATTGGTGGGTTTTCACACAAACTCAAGGGAGGAAAAGATTTGAGTTGACAACCATTTTCTCCTTATCAGTGTATGTAGGTTTTTCCCCCTGGGATTAATTCTTGGACCTGGTCTTTCTGTGTGGTGTTTTCCCCATGCAGGTGTCTGTGTGCCCCGTGTGGTCTTTGATTTTTTTTTTAACAAATCTGTGTCAGTTTGCTACGTTTTTCATTCATTATTGTAGCCATCATGCTGCATGAACAGTAGGTGGCAGCAGTAGTATTACTTTTTTCTATACTCTGAAAGAGTTTGCCAAACAAAAGTATTCTTTAAATCACTGTTCTAAAAATGTTTCTTCTATTTTTTAAACAGAGTATTGATTAATACAGCGATTATTTACTTCAACATTGTAACAAATGTTTTTATTTATTTCTATCAAGATTGTAGTCACCTTTGCCATTGACCAGAGCACTGACAAGCATATCTGTCTTGTCTTAATTTTTACTATAGTTCTCAGAAAACCTTTCTCAACATCAGAGGAGTCACTCCCATTTTTCTGGATACATTTCTATTGAAAACACACAAAGTGCATTTCCTTGTAGTCAAATGTGTCTTAACACATTTCCCTTCTCCTCCGCATTTCAAAAGTTTAAAAAGTGTTTGTCCAATAAATTGGAGATAATCTCTAAATATATTTCACAGTTGGCAGTCAAAACAGAACCGTGTCCTCATGCAGCATTTATTAATCATAGTGCCTTATTGAAAAGCTGACAGCCCTGTCATCGCTTTAGGGTTCTGGATGGTTTGGTACGGTAAACTTTTTTATCTGCAAAGATTAAATCTTTAAATCAGTATTTAAAATGTGTGTTTTCTGATGAAATCAAGTCCCATATTTTAAATAATTTACCTAAGTCTCAGGTAAGGAATGGGCAGTAGGATAATACTGATGTCTTGGTTTATTTTTAAGAGTCTAAAAGTGACACAGCTGACTTTACCACAAAAATAAAAGGCAGTTGTTAATACTGATCTGACCCAAACCCAATAGATTACTATGGTGCCATGTTCCTGGATCCTGTATATAAAATTTAGCATTTTCTTTTACATTGAATATTCTTTTTTTATTTTTCTGAATTGTGATGCAAAGCCAACCATGTCCAAAGTAACTTTGTACATAATGGGCATGTGAGAAAAAAAATCTACAAATCTTTTATATAGTTTCTACTTTGACTTGGTACCCTAAAAATACCGCAACATAATAAACTATGCATGCATTTTTTTTATATTTCAATGTATATATTCTCAAATAAGTATAAGCTTTATGCTCTCTTGACATAAGTGTTTTCTTGCACTTCTGTTCTCTTTGTGACAGTATTTCCTCACACGGCATTCCACTGTTTGTTTATATTTAATTTTTCCCCCTTTTTTTTAAATTTTTTTTTGGGCAAAACTCCCCAAATATCTTTCAAAATGTACATATGTTTTGTATATTCATTTTCAGTGCATCAAGTCTTTTGTTTTCCTCTCCCCAGACATGTATGAAGCTGCCGTACTTGCTTATTATGCAATAAAGCCTTATTTTCTTTAAGATTGGAGCCACAAATTCATTTATTTTACATACAAACTCACATGTACATTAACTATTATGGACAGTGGGATCCAGCTGACGTGTTTGTCACAAACCAAAATGACTAAGAAATCTCTAACAATTATTACAAAACTTCCGATCAACATCAGTAAAAATCATTGTTATATTAACAAAAAGAATTAAATGGTTGCTTGGTACAAAAGTATCCTGCAGTCAACAAAAAAGTAGGCTCTTCTCATCATTGGTTTCAGTGCCAAAGTGTGTTCCTTTGGCTCCATGTCAAAGAAGAGTATCCAGTCGGTTCAGATCGGCCAAGTCGCTTCAAGTCTTCACTTTCTCGTTATTTCTTTACGCAGCTCTGTCAAGTAGAAGTGATCCTTCCCATGAGCCACCTCCATTATGGCCATTGCCTGTGAACACAAACAAATACAATTTTACAATATTTTACTACATGCAATCCTGTTTTTTTCTGGTAGCAGCTTAAATATGTCTTCAGCATGTAGCAGTATTTAAAAGTGTCAAGCTGATCCTTAATTAGATGGTTTACTATTAAAATTTTAGACTGAATTTTATATGACACTGGTACTGGTCTTTGTTTTGTGAGTCTTTTTTTTGGTCAAAAATGTCTTAAGATTCCTTTTACTAATTTATTGTAAATCTAATAGTTTTGAGAAGTGATACCTTGTATTCACTACTTGGTTGATTTATAGCTGCTGTATTTGAGTATTAAAGTCTGATGTAAAAAAAAGATCAGCAGTTCATATTACCTTCTTTAAAGCGTTAACACCCGCTGAGTACTTCTCCAGGCCCATGTACAGTCTGCCCAACTTCAGGTACATGGAGGACACATTCAAAGAGTATGGTGGGTACAGCTCTCTGCAATAGAAAGAAAGCACAAATACAGCTGAGCTTTTTTTCTCAACAAATTGATAGTTGATCGACTTGAAAATAGATTAAAAATAATCAAAATTGAACAAACGGGCAGACATTCGCTGACATTAAGACCTACAGACCTAGCGTCATACTTTCAGGGTTCACTGTTGCTCATCACCTGTAATGTTTGACGATCTTCTCGCCGTATCTGATAGCTCCGTCTGGATCTTGCATGTATAGACAAACCCCCATGGCCTGGTACATCATGTGGAGCATGTAGACATTGGCGTCATCAAACACGGCTCCCATCTCCTCCAGGCTCTGTTCACACACCTCCAGCAGCTCACTAGGAGGTGCCACAGAGTTAAGGACTGTATCAACACAAGCCGAGGTTTAAATAAAAGGGCCTGTCATGTTGTGTTCACACTATGGGCGACTCAGCAACATGCAGTTAAACTCCAGCAATTCTTGATGCTCGCAACAAATCAAAGCTGTGGAGGTCTCAACTTTTTTCAGCGGTACAACAACATCGTGATGCATCAACCAGGCATGTGTTTTTATCTTATCCTGTTTCCTCTAAAAATATTGTTAGTTCTGTGCCAAGTGTGCAGGAGAGCTACGATGTACTAAAGAAACATGGTGAAACCAGCTCTGTGAAGATGGAGCATCTTCACCTCAGGTGATTATACACTAAAACATATGAATATAATGTATCATATTAAACAATGCTATTGGTGGGGTGGCACGGTGGTGTAGTGGTTAGCACTGGGTTCGATTCCCAGGCCCGGGGCCTTTCTGTGTGGAGTTTGCATGTTCTCCCCGTGTCTGTGTGGGTTCTCTCTGGTACTCCGGCTTCCTCCCACCATCCAAAAACATGCATGGGGATTAAGTTAATTGGTTAATTTATACTGTCCATAGGTGTGAATGTGAGTGTGAGTGGTTGTTTGTCTCTATGTGTCCTGTGATGACCTGGAGACTTGTCCAGGGTGTACCCTGCCTTTCACCCTAAGACAGCTGGGATAGGCTCCAGTCCCCCGTGACCCTATGAGGATAAGTGGTAGAAAATGGATGGAATGCTATTTATATAATTTTTAGATATTTCGTTACGTTAAAGGATATTCTTTGTGTGTTTCAGGATCCGGAACTCTCTGATGGTTTTCCTGGCGTAGCGGATCATGTTACTGATGACCTCTGGCTCTATGGGGTCACTCTTCTTACGTACTTTCAACTTTGCCTTGTCCTGGAGATAAAGACAGGACACAGAACACAATACTCAACCAAACTGTGATGTTTTCTTTCTAAATTTTACACAAATTACAAACCGCGGTTCTGTGATTGTATGAGGCTGATTGCATGATTTTGTCTTTTTTCACACAGCACTTCCTGTGGTGTCGTACCCTAGATTTGGTTTTACATTCCTGACAGTCACAGGTGAAGTAATAGGACTCTCTCAGCCTGTTGTTGCGGTCGTCTGTTGGATAGAGGAGGTCTATGTAGTTGATGAGCACCTGGAGGAGGAAAAAAAACACACAAATTCTGAATACAGGTAATTCCCCCTCTTCCTTCCTTCACTTTTTTTCGTCTTATTTGAAATCCCCAGTGGGCTGCCTGTTAAATGCTGCACTGCAGGTCACTGGGTGAGTCTGAAAATAACCCTGCTGGCCTCTAATCAGCTGCTGCTTCCCCCTTCGAAACACACACACACACACACACACACACACTCCTTCTACTGCATTGTCTTCACACTGACAAGTCAACATTCATTGACCTGATTCTGTACACCAGCAGCAATAATGCTCAAAGTCTCCGCCTTTCAGTCTTTTTCCATTTTTACCACGACTATCAAATTTCAAGATTTAAAGGAAGAATTTGACACTTATGGTTATTTGCTTTCTTGTCAAGTTAGATGGGAAGATAGAGTGGTATCTATTTTCTTATCCAACTCTTGGCATGAAAGTGAGTAATCGTATTGTCAAAATGTTGAACTATTCCTTTAAACTCATGGTGAAAAAACATGATTCCAAAGCAACGGCTGGCTTACATACATCTGTCGAAGTTTTGATTCCTTTATAGTACTGCAGGATGAAAAGGACGTGTCATTCAAAGATAAAACATTTACTTTTCTTTACTTCTGTGAATTGTATCAAACTCACAGACACACATTTCACACACTTCTCCTTCTCCACGCACCAACCCCCTCTACAGCCAGCTGTCCCTTCTCCTAACCTCATCTCCAGACTTCATGTTCTGCACCGCCCGAACCACCGCCGACGTCCCGTTGTAAGTGACGATGACGTTGGGAAGACAGCTGTGGTTTATCAGTGCCACGCTGTGGAGAGACAAATAGAAAGCAGATAAGAATACTTTTATTTTCTTACAATGGATGAAGTCGGAGCAGCGAGAAAAGTGGGCACTTTTCTCGCTGATGATATATGATATAACTTTATTTTAAGAGGTATTAACACTGCTACAACTGCAGGAGCCCCAAGTCTCCCTGAAATACATTAGCGACCTTGCTATGTCCTAACAGGCTGGGAATAGCTTAAAAAGAGTCGAGAGGACAAATTCTCCTTCACGCAGACTAAATCTTAACGACGTCAGCCACAGCAGGGAGCCGGTTTTATCACCAAATGACCAACTGGAGAAGAGAAGGAGTCCTGTCTAGGAATTGTCCATTGATCTGGCTTCTTTGGATACTTAAACACAACCTTTAAAAACATGACCACATATTGACAACTATTAGCCTAGGCCCGCCCATACTTCCTGTGACGCTTCACAAAATTTCGTGGCCAAGCTGCCAGAAATTCACCTAGAAATGGGGACCAATGAAAATCAAGTATTTCCAATGGCTTGATTGAGGCGTGTTTAAGGCAATGACGCTCGCAGAACTGGATCAGTTTTCATCGCTGCATATACGTCAGAGTAAAGAGTGATCTGATTGGTTGAAGCTTCTTCCAGTAGCACACAGAGGCTTTTGATAGACACAGGTTAAGCCCGCCCTCTGAGAAATCGCTTTACAAGGCAGCTTGGGCAGACTACGCTCGCAGAGCAAGTAGTCGCGATAGCCAGGCTACCCAACTGTAGCGTTCATGAAGTAATTTCAGTCCAATCCATCCATCCGGTCCATCAAATGACCCAATGTCCCAAAATAAAATGAGGGAACTAACAAATATATGCGTAGTTGAAACAGTACAGAATGAAAATGTGCTTGTATGCATGGGAGTCTTACTCTGGGTAGATGGCAGTACCCATGTGGGACAGTTCATCATCCTCTATAGTGAAACCGTTACAGGCGACCTGTTGAATAGATGACACAGGGAAGAGAAATGCAGTCTTAGTACCTTTGTCGATATGTTTTGCCTTTTGCAAATCATATTCTATCATTAAATATTATATCACCAGTCATTTATGTGTGTGTGTGGTACCTGGGAGAAAAGTGTGAGCAGGTCTTTATGGTCGGGCAACTCCAAATGTTTAGAGAGAAAACGATGTAGTCCAGCAATATCTGCCTCATTCTCATCTCTTTTCTCATTATCGATGTCTTCCACATCTGTTAAAAGAAGGAGGACACTGTGATTGTATTTTTTATCCCAGCGTGAAATGCATACTCTTTCACAGAATTTATTTTAGACTGTGATTGTATTGTAGGTCTTGTTTCCAGTCAAAGCCTGATGCTGTAGGTCAGATTTTTTGATGTCTCTCAGCCAAATGCTGTTGGGATTAGTCTTAGTAGCGACAGCAGCTGAAAACACTCGCTGAAAGCCTTACATTGTGTGTGTTAGAATATGTGGCCGACATGCCGGGCTATGTTAAAGATCCTATTTTGCTCATGCGTCAGACACTTTCACTGACTCAGCGTTTCAAAGGAAAGCTGAACTTGTCCCTCCAGACATGAGATACGCAAGATCAAAGTCGCCCACAGTCATGAGCACACTGAGAAAACACACCTTCTTCACAGTTACTATAGTTACAGAGTATCATAGCAATCACATCATATTTGAAAGCAGAACCAGATACTGTGTATCATATGTTTTATTTCATATTTTCTTATCAAAACCTAGTGCCTACATCGCCCACAATGCAACTTGACCACGGACAGAACAGAGATTCAGTTGTGTTACGTTAGTAGCAGACTCACTCCTCTCGATCTCCACAGCTCCAGATTATATTCATATTCATTTTCATCACAACTCGTCTGTTTTTCCCCAAATTTTCCTCTTCGTTATCTCAGCCTGACACTAAACAGCCGTACTGTTTCCAATCGGAAGCAGTGAAACTTTTGCAGTGAAAAAAGCCATTGTGGTGCTCTGCAAGTGATTAGAAACAACTGGTTTCAGAGCACAGTGGTGCTGTTTGTTGTTGCTTTCAGAGAAAATGATAAATGAATGAATAAAAGCTGATTAATTTTAGTTTATGCCAGAGATTCCTGCAGGAATCATGCCAAAGGGGCTTTCATATTGATTATTCACATGTGTTAGTCTAAAGTGCTCCTGCTTCTTCAAGCTGTTACACTTGTGATGTTGCATAATGGTCATTCAGCCCATATCTATAGGATATATATAGGTGTAACCATGGGTGTTTCTCTCAGTCTAATCTGAATGGGTTGTGTTTTTTTCTAAGAGGGATATCTAATGACACTTAGAACTGAAGTACAGAGTCTCTGAACATGCTATAATGAATCTAACTCAATCTGGGTGGGTTTATGAGGGTTGTACCCAAAGAGCAATCAAAAACAAAAAATAATGCATGTGCATTAAAGGAGCAATTACTTACGTGATTGGATCTCCTCTATGAGCAAGATCCTCTCTGAAACACATCTTTCTTTCTGTGTTTTCTGTGGGAGCAGAATAAGCCACATTATGGGCCTGAAAACACACAGAAAATGACCTTGTGTCTTTTTATTCACTGTCCAACCTTCTTGGCGAGGATCCGGGCCACGAGGCGAGATATCTCTGACGGGCACCAGTTCTCTCCAAATACAATCATGGCTGCACACTCCAGCTTGTGCATGGCCCAGTCCCCTTTCTATACACAAACACACACACACACACACATATACAGTACATAATTACAGAGTGACCCTGTAGCTTAAAGCTGATTCAATTATGTCCGTCTTGCACAGAGCCAACTTTTCACACTTTAGATCCCACCACAACAAAAGGCCTAGCAGTTGGTGCATATGACCCCTGAGCTACTCGACCAGCTGACACATTAGGCAACATGCTGGGATGTCGCTCCAGACTGTGTTGATCTAATATTATCCTCACACCTTTAACCATTCATTGCTCTGTCTCATGGCTGCATTATGCTTTTTACATGCCAGAAAACACAATTATAGGATGGATGTAATAATGGAGACCGTTATTTTTTTTTATTTTATTTTTTTTATTCCTTTATTAATCCCTCAATGAGGGAAATTGCATTTTTTAAAGAGTCAAAGCTGCACGTAGAGCTACATGCTAATGTTAAAGTGACAGGAATTCAGCCATTTGTTATAGAGTATACCATCATGAACTGTTATGGACATTAACTTTGTCTTTGTCGTGTTAATCCATCCAATCTCACATAACTCTCAGGATAATCAACAAACTATACTTCTCTGAGTAAATCTGCTTGTGTTTCTACATACACAAGCAGCTGTTGACTGCAAAGGAAGTACACAGGAATAGTTTGAGTCTGACATTTTCTCACACAGGAATCATTCTGTCCCTTCATCAACTGATTCCTACCTGACATTTCACATTGCAGTAGAAGGCTTTCTTGCATTTGCCACATCTTGCCAGGCCCTCTTTCCTATCAATGACAAAAACAGGGTATACTAGATACGATTAAATAAATCCTGCATTAACAATATATCATCAGACACAAGAGTTCAACCTGTATGCAAAAGATCAGTCTGCAGACTTGAATGTTGTGCCAGTATCTTGTATGTGATATGTATGCTTGAGTGTGTGTGTATATTTATAATAGACATTTAAACATCCTGCTCCATTACTCTGAGAAAAAAAAAACAGCAGTTGCAGATGGCCCGTTGTAACTGATAGCGATGAAGAGCGTTAAAACATTCTGTGGTATTAATAGAGCTGACCTTCTGACAGACCAGCTGTCTCTCTGCCACATTTAAAAGTAAAGCAAAAGTCTGCCTATTTAATGTAAAAACACTTAGTGTCGGTAGTCGTGCCAAGTCTGGTAAGCTACTCCTGGCTCCCTTTACACTTTAGAACAATGCCCCCTGAAGCTACATTTTCTAAGTTACAGCATATTCAGAGTAACTATCTTTTATTTAAGTTTTTTTTTTCAGTGTCTGTTTATGCAGGATTAAGTTCATATTTGAGGTAGATTAGATTGCTTCAAGAGGTCACAAATAGAGTCTGGATAGAAGTGGTCAGAGTGGATTGCAAGTGCTACTTTAGGTCACCTGATAGTGACAATGTAAAATATGTCACTGCACAGAAGCTAAACTGTGCACAGAAAAAGACTTCAGCATATATTCAGTGTAATGGAACTACAGATCATTTAAGAGTTTAAATTAAGAGAATACATTATATTAACTTAAATCATCCTAAGGAACATGATTCCTGAGCGAAAAGATTTCACATCATTGCATAATATTCTGATTGACTCAGTGTAATCATTATGCTGCTCAGGCAACAACAGTTTTGCTCATGTTGACAGTTCATAAGCTCCCACAGCAGGTCAGAGATGGCATGTAGACATGTGGAGCAGCACATGAGCCAGAAAACCAAAATAGATTTCACTGTGTGGCCCTTTAGTGTGTTTGGTGGTTAGTACGTTCAAAATAGAGAATCAGATACTCGGTTACAGCGATTAATTAAGGTCATATTAAACTCATATTATCAGATAGGACAATAAATAATTTACATAAGGTGTAGGAGGATATGCAGCCACAGGATGCCAAGTATTATCACAAAGGTAGTGACTGGAAATGAAATGTGCCGTCACTTACCTGGTGAAGCAGAAGTCACAGTAGCAGCCTCTCTCCTTTACTGACAGCACGTAAGTGTAAGCCTCGCTGGAAAACAGCAGCTCTCCAACTTTAAAGGGTCTGGTGACGCGGAGACCTCGTCCTTTACCCGCACTGTCAAACCTCTCGACTCCCGCGATGCCTCCCTTCATAGCGCCTTCGGGATGTCTTCCCCCTAAATGCCCTTTGCTCTCCAGAGCTGCTGCTCAATGACTTAGCCAGTGATGGGGAGTGTGCCCGTGGACGCGGGAGCGCGCATGCATTCAGTGAAGTTTACCTAATTAGGGCTGGACTTTTGCTGATTTTTTTGTTGTTGTAGCAAATTGAAATTTGTGATATTGGGCTTTACAAATAAAACTGACTTGACTTAAAAAAAAAAATCGACATACTATTTTTCCCACGATATTTTGAAATGGTATAATATGTCCTTTTATCCCTTTTTTCAATCCCTTTTTTCGATGACGTTTTTTCTTGAACAATTTTACATGATACAATGTGTCTTTTTATTGTATTTTTGGACATTCTTGAACAAATTTTCACAGAGTGTAATTTGATTCATCCCATTTTCCATGCCATCTTTCAACACATAATGACATTTAAAAAAAAAATCCGGCATACTACCATAATGTTTTTCCATCAAATTTTTGACATGATACAGTCATTTAATGGACATTCTATCTCATAATTAGTGAAAAGTGAAATTTGACCTGATGCAATCTCTTGGTAATTTTCATTATATCTTTTTTTTTTTTTTTTTAAAAAAAGTTGACATATCTCAATATGACATATTTTTCATGAATTTTTAACACGATACATATGTATTTTTATGACTTTTTTGGACAATGATCGTCATGACATTTGTTAGAATATAATTTGACCTTTTTCATGCCAGTTTTTCTTCACTTTTTTGATGTTTTTTTTTAAAACTCAATACCTGCTATGACTTTTTCATGAAGTTTTTGACATGACAGAGTTTGACCTTATATTGCATTTTTGTACATTCTATTTCATAACTACACTTAGTGTAATTTTACCATTTTCATGCCATTTTCATCACTTTTCAAGATAATTTATTCAAGATACATTTATTTAAAAAAAATTACAAAATACTATGACCTTTTTTCATGAAAAGTTTGACATGATGCAGTATGTCCTTTCATGACATTTTTAGACCTTCTATGTCATTATTAGTTTTGTCAGATTGTAATTTGAACTTTTTCCATGCAATTTATGTTAAATTTTCATGATGTCTATTTTAAAAAAATGTCATACTATACCATGATGTTTTTTCATTAAACCTTTGACATGATACAGTATGACCTTTTGGGACATTTTAGGACATTCTATACAATGAACTACACTACTTGGTCAGAGTGTGTACTCTGTATACCCTTAATTTGTTTCATCAAATTTTCAACAATCCTTTTATTACATATTTGGATATTCTATTTTAAAGTTTTTATTAGAGTATAAATTAACCATACCATTTTTGCTTATTTTCATGGTGACTTTTTCAGAAAAATATTATTTGAATGAATCATTGCAAAATGATGAAAAAGTTGTTAAAACCCATTTTATAGCATGTTGAAAAAAGTAGAATAAAAAGAAAATTGTTAAAAGATCAAAAAAGTAACCAGAAAGACTTATTATTGTGTACTGAATGATTTCATAGCAATTAATGATGAAAAACTTGCAACAAATATTGTATACCATGTCACAAAAATAAAAAAATAGGTCATACTATGTCATGTCAAACTAAAAAAATCACACACATGAATAAATGCTTCATGGCAGAGTTGATTTTTATTAATTTACATCTATTTGATTCTTTAAAAACTCATATTTTTTGAAAAATCTATACATTAAAATGAATTATAATCTGCCTAATTTAATCAATTCTAAAATGTATTAAATGTAATTAGTTAATACATACTAACGTGATTTAATAATCAAAGTTGTAAAACAAACAAGACTCTATTGCTGTATTTAAAATTTTGGCAACGGAAGTATGACTACTAGCGGAGGCTTGTCAAGGTGCAGTAAATTATTTGAAATTTGACAACGTCACAATTTTTGACTTTTTCGACATACCGCGGTATGAGCATTTTACTGAAATTTCTGACATCCTTAAAAATGGCTTTTAGACCACTTTTTTCGCCAGACATCACCATGAATTCATTCAACATGCTGTAAGAAGGCATTTCCAGCACTTTTTATGACATTTTATGACGTGACATTTTTTTGACTTTTTCGACATACAACATATGACCATTTTACTGAAATTTCTGACATCCTAAAAAGTGTCTTTTTCACCACTTTTTCCACCAGACATCATAATGAATTCATTTAAAATGCTGTAAGAAGCCATTTCCAGCACTTTTTATGACATTTTATGACATGACATTTTTTTCGACTTTTTCATCATACCACGGTATGAGCATGTTACTGAAATTTCTGACATCCTTAAAAATGGCTTTTAGACCACTTTTTTCGCCAGACATCACCATGAATTCATTCAACATGCTGTAAGAAACAATTTCCATCACTTTTTATGACATTTTATGACATGACAGTTTTTTTGACTTTTTCGGCATACTGTGGTATGACCATTTTACTGAAATTTCTGACATCCTACAAAATTGTCTTTCTCACCACTTTTTTCGCTAGACATCATCATGAATTCATTCAACATGCTGTAAGAAGCCATTTCCAGCACTTTTTATGACATTTTATGACGTGACATTTTTTTTGACTTTTTCGACATACCAGGGTATGATCATTTTATAGAAATTTCTGACATCCTTAAAAATGGCTTTTAGACCTCATTTTTCGCCAGACATCACCATGAATTAATTTAACATGCTGTAAGAAGTCATTTTCAGCACTTTTTATGACATTTTATGACATGACAGTTTTGACTTTTTCGACATACTGTGGTAAGAACATTTTACAGAAATTACTGACATCCTAAAAAATGTCTTTTAGACAACTTTTTTCGCCAGACAACAACATGAATTAATTCAACATGAAGAAATAAGACATTTTCAGCACTTTTTATGACTTTTTATGATGTGACATTTTTTGAATTTTTCAACATACTGTGGTATGATCATTTTATAGAAATTTCTGACATCCTTAAAAATTGTGTTTTAGACTACATTTTTCACTAGACATCACCATGAATTCTTTTAACATGCTGTAAGAAGTCATTTTCAGCACTTTTTATGACATTTCATGACGTGATAGTTTTTTGACTGTTTCGACATACTGTGGTATGACCATTTTTCTAAAATTTTTGACATCCTAAAAGTGTCTTTTTCACTACTTTTTTTGGCAGACATCACCATGAATTCATTCAACATGCTGTAAGAAGCCATTTCCAGCACTTTTTATGACATTATATGACGTGACATTTTTTTGACTTTTCGACATACAACATATGAGCAGTTTACTGAAATTTCTGACATCCTTAAAAATGGCTTTTACACAACTTTTTTCGCCAGACATCACCATGAATTCATTCAACATGCTGTAAGAAGCAATTTTCATCACTTTTTATGACATTTATGACGTGACAGTTTTTTGACATTTTTTTGGCATAATGTGGTATGACCATTTTTCTCAAATTTTTGACATCCTAAAAAGTGTCTTTTTCACCGCTTTTTTCGCCAGACACCACCATAAATTCATTCAACATGCTGTAAGAAGGCATTTCCAGCACTTTTTATGACATTGTATGACGTGACATTTTTTTTTTACTTTTTTGACATACCGCGGTATGACCATTTTACTGAAATTTCTGACATCCTTAAAAATGGCTTTTAGACCACTTTTTTTCGCCAGACATCACCATGAATTCATTCAACATGCTGTAAGAAGCCATTTTCAGCACTTTTTATGACATTTTATGACATGACAGTTTTTTGACTTTTTCGGCATACTGTGGTATGAGCAGTTTACTGAAATTTCTGACATCCTTAAAAATGGCTTTTACACAACTTTTTTCGCCAGACATCATCATGAATTCATTCAACATGCTGTAAGAAGCCATTTCCAGCACTTTTTATGACATTTTATGATATGACATTTTTTTGACTTTTTCGACATACAACATATGACCATTTTATAGAAATTTCTGACATCCTAAAAAGTGTCCTTTTCACCACTTTTTCCACCAGACATCATAATGAATTCATTTAAAATGCTGTAAGAAGCCATTTCCAGCACTTTTTATGACATTTTATGACGTGACATTTTTTTGACTTTTTCATCATACCGCGGTATGAGCATGTTACTGAAATTTCTGACATCCTTAAAAATGGCTTTTAGACCACTTTTTTCGCCAGACATCAGCATGAATTCATTCAACATGCTGTAAGAAACAATTTCCATCACTTTTTATGACATTTTATGACGTGACATTTTT
Organism: Synanceia verrucosa; assembly: GCA_029721515.1. NCBI lineage: Eukaryota > Metazoa > Chordata > Actinopteri > Perciformes > Synanceiidae > Synanceia > Synanceia verrucosa. The sequence goes on from CM056570.1 coordinate 5,008,464, forward strand.
TTGACTTTTTCATCATACAACATATGACCATTTTTCTCAAATTTTTGACAGCCTACAAAATTGTCTTTTTCACCACTTTTTTAGCTAGACATCATCATGAATTCATTCAACATGCTGTAAGAAGCCATTTCCAGCACTTTTTATGACATTTTATGACGTGACATTTTTTTGACTTTTTCGACATACCAGGGTATGATCATGTTATAGAACTTTCTCACATCCTTAAAAATGGCTTTCAGACCACTTTTTTCGCCAGACATCACTATGAATTCATTCAAAATGCTGTAAGAAACAATTTCCAGCACTTTTTATGACATTTTATGATGTGACATTTTTTGACTTTTTCATCATACTGTGGTATGACCATTTTATAGAAATTTCTGATATCCTTAAAAATGGCTTTTAGACCACTTTTTTCGCCAGACATCACCATGAATTCATTCAACGTGCTATAAGAAGCCATTTTCAGCACTTTTTATGACTTTTTATGACATGACAGTTTTTTGACTTTTTCGACATACTGTGGTATGACCATTTTCCTCAAATTTTTGACATCCTAAAAAGTGTCTTTTTCACCACTTTTTCCACCAGACATCATAATGAATTCATTTAAAATGCTGTAAGAAGCCATTTTCAGCACTTTTTATGACATTTTATGACATGACATTTTTTTGACTTTTTCGATATACCGCGGTATGACCATTTCACAGAAATTTCTGACATCCTTAAAAATGGCTTTTAGACCACTTTTTTCACCAGACATCACCATGAATTCATTCAAACATGCTGTGAGAAGCCATTTCCAGCACTTTTTATGACATTTTATGACATGACATTTTTTTGACTTTTTCGACATACCGCGGTATGACCATTTTATAGAAATTTCTGACATCCTTAAAAATGGCTTTTAGACCTCATTTTTCGCCAGACATCACCATGAATTAATTTAACATGCTGTAAGAAGTAATTTTCAGCACTTTTTATGACATTTTATGATGTGATAGTTTTTTGACTTTTTCGACATACCGCGGTATGACAATTTTTCTAAAATTTTTGACATCCTAAAAAGTGTCTTTTTCATCACTTTTTTTTGCCAGACATCACCATGAATTCATTCAACATGCTGTAAGAAGGCATTTCCAGCACTTTTTATGACATTTTATGACGTGACATTTTTTTGACTTTTTCGACATACAACATATGACCATTTTACTGAAATTTCTGACATCCTAAAAAGTGTCTTTTTCACCACTTTTTCCACCAGACATCATAATGAATTCATTTAAAATGCTGTAAGAAGCCATTTCCAGCACTTTTTATGACATTTTATGACGTGACATTTTTTTGACTTTTTCATCATACCGCGGTATGACCATTTTTCTCAAATTTTTGACATCCTACAAAATTGTCTTTTTCACCACTTTTTTAGCTAGACATCATCATGAATTCATTCAACATGCTGTAAGAAGCCATTTCCAGCACTTTTTATGACATTTTATGACGTGACATTTTTTTGACTTTTTCGACATACCAGGGTATGATCATTTTATAGAAATTTCTGACATCCTTAAAAATGGCTTTTAGACCACTTTTTTCACCAGACATCACCATGAATTCATTCAAACATGCTGTGAGAAGCCATTTCCAGCACTTTTTATGACATTTTATGACATGACATTTTTTTGACTTTTTCGACATACCGCGGTATGACCATTTTATAGAAATTTCTGACATCCTTAAAAATGGCTTTTAGACCTCATTTTTCGCCAGACATCACCATGAATTAATTTAACATGCTGTAAGAAGTAATTTTCAGCACTTTTTATGACATTTTATGATGTGATAGTTTTTTGACTTTTTCGGCATACTGTGGTATGACCATTTTTCTCAAATTTTTGACATCGTACAAAATTGTGTTTTTCACTACTTTTGTCACTAGACATCACCATGAATTCTTTCAAAAAGCTGTAAGAAGCCATTTCCAGCACTTTTTATGACATTTCATGACGTGATATTTTTTGGACTTTTTCGACATACCGCGGTATGACAATTTTTCTAAAATTTTTGACATCCTAAAAAGTGTCTTTTTCATCACTTTTTTTTGCCAGACATCACCATGAATTCATTCAACATGCTGTAAGAAGGCATTTCCAGCACTTTTTATGACATTTTATGACGTGACATTTTTTTGACTTTTTCGACATACAACATATGACCATTTTACTGAAATTTCTGACATCCTAAAAAGTGTCTTTTTCACCACTTTTTCCACCAGACATCATAATGAATTCATTTAAAATGCTGTAAGAAGCCATTTCCAGCACTTTTTATGACATTTTATGACGTGACATTTTTTTGACTTTTTCATCATACCACGGTATGACCATTTTTCTCAAATTTTTGACATCCAACAAAATTGTCTTTTTCACCACTTTTTTAGCTAGACATCATCATGAATTCATTCAACATGCTGTAAGAAGCCATTTCCAGCACTTTTTATGACATTTTATGACGTGACATTTTTTTGACTTTTTCGACATACCAGGGTATGATCATTTTATAGAAATTTCTGACATCCTTAAAAATGGCTTTTAGACCACTTTTTTCGCCAGACATCACCATGAATTCATTCAAAATGCTGTAAGAAGCCATTTCCAGCACTTTTTATGACATTTTATGACGTGACATTTTTTTGACTTTTTCGGCATACTGTGGTATGACCATTTTTCTCAAATTTTTGACATCCTAAAAAGTGTCTTTTTCACCACCTTTTTCACCAGACATCACCATGAATTCATTCAAAATGCTGTAAGAAGCCATTTCCAGCACTTTTTATGACATTTTATGACGTGACATTTTTTTGACTTTTTCGACATACCAGGGTATGATCATTTTATAGAAATTTCTGACATCCTTAAAAATGGCTTTTAGACCACTTTTTTCGCCAGACATCACCATGAATTCATTCAAAATGCTGTAAGAAGCCATTTCCAGCACTTTTTATGACATTTTATGACGTGACATTTTTTTGACTTCTTCGTCATACCGCGGTATGAGCATGTTACTGAAATTTCTGACATCCTTAAAAATGGCTTTTAGACCACTTTTTTCGCCAGACATCACCATGAATTCATTCAACATGCTGTAAAAAACAATTTCCATCACTTTTTATGACATTTTATGATGTGACAGTTTTTTGACTTTTTCGGCATACTGTGGTATGACCATTTTTCTCAAATTTTTGACATCCTAAAAAGTGTCTTTTTCACCACCTTTTTCACCAGACATCACCATGAATTCATTCAAAATGCTGTAAGAAGCCATTTCCAGCACTTTTTATGACATTTTATGACGTGACTTTTTTTTTTTTTACTTTTTTGACATACCGCGGTATGACCATTTTACTGAAATTTCTGACATCCTTAAAAATGGCTTTTAGACCACTTTTTTCGCCAGACATCACCATGAATTCATTCAACATGCTGTAAGAAGCCATTTTCAGCACTTTTTATGACATTTTATGACATGACAGTTTTTTGACTTTTTCGGCATACTGTGGTATGACCATTTTCCTCAAATTTTTGACATCCTACAAAATTGTCTTTTTCACCACTTTTTTCGCTGGACATCATCATGAATTCATTCAACATGCTGTAAGAAGCCATTTCCAGCACTTTTTATGACATTTTATGACGTGACATTTTTTTGACTTTTTCGACATACCAGGGTATGATCATTTTATAGAAATTTCTGACATCCTTAAAAATGGCTTTTAGACCACTTTTTTCGCCAGACATCACCATGAATTCTTTCAAAATGCTGTAAGAAGCCATTTCCAGCACTTTTTATGACATTATATGACGTGACATTTTTTTGACTTTTTCGACATACCGCGGTATGAGCAGTTTACTGAAATTTCTGACATCCTTAAAAATGGCTTTTACACAACTTTTTTCGCCAGACATCACCATGAATTCATTCAACATGCTGAAAGAAGCCATTTCCAGCACTTTTTATGACATTTTATGATGTGACATTTTTTTGACTTTTTCGACATACAACATATGACCATTTTATAGAAATTTCTGACATCCTAAAAAGTGTCCTTTTCACCACTTTTTCCACCAGACATCATAATGAATTCATTTAAAATGCTGTAAGAAGCCATTTCCAGCACTTTTTATGACATTTTATGACGTGACATTTTTTTGACTTTTTCATCATACCGCGGTATGAGCATGTTACTGAAATTTCTGACATCCTTAAAAATGGCTTTTAGACCACTTTTTTCGCCAGACATCAGCATGAATTCATTCAACATGCTGTAAGAAACAATTTCCATCACTTTTTATGACATTTTATGACGTGACATTTTTTTGACTTTTTCATCATACCGCGGTATGACCATTTTTCTCAAATTTTTGACAGCCTACAAAATTGTCTTTTTCACCACTTTTTTAGCTAGACATCATCATGAATTCATTCAACATGCTGTAAGAAGCCATTTCCAGCACTTTTTATGACATTTTATGACGTGACATTTTTTTGACTTTTTCGACATACCAGGGTATGATCATTTTATAGAAATTTCTGACATCCTTAAAAATGGCTTTTAGACCACTTTTTTCCGCCAGACATCACTATGAATTCATTCAAAATGCTGTAAGAAGCCATTTCCAGCACTTTTTATGACATTTTATGATGTGACAGTTTTTTGACTTTTTCGGCATACTGTGGTATGACCATTTTATAGAAATTTCTGACATCCTTAAAAATGGCTTTTAGACCACTTTTTTCGCCAGACATCACCATGAATTCATTCAACATGCTGTAAGAAGCCATTTTCATCACTTTTTATGACATTTTATGACATGACAGTTTTTTTGACTTTTTCGGCATACTATGGTATGACCATTTTTCTCAAATTTTTGACATCCTAAAAAGTGTCTTTTTCATCACTTTTTTTGCCAGACATCACCATGAATTCATTCAACATGCTGTAAGAAGTAATTTCCAGCACTTTTTATGACATTTTATGACGTGACATTTTTTTGACTTTTTCGACATACAACATATGACCATTTTACTGAAATTTCTGACATCCTAAAAAGTGTCTTTTTCACCACTTTTTCCACCAGACATCATAATGAATTCATTTAAAATGCTGTAAGAAGCCATTTCCAGCAGTTTTTATGACATTTTATGACGTGACATTTTTTTGACTTTTTCGATATACCGCGGTATGACCATTTCACAGAAATTTCTGACATCCTTAAAAATGGCTTTTAGACCACTTTTTTCACCAGACATCACCATGAATTCATTCAAACATGCTGTGAGAAGCCATTTCCAGCACTTTTTATGACATTTTATGACATGACATTTTTTTGACTTTTTCGACATACCGCGGTATGACCATTTTATAGAAATTTCTGACATCCTTAAAAATGGCTTTTAGACCACTTTTTTCGCCAGACATCACCATGAATTCATTCAACATGCTGTAAAAAACAATTTCCATCACTTTTTATGACATTTTATGATGTGACAGTTTTTTGACTTTTTCGGCATACTGTGGTATGACCATTTTTCTCAAATTTTTGACATCCTAAAAAGTGTCTTTTTCACCACCTTTTTCACCAGACATCACCATGAATTCATTCAAAATGCTGTAAGAAGCCATTTCCAGCACTTTTTATGACATTTTATGACGTGACATTTTTTTTATTACTTTTTTGACATACCGCGGTATGACCATTTTACTGAAATTTCTGATATCCTTAAAAATGGCTTTTAGACCACTTTTTTTCGCCAGACATCACCATGAATTCATTCAACATGCTGTAAGAAGCCATTTTCAGCACTTTTTATGACATTTTATGACATGACAGTTTTTTGACTTTTTCGGCATACTGTGGTATGACCATTTTCCTCAAATTTTTGACATCCTACAAAATTGTCTTTTTCACCACTTTTTTAGCTAGACATCATCATGAATTCATTCAACATGCTGTAAGAAGCCATTTCCAGCACTTTTTATGACATTTTATGACGTGACATTTTTTTGACTTTTTCGACATACCAGGGTATGATCATTTTATAGAAATTTCTGACATCCTTAAAAATGGCTTTTAGACCACTTTTTTCGCCAGACATCACCATGAATTCATTCAACATGCTGTAAAAAACAATTTCCATCACTTTTTATGACATTTTATGATGTGACAGTTTTTTGACTTTTTCGGCATACTGTGGTATGACCATTTTTCTCAAATTTTTGACATCCTAAAAAGTGTCTTTTTCACCACCTTTTTCACCAGACATCACCATGAATTCATTCAAAATGCTGTAAGAAGCCATTTCCAGCACTTTTTATGACATTTTATGACGTGACTTTTTTTTTTTTTACTTTTTTGACATACCGCGGTATGACCATTTTACTGAAATTTCTGACATCCTTAAAAATGGCTTTTAGACCACTTTTTTTCGCCAGACATCACCATGAATTCATTCAACATGCTGTAAGAAGCCATTTTCAGCACTTTTTATGACATTTTATGACATGACAGTTTTTTGACTTTTTCGGCATACTGTGGTATGACCATTTTCCTCAAATTTTTGACATCCTACAAAATTGTCTTTTTCACCACTTTTTTCGCTGGACATCATCATGAATTCATTCAACATGCTGTAAGAAGCCATTTCCAGCACTTTTTATGACATTTTATGACGTGACATTTTTTTGACTTTTTCGACATACCAGGGTATGATCATTTTATAGAAATTTCTGACATCCTTAAAAATGGCTTTTAGACCACTTTTTTCGCCAGACATCACCATGAATTCTTTCAAAATGCTGTAAGAAGCCATTTCCAGCACTTTTTATGACATTATATGACGTGACATTTTTTTGACTTTTTCGACATACCGCGGTATGAGCAGTTTACTGAAATTTCTGACATCCTTAAAAATGGCTTTTACACAACTTTTTTCGCCAGACATCACCATGAATTCATTCAACATGCTGTAAGAAGCCATTTCCAGCACTTTTTATGACATTTTATGATGTGACATTTTTTTGACTTTTTCGGCATACTGTGGTATGACCATTTTATAGAAATTTCTGACATCCTAAAAAGTGTCCTTTTCACCACTTTTTCCACCAGACATCATAATGAATTCATTCAACATGCTGTAAGAAGCCATTTCCAGCACTTTTTATGACATTTTATGACGTGACATTTTTTTGACTTTTTCGGCATACTATGGTATGACCATTTTTCTCAAATTTTTGACATCCTAAAAAGTGTCTTTTTCATCACTTTTTTTGCCAGACATCACCATGAATTCATTCAACATGCTGTAAGAAGTAATTTCCAGCACTTTTTATGACATTTTATGACGTGACATTTTTTTGACTTTTTCGACATACAACATATGACCATTTTACTGAAATTTCTGACATCCTAAAAAGTGTCTTTTTCACCACTTTTTCCACCAGACATCATAATGAATTCATTTAAAATGCTGTAAGAAGCCATTTCCAGCAGTTTTTATGACATTTTATGACGTGACATTTTTTTGACTTTTTCGATATACCGCGGTATGACCATTTCACAGAAATTTCTGACATCCTTAAAAATGGCTTTTAGACCACTTTTTTCACCAGACATCACCATGAATTCATTCAAACATGCTGTGAGAAGCCATTTCCAGCACTTTTTATGACATTTTATGACATGACATTTTTTTGACTTTTTCGACATACCGCGGTATGACCATTTTATAGAAATTTCTGACATCCTTAAAAATGGCTTTTAGACCTCATTTTTCGCCAGACATCACCATGAATTAATTTAACATGCTGTAAGAAGTAATTTTCAGCACTTTTTATGACATTTTATGATGTGATAGTTTTTTGACTTTTTCGACATACCGCGGTATGACAATTTTTCTAAAATTTTTGACATCCTAAAAAGTGTCTTTTTCATCACTTTTTTTTGCCAGACATCACCATGAATTCATTCAACATGCTGTAAGAAGGCATTTCCAGCACTTTTTATGACATTTTATGACGTGACATTTTTTTGACTTTTTCGACATACAACATATGACCATTTTACTGAAATTTCTGACATCCTAAAAAGTGTCTTTTTCACCACTTTTTCCACCAGACATCATAATGAATTCATTTAAAATGCTGTAAGAAGCCATTTCCAGCACTTTTTATGACATTTTATGACGTGACATTTTTTTGACTTTTTCATCATACCGCGGTATGACCATTTTTCTCAAATTTTTGACATCCTACAAAATTGTCTTTTTCACCGCTTTTTTCGCTAGACATCATCATGAATTCATTCAACATGCTGTAAGAAGCCATTTCCAGCACTTTTTATGACATTTTATGATGTGACATTTTTTTGACTTTTTCGACATACCGCGGTATGACCATTTTATAGAAATTGCTGACATCCTTAAAAATGGCTTTTAGACCACTTTTTTCACCAGACATCACCATGAATTCATTCAAACATGCTGTGAGAAGCCATTTCCAGCACTTTTTATGACATTTTATGACATGACATTTTTTTGACTTTTTCGACATACCGCGGTATGACCATTTTATAGAAATTTCTGACATCCTTAAAAATGGCTTTTAGACCTCATTTTTCGCCAGACATCACCATGAATTAATTTAACATGCTGTAAGAAGTCATTTTCAGCACTTTTTATGACATTTTATGACGTGACAGTTTTTTGACTGTTTCGGCATACTGTGGTATGACCATTTTTCTCAAATTTTTGACATCGTACAAAATTGTCTTTTTCACTACTTTTTTTGCCAGACATCACCATGAATTCATTAAACATGCTGTAAGAAGGCATTTCCAGCACTTTTTATGACATTTTATGACGTGACATTTTTGTGACTTTTTCGACATACAACATATGACCATTTTACTGAAATTTCTGACATCCTAAAAAGTGTCTTTTTCACCACTTTTTCCACCAGACATCATAATGAATTCATTTAAAATGCTGTAAGAAGCCATTTTCAGCACTTTTTATGACATTTTATGACATGACAGTTTTTTGACTTTTTCGACATACTGTGGTATGACCATTTTTCTCAAATTTTTGACATCCTAAAAAGTGTCTTTTTCACCACTTTTTTCGCCAGACATCACCATGAATTCATTCAACATGCTGTAAGAAGGCATTTCCAGCACTTTTTATGACATTTTATGACGTGACATTTTTTTGACTTTTTCGACATACAACATATGACCATTTTACTGAAATTTCTGACATCCTAAAAAGTGTCTTTTTCACCACTTTTTCCACCAGACATCATAATGAATTCATTTAAAATGCTGTAAGAAGCCATTTCCAGCACTTTTTATGACATTTTATGACGTGACATTTTTTTGACTTTTTCATCATACCGCGGTATGACCATTTTTCTCAAATTTTTGACACCCTACAAAATTGTCTTTTTCACCACTTTTTTAGCTAGACATCATCATGAATTCATTCAACATGCTGTAAGAAGCCATTTCCAGCACTTTTTATGACATTTTATGACGTGACATTTTTTTGACTTTTTCGACATACCAGGGTATGATCATTTTATAGAAATTTCTGACATCCTTAAAAATGGCTTTTAGACCACTTTTTTCGCCAGACATCACCATGAATTCATTCAAAATGCTGTAAGAAGCCATTTCCAGCACTTTTTATGACATTATATGACGTGACATTTTTGACTTCTTCATCATACCGCGGTATGAGCATGTTACTGAAATTTCTGACATCCTTAAAAATGGCTTTTTAGACCACTTTTTCGCCAGACATCAGCATCAATTCATTCAACATGCTGTAAGAAGGCATTTCCAGCACTTTTTATGACATTTTATGACATGACAGTTTTTTTGACTTTTTCGGCATACTATGGTATGACCATTTTTCTCAAATTTTTGACATCCTAAAAAGTGTCTTTTTCATCACTTTTTTTGCCAGACATCACCATGAATTCATTCAACATGCTGTAAGAAGGCATTTCCAGCACTTTTTATGACATTTTATGACGTGACATTTTTTTGACTTTTTCGACATACAACATATGACCATTTTACTGAAATTTCTGACATCCTAAAAAGTGTCTTTTTCACCACTTTTTCCACCAGACATCATAATGAATTCATTTAAAATGCTGTAAGAAGCCATTTCCAGCACTTTTTATGACATTTTATGACGTGACATTTTTTTGACTTTTTCATCATACCACGGTATGACCATTTTTCTCAAATTTTTGACACCCTACAAAATTGTCTTTTTCACCACTTTTTTAGCTAGACATCATCATGAATTCATTCAACATGCTGTAAGAAGCCATTTCCAGCACTTTTTATGACATTTTATGACGTGACATTTTTTTGACTTTTTCGACATACCAGGGTATGATCATTTTATAGAAATTTCTGACATCCTTAAAAATGGCTTTTAGACCACTTTTTTCGCCAGACATCACCATGAATTCATTCAAAATGCTGTAAGAAGCCATTTCCAGCACTTTTTATGACGTGACATTTTTTTGACTTCTTCGGCATACTGTGGTATGACCATTTTTCTCAAATTTTTGACATCCTAAAAAGTGTCTTTTTCACCACCTTTTTCACCAGACATCACCATGAATTCATTCAAAATGCTGTAAGAAGCCATTTCCAGCACTTTTTATGACATTTTATGACGTGACTTTTTTTTTTTTGACTTTTTTGACATACCGCGGTATGACCATTTTACTGAAATTTCTGACATCCTTAAAAATGGCTTTTAGACCACTTTTTTCGCCAGACATCACCATGAATTCATTCAACATGCTGTAAGAAGCCATTTTCAGCACTTTTTATGACGTTTTATGACATGACAGTTTTTTGACTTTTTCAGCATACTATGGTATGACCATTTTACTGAAATTTCTGACATCCTACAAAATTGTCTTTTTCACCACTTTTTTCGCTAGACATCAACATGAATTCATTCAACATGCTGTAAGAAGCCATTTCCAGCACTTTTTATGACATTTTATGATGTGACATTTTTTTGACTTTTTCGACATACCGCGGTATGACCAATTTACTGAAATTTCTGACATCCTTAAAAATGGCTTTTAGACCACTTTTTTCGCCAGACATCACCATGAATTCATTCAACATGCTGTAAGAAGCCATTTTCAGCACTTTTTATGACGTTTTATGACATGACAGTTTTTTGACTTTTTCAGCATACTATGGTATGACCATTTTACTGAAATTTCTGACATCCTACAAAATTGTCTTTTTCACCACTTTTTTCGCTAGACATCAACATGAATTCATTCAACATGCTGTAAGAAGCCATTTCCAGCACTTTTTATGACATTTTATGATGTGACATTTTTTTGACTTTTTCGACATACCGCGGTATGACCAATTTACTGAAATTTCTGACATCCTTAAAAATGGCTTTTAGACCACTTTTTTCGCCAGACATCACCATGAATTCATTCAACATGCTGTAAGAAACCATTTTCATCACTTTTTATGACATTTTATGACATGACAGTTTTTTTTGACTTTTTCGGCATACTATGGTATGACCATTTTTCTCAAATTTTTGACATCCTAAAAAGTGTCTTTTTCACCACTTTTTTTCACCAGACATCACCATGAATTCATTCAAAATGCTGTAAGAAGCCATTTCCAGCACTTTTTATGACATTTTATGATGTGACTTTTTTTGACTTTTTCGACATACCGCGGTATGACCATTTTTCTAAAATTTTTGACATCCTTAAAAATTGCTTTTAGATCACTTTTTTCACCAGACATCACCATGAATTCATTCAACATGCTGTAAGAAGCCATTTCCAGCACTTTTTATGACATTTTATGACGTGACATTTTTTTGACTTTTTCGACATACCGCGGTATGACCATTTAATAGAAATTTCTGACATCCTTAAAAATGGCTTTTAGACCACTTTTTTCGCCAGACATCACCATGAATTAATTCAACATGCTGTAAGGAGCAATTTTCATCACTTTTTATGACATTTTATGACGTGACTTTTTTTTTTACTTTTTCGACATACCGTGGTATGACCATTTTTCTAAAATTTTTGACATCCTAAAAAGTGTCTTTTTCACCACTTTTTTCGCCAGACATCAGCATAAATTCATTCAACATGCTGTAAGAAGGCATTTCCAGCACTTTTTATGACATTTTATGACGTGACATTTTTTGACTTTTTCGACATACCGTGGTATGACCATTTCACAGAAATTTCTGACATCCTTAAAAATGGCTTTTAGACCACTTTTTTCACCAGACACCACCATGAATTTATTCAAAATGCTGTAAGAAGGCATTTCCAGCACTTTTTATGACATTTTATGACGTGACAGTTTTTTGACTTTTTCGGCATGAGCATTTTACTGAAAATTTCTGACATCCTTAAAAGTGGCTTTTAGACCACTTTTTTGCCAGACATCACCATGAATTCATTCAAAATGCTGTAAGAAGGCATTTCCAGCACTTTTTATGACATTTTATGACGTGACAGTTTTTTGACTTTTTCGACATACTGCGCATGGTGATGTCTGGCCAAAAAAAGTGGTGAAAAAGACACTTTTTAGGATGTCAAAAATTTGAGAAAAATTGTCATACCACAGTATGCTGAAAAAGTAAAAAAAAAAAATGTCGCGTCATAAAATGTCATAAAAAAGTGGCTTCTTACAGCATTTTGAATGAATTCGTGGTGATGTCTGGCGAAAAAAAAATAGTGTAAAAGCCATTTTTAAGGATGTTAGAAATTTCAGTAAAGTGCTCATACCGCGGTATGTCGAAAAAGCCCAAAAAGTGTCACATCATAAAATGTCATAAAAAGTGCTGAAAATTGCTTTTTACAGCATTTTGAATGAATTCATGATGTCTGGCAAAAAAAGTGGTGAAAAAGACAGTTTTTAGGATGTCAGAAATTTCAGTAAATTTCAGGAAAATGCTCATACCGTATGTCGAAAAAGTCAAAAAAATGTCCATCCATCCATTATCTACCGCTTATCCTCGTAGGGTCACGAGGGGCTGGAGCCTATCCCAGCTGTCTCAGGGCAGAAGGCAGGGTACACCCTGGACAAGTCGCCACCTCATCGCAGGGCACATAGAGACAGACAACCATTCACACTCACATTCACACCTACGGTCAATTTAAATTAAGCAATTAACCTAATAAATGGTGGGAGGAAGCCGGAGTACCCGGAGAGAACCCACGCAGACACGGGGAGAACATACAAACTCAACACAGAAAGGCCCCGGGCCCAGGATTCGAACACGGTACCTTCTTGCTGTGAGGCGACAGTGCTAACCACTACACCACCGTGCCGCCCTCAAAAAAATGTCACGTCATAAAATGTCATAAAAAGTGCTGAAAATGCCCTCTTACAGCATTTTGAATGAATTCATGGTGATGTCTGGTGAAAAAAGTGGTCCAAAAGCCATTTTTAAGGATGTCAGAAACTTCAGTAAAATGGTCATACCGCGGTATGTCGAAAAAGTCAAAAAACTGTCACGTCATAAAATGTCATAAAAAGTGCTGAAATTGGCTTCTTACAGCATTTTGAATGAATTCATGGTGATGTCTGGCAAAAAAAGTGGTGAAAAAAGACACTTTTTAGCATGTCAAAAATTTGAGAAAAATGGTCATACCACAGTATGTCGAAAAAGTAAAAAAAATGTCAAGTCATAAAATGTCATAAAAAGTGCTGAAAATTGCTTCTTACAGCATTTTGAATGAATTCGTGGTGATGTCTGGCAAAAAAAGTGGTCTAAAAGCCATTTTTAAGGATGTCAGAAACTTCAGTAAAATGGTCATACCGCGGTATGTCGAAAAAGTAAAAAAAAATGTTACGTAATAAAATGTCATAAAAAGTGCTGGAAATGCCTTCTTACAGCCTGTTGGATGAATTCAAGGTGATGTCGGGCGAAAAAAGTGGTCTAAAAGCCATTTTTAAGGATGTCAGAAATTTCAGTAAATTTCAGGAAAATACTCATTCCGTATGTCGAAAAAAGTCAAAAAAAATGTCACGTCATAAAATGTCATAAAAAGTGCTGAAAATGGCTTCTTACAGCATTTTGAATGAATTCATGGTGATGTCTGGCGAAAAAAGTGGTCTAAAAGCCATTTTTAAGGATGTCAGAAATTTCAGTAAAATGCTCATACCGCGGTATGTCGAAAAAGTCAAAAAAGGTCACATCACAAAATGTCATAAAAAGTGCTGAAAATGGCTTCTTACAGCATTTTGAATGAATTCATGGTGATGTCTGGCGAAAAAAAAAAAAGTGGTGAATAAGCCGCTTTTCAGGTTGTGAAAAATTTTTGAAAAATGGTCATACAAAGTAGTCAAAAACATGTCACATCACAAAATATCATAAAAAGTGCTGAAAATGGCTTCTTACAGCATTTTGAATGAATTCATAGTGATGTCCAGCGAAAAAAGTGGTCTAAAAGCCATTTTTAAGGATGTCTGAAACTTCAGTAAAATGGTCATACCGCGGTATGTCGAAAAAGTCAAAAAAAGGTCACGTTACAAAATGTCATAAAACGTGCTGGAAATGGCTTCTTACAGCATGTTGTATGAATTCATGGTGGTGTCTGGCGAAAAAAGTGCTCTAAAAGCCATTTTTAAATGTCAGAAATTTCAGTAAAATGGTCATAACACGGTATGTCGAAAAAGTCGAAAAAAATGTCACGTCATAAAATTTCATAAAAGTGCTGGAACTTGCTTCTTACAGCATGTTGAATGAATTCATGGTGACGTCTGCCGAAAAAAAGGTGGTCTTAAAGCCATTTTTAAGGATGTCAGAAATTTTTGTAAAATGGTCATACCGAAAAAGTCAAAAAAAATGTCACGTCATAATATGTCATAAAAAGTGCTGGAAATGGCTTCTTACAGCATTTTGAATGAATTCATGATGATGTCTGGCGAAAAAAGTGGTGAAAAGGACAATTTCTGTAGGATGTCAAAAATTTGAGAAAAATGGTCATACCATAGTATGCCGAAAAAGTCAAAAAACTGTCAGATCATAAAATGTCATAAAAAGTGCTGGAAATGGTTTCTTACAGCATTTTGAATGAATTCTTGGTGATGTCTGGCGAAAAAAGTGGTGAAAAGGACACTTTTTAGGATGTCAAAAATTTGAGAAAAATGGTCATACCACAGTATGTCGAAAAAGTCAAAAAACTGTCATGTCATAAAATGTCATAAAAAGTGCTGGAAATGGTTTCTTACAGCATTTTGAATGAATTCTTGGTGATGTCTGGCAAAAAAAGTGGTGAAAAGGACACTTTTTAGGATGTCAAAAATTTGAGAAAAATGGTCATACCACAGTATGTCGAAAAAGTCAAAAAACTGTCATGTCATAAAATGTCATAAAAAGTGCTGAAAATGGCTTCTTACAGCATGTTGAATGAATTCATGGTGATGTCTGGCGAAAAAAAAAGTGCTGAAAAAGCCCACTTTTTAGGATGTGAAAAATTTTTGAAAAATGGTCATACAAAGTAGTCAAAAAAATGTCACGTCACAAAATGTCATAAAAAGTGCTGAAAATGGCTTCTTACAGCATTTTGAATGAATTCATGATGTCTGGCGAAAAAGTGGTCTAAAAGCCATTTTTAAGGATGTCAGAAATTTCAGTAAAATGCTCATACATCATATGTTGAAAAAGTAAAAAAAAGTCACGTCATAAAATGTCATAAAAAGTGCTGAAAATGGTTTCTTACAGCATTTTGAATGAATTCGTGGTGATGTCTGGCGAAAAAAGTGGTCTAAAAGCCATTTTTAAGGATATCAGAAATCTCAGTAAAATGGTCATACCGTGGTATGTCAAAAAAGTAAAAAAAATGTCACGTCATAAAATGTCATAAAAAGTGCTGAAAATGGCTTCTTACAGCATTTTGAATGAATTCATGGTGATGTCTGGCGAAAA
Organism: Synanceia verrucosa; assembly: GCA_029721515.1. Taxonomy (NCBI): domain Eukaryota; kingdom Metazoa; phylum Chordata; class Actinopteri; order Perciformes; family Synanceiidae; genus Synanceia; species Synanceia verrucosa. The sequence continues at coordinate 5,024,490 of CM056570.1, forward strand.
AAAAAAGTGGTGAAAAAGCCACTTTTTAGGATGTGAAAAATTTTTGAAAAATGGTCATACAAAGCAGTCAAAAAAATGTCATGTCACAAAATGTCATAAAAAGTGCTGAAAATGGCTTCTTACAGCATTTTGAATGAATTCGTGGTGATGTCCAGCGAAAAAAGTGGTCTAAAAGCCATTTTTAAGGATGTCTGAAACTTCAGTAAAATGGTCATACCGCGGTATGTCGAAAAAGTAAAAAAAAGGTCACATTACAAAATGTCATAAAACGTGCTGGAAATGGCTTCTTACAGCATGTTGCATGAATTCATGGTGATGTCTGGCGAAAAAAGTGCTCTAAAAGCCATTTTTAAATGTCAGAAATTTCAGTAAAATGGTCATAACACGGTATGTCGAAAAAGTCGAAAAAAATGTCACGTCATAAAATTTCATAAAAGTGCTGGAACTTGCTTCTTACAGCATGTTGAATGAATTCATGGTGACGTCTGCCGAAAAAAAGGTGGTCTTAAAGCCATTTTTAAGGATGTCAGAAATTTTTGTAAAATGGTCATACCGAAAAAGTCAAAAAAATGTCACGTCATAATATGTCATAAAAAGTGCTGGAAATGGCTTCTTACAGCATTTTGAATGAATTCATGATGATGTCTGGCGAAAAAAGTGGTGAAAAGGACAATTTCTGTAGGATGTCAAAAATTTGAGAAAAATTGTCATCCCACAGTATGTCGAAAAAGTCAAAAAACTGTCATGTCATAAAATGTCATAAAAAGTGCTGAAAATGGCTTCTTACAGCATGTTGAATGAATTCATGGTGATGTCTGGCGAAAAAAAAAGTGCTGAAAAAGCCCACTTTTTAGGATGTGAAAAATTTTTGAAAAATGGTCATACAAAGTAGTCAAAAAAATGTCACGTCACAAAATGTCATAAAAAGTGCTGAAAATGGCTTCTTACAGCATTTTGAATGAATTCATGGTGATGTCTGGCGAAAAAGTGGTCTAAAAGCCATTTTTAAGGATGTCAGAAATTTCAGTAAAATGCTCATACATCATATGTTGAAAAAGTAAAAAAAATGTCACGTCATAAAATGTCATAAAAAGTGCTGAAAATGGCTTCTTACAGCATTTTGAATGAATTCGTGGTGATGTCTAGCGAAAAAAGTGGTCTAAAAGCCATTTTTAAGGATGTCTGAAACTTCAGTAAAATGGTCATACCGTGGTATGTCGAAAAAGGAAAAAAAATGTCACGTCCTGAAATTTATTTTTGAATTTTTGAATTTAAACCTTTTTTTTTTTTTTTTTAACTTTTTTGATATGCTGTAGTATATTTTTGACAAATTTCAACATGTTACAAAATGTCTGTTTTGCAATTTTTTTCAACATTTTGTACTAGTAAATCATTCAATACACTATGACATGTCTTCCTGATGATGTTTTTGACATTTTAAAACTTTCTTATATTCTAATATAATAATAATATTATATATATAATATTAATAAATTATTGTTATAATAAATATAATAATAATATTCTGACAGGCTACAGTAAGACAGTTTTGAATATTTTCAATATACTATAAAATGGCTTGTTTTCAACTGTCTTTTCCAGCTATTGTGCTATGAAATCATCCAACACACAATAACATAATAAGTTTTCCATAATTTCTTTTTAAACTTTTTTCACCTTTTGACCTGCATTCCATTGTTATGACTTTTTTTGTTTTGACCTTTTAAAGATTTTTTTTTTTTTACTTTTGTCACATGCTTTAGTATCGAAGTTTATAAATATATACATTATAAAATGACTTTCTTAAATTTTCTAATTTTCAAATCATTGAACACACTATGTCAAGTCTTTCTGATGAGCTTTTTTTAACCTTTCAAAAAATGTAATTTTTATTTACTTTTTTTGAAATGCTATGGTATGAAATTTTTTGATAATTTTTGACACACCATGAAATGGCTTTATCACAACTTATTTCCTCATATTGTGCTTTGAAATTATTCAACACACTATAATCGGTCTTTCTGGTGGCTTTTTTGACCTTTTAATTTTTTATTTTTTATTTTTGTGTACTTTATTGACATGCTATCGTATGATATTTTTTGTTTCCACATATTGTGCTATGAAATCATTCAACACACTATAATAAGTGTTTCTGATTACTTTTTTTTTGACATTTTAAAAATATTCATGTTTTAACTTTTTTGATAAGCTATAGTATGACATTTTTGATAATATTCAACATGCTATAAAATGTTTTTAAAAAAAAAAAATCACATTTTTTTCACATTTTTAAACATTTTATGCCATGAAATCATTCATCACACTATAACAAGTCTTTGTGATGACTTTTTTGACCTTTGAAAAATTTTCATCTTTTGTTTTTTTTCCACATGCATTTTCTTACAATTTTATCAACATAACATGCTAACCATTCGTTAAACCATTCACCCTATACTGTCCCGAGCCTTGGATTAGTGCACCAGTTCTGAGGCCCTCTACCTCCTCCCTGAGGATGTCACCACACTCCACCACTAAGGCAGCTGGAGGAAGACAGCCATGGTGGCTGTGATTGTCCACCTCCACTCAGTTATTGATAACTCTTTATGTACACACCAGAGTTGTGACCTTGTTTAATGGTTGTTTTTAAGTTAAAAATTTAAGATTTTAGTTGATAGATTATAGCCATGTTTTGTTTCTTTGTTGATTTTGGCGCCACCTGCAGCTCATCCCCTTTTGTTTGCTGTGCCTGTTTGGTTTGCTTTTGAGTAAATGTCTTATTTTACACAATAAATGACTTCAAGCTTATGTTCCTCCTCACCCCTAGACCACATAGGGATGTAACAGACAGTTTTTGTAACAATTTTCAATGTGCTATAAAATGTCTGATTTACAACCTTTTGTGGAGCCTATCCCAGACAGAGACAGACAACCACTCACACTCACATTCACACCTACGGTCAATTTAAAATTAACCAATTAACCTTATCCCCATATATGTTTTTGGATGGTGGGAGGAAGCCGGAGTACCTGGAGAGAACCCACGCAGACACGGGGAGAACATGCAAACTCCACACAGAAAGGCCCCGGGTCGGAAATCTTGCTGTGAGGCGACAGTGCTAACCACTACACACCACTGTGCCGCCCATGGTCTGTCCATTCAACCCCCAAAAAATACAGGCTGGAACATACCTAAGAAGACATACATTTTTCAGTCACTATCTTCATGGGCTTCTACTTAACTTGAGCATTCGTAATTTTCTGCTGTTTTAAGTTGCACTTCCAAACATTTTGGTGGTAAATGTTCTCCTTCAAATGCAGATTGACCTGCATGAAGGAATTTACTGCAGGTTATTCCTGCCAGCAGCAAGGCCTGATGACATCACTGGCTGATGTTAACACTCACATTCAGCAGTTATTATTCTACCTAACACAGCTGGACCCATTAATATAATTTCTCTAATTACTAATTTGCACTAATTTTGCACAGCAGACTTTTCATTATTTATATTTTATACTTCACAATGACTGTATAATATAATATTTTACTTCATTTCATGTTTCATTAAAAATCTATTTTTCTTTCTTATTACAAATTGTACAAATATAGAATTACTAGTACTTACTCATTATATTATTTCGTGATTATTTATTTATTATTTTATTATTGTTTTCTTTACTTATAATTTCATGCTGCTGTAACAGGTAAATTTTCCCCATGGGGATCAATAAAAAAATCTATTCGACTCCAGCTATCTATTGTACTTTTTACTCTGACAGCTATAGTTAGGGGTGGCTTTGCTCTTAAGATTCTACATACAAATCAGACCAGAGTTGTGAATAACTATCCAAATGTATTGTAGTATAAATGTTTCTTGCAAATGTATCAATCCACAATAATAATCCAATTATGTAATATGCTGTAGGCTATCTAATAACATAATTATTGACAGACGCAAAATGAGTATAACATATATATAACACATATATTGATTGATTTGTTTTTACTTGCATGGAACAACATTATGCAAGCTTGAACTTTAGACTATCAATAGGTGTGTCTGTTCTGCTTATGCTGCCAAACATCAATATTTTTGCAGGGGGTGAGTAAATCTTTGACAGTGTCGAATGAAGAAAAAGAAGCCAAAAAGCCAAACATAAAGTTTGCACTGCTTGGTTGTGTCTGTGCTAAATGTTAAAATTTTTGAAACTGCAATATGGTATTTAAATCACAGTGATAAACCTGAATAATAAATGTGATAATAAATATTTGCTTAGATACCTTGTCAAATAATTATATAATAACATAATAGTCAACTATTTTCTGACACAGTAAAAGGTCAGACTCCAACAAATAGGCCACCCATACTTATCTTGGTTACTGATTCATTACATAACAACACACACACACACACACACACACACACTTTTGGTAAACTTAACTGAGGATCAGATAGCAGTGGTTAAAATCAGCTCAAACTTTGCATTCTGCTCTGCAGGACATGTCTGGACATCTAAATGCATCTCCAGGTAAGTAGGTCAAACACAAACAGCATTACGGGCTTACAGGTTACATTTTTCTTCTTATTTGAAGCAGGTGTGGCAACTCTGTTCTGCAACATTCATCACAACAGGACATGAAAACCAAGTAAAACAGCAGGTGGCCGCCCTGTTTGTTTTCTCATGCAGTATGAGAGCCAGGCTATTATTGATGCAGATGTATTTTATGGTTACTTAATTCATAATGACGAACACAGCAAAATAAAACCTCCACAATAACTTTTCTTGGTAACCGGAAAGATAAGCTTATTAATAGTTACGCTTCAAGCTGTGTCAAAACAGATATTAAGCTTCAACAACACATTGCAGCAATATAAATACATTAAGATAAAAGCAAGAACTGATGGGCCAATAGGATTCTACATTGGGCGGGCTTAGACAGAATTTGCGTTTCTTATTGGTGGTCCGGGCTAACGGGGGCGGGGCTAAACAACTGCTTACCAAAACAAAATGTTCTCGTGCTCCGACACGGGAGAAAGAAGATTTGTGAGCAAAGAATAAGCCATAAAGTGTGGAGAAGGAAGCGAATGGACTGATAAACAAGAATACAAACGAACAACAGAGACACCGCTGGGGCGTCAGGTAGGGAAGTGTTAGCTAGTTAGTGTTAATGTCAGCTGTTAATACTGAAAGTCTGCATGAAGCAAGACTCGCTTTAATTACACGTAACTAGTGGACAAGCCCATACTTGAAGTCAGTGCGTTAAAAAGAGCTGCCAACTTTGTTTTTTGCTATAAAGACGTCATGTTCTTGGTAGTTTTGGGTTTCTGACCTCCACTAACAACATTTTAGCTCAGGTCATAAACTTTCAGGGGACAGAAACACTGCAAGAGAAATAGAAAAGTAAGTAGTTTCATTGTCATTGCATCTATACAGTACGTGTATATAAATGTATGACAACCATCAGATGATCTTTACCAAAATACCAGAAACATAGGAGAGATTTAAGGCCACTAAATGTAACATAATCCTACTACAAAACTACAAAAGTCCAAATTCATTCAACATCTTGGTATTAGAGGCAGCTGTCCACTCTGAGCTTCACAGAGCTGGTATTTATGACAGGGCTTTCATTTGGAAGCTTGCTTGTATCTAGGGTCAACAAAAGGCACCAATTGGTGGAAGTGTGACCCTACTGAGGAAAGGAAAATGAGGAAATGGTCATCTGATGATCATTTTTTCCACATCTTTTTTCCTGCAAGGGTATTGGTTTATTATATATTTTTGGAGAGAATAAAATATGCCTCACCCAGTGTTGGTCTTAGTTCAGTTTCTAAACACTTGCACAAATGCATGTAATGTATTTATTACTATTTATCAATCGATTTATTACTGATCTATCTATTGATTTTAAAGCCAGTGTATTAGTAGGTCTGCGTTGTGATTATGTGTGTCTTTATACAAAATCAAGAGAGTCTGTTAGATGGTTTCATGATTGTTTTTACAGAATTAAAGATTTTTCTTTGATTGAAAGTGTTGGTTTCTATCTGTTTTATCTAGGGCCTACTGTGTGAAAGGTGGCTGACGATGGACCTCAAAAGTGAGACCAGCAAGATGACCTCTAATTCCTCTGAGACCCAGAAATTAGCCCCATTCAGCAGCTCAGGTACACACGTTCAACAGTTCTGCTCTATTGAAAGTCTACCTGGTAATTCTGGTAGAAATTGACTCCACCCTACAGCGGGCACACCCTGGCTTCCAGCACTCAGCCTCCACAAACACCAAAGCATATGTAAAACTTGATTATACTGAAAATGCCAACCTGGGGCCTGTTTGAGTTCCGAGTAACATCCTGTCACATTTCTGGAATTTGAGCTAATATTTAAAAGTCCTGCTCTGGGATTTTCTGAGCAAAGTTATCCAGATAACCAGATTTTTGGAACAAATGCATGAATTTCCAGTGATCATTCACTGGAAATTCATGAAATTCATTCTTCAACTGAAGCACTGATTAATGATGAAGCCAAAGTCATGGGGCAGTCTAACCTTAGTGGCGTTATACCAAAATGCACTCAGATTTAATCTGTTGCCTTGCATTAGGCTATATCATTTACTGGGGCAATTTTTTTTCTGGATGAAGCCTTTGTGACCTAAACCACATGTTGAAAATACCATACAAGTAATCAAATTTGTATTTTTTTTACTTACTACAAAAAGGAACAGGATTTAAACTGTTCAGTAAGAATAAGGCATGAGTATTGGTATCAGGAGTGAAAAAGTTGGATTGGTTCAACTCTAACCGCTTTGTCACAGAACATAAACATGTTGTGTAACAAGTTAATTATCAGAATATCATTTCATTGTTGGCAACAACAGGGACACTGGTATTGTTTTCACCTTGTGACTCCATGTGGGTGATTTTATGAACACATTGCAACTCTGAAAGTCACAGTCCAATAACATCTGATTTGGTGACGTTTCAGGAAGAAACCTGGTGATACTAAAAGGCCAAGGTGATACTAAAGGGCCAAGGTGATACTAAAAGGCTCATTACAAAAGAGTACAATCGAACATATATTACATATTTTAATGCCAGTATTACGTAATGGGGGCGACACGGTGGTGCAGTGGTTACTACTGTAGCACTGTAGCGTTTGCATGTTCTCCACGTGTCTGCGTGGTTTTCTCTCCAGGTACTCCGGCTTCCTCACACCGTCCAAAAACATGCATGGGGATTAGGTTAATTGGTTAATCTAAACTGAGGAGACCAAATAACCTCTCCACAAGCGTATGGCTCAGCACAGACGAGCCAACTCCTCAGGACAAGACTCAGCAGTTCACCTGCACCTGAAAGACACAGGTAACTCCATTGAAGACAGCAATGTCCAGGTTTTAGCCAAAGAAGACAGATGGTTTGAGAGAGTTAAAAAAAAATACATTTTTGTCAAACTGGAGAAACCATCTCTGAACAGAGGAGGAAGACTGTGACATCATCTATCAGCCACTTACAACTCAGTATTGAGCTCCATCCCCAGAAACTGCAGCAAACACCTGAGTGCAGATCACCTTAACGACTCTCATAGGGTTGGGCGGGACAACGACTCCCACATGAATGATAGCGTCTCCAAATGGACCCATTTTGTTTGTTGTTGTCGTTTGTTTGTTTTGACTCTCAAACAGTCAGTTAGAACTGAAGAAGCCTCTTGGATGAGAGGTGAAACATTGTCAACAAACCACAAGCAAGTCCAGTTTTGATGCGGTGCAACAGTTCAAGCCGATTTGTTTATAGAACCCTGCAGTTTGCAGCTGCATCTCTGTTTTTCTTGTGTGTTGCGCCGTTAGAAAACAATTAAAAAAAAGTTACATGAGCACGATAAGGAATATCTGCTCACAGTGATACGTGCAAGGCAAAGCATGTAAGCACACAATGATTTACAAGAATGAATCAGCATTCTTCTTGTGAACCTCTGACCTCTAATTCCACACAGTCAGCACTTTAATATATATATGCCAGAAGATATGGCATACATTTCCTTAAAATATATTAACAGGGCTGTCGAACAATTTTATTTTTTGCTCACTGCCATTTATATTATATTATGTGATTTAGTAGTGATTTAATAATGCTTAGTGACCTTTCACCATGTTCTGCCCTCTGATATCATGCTGTAAAGCCATGGACACACTGACAGCACCTCCTGTGATGGAGGATTTGTCTTTTCACTCATTTACTTTACTGGTTTGTTATACTATCGTTAGATAGATTTTCATTTATAACGTATCATGCTGTTTACCACGAGACCTTAACTTAACTAGCTGCAGAACAAGAATACCATTTGTTTGATCGCATAGAAGGAACAAATGGTCGATAACATATCAATCTGATCATCTTCCTCATGACTTCCCTGCTGCTAATAAAATGAGCCTGATAACCTAAGAAGGAAATATTGGGGCTTTTGAGTCATTTATGTGGCCAATTTAGTGGCATTTTACATAGCTTAAGGTGTGCATGTTCTGCATACATATATATATACGTATATATATATATACGTACACACACACACACACACAAGTGAAAGTTGCCAAAACTGTAAGTCTGGCAATCTGTCCCTCAGTCCAAAGCCACTGCCTCTAATTATCATTTTGAACATAGCCGATGAACATGGCTGTTGTTATTACTTGCAATGAATCTAGCAATGAATGCACACAGCCAGATAGCTTGTTTTTCATTTGAATTTTGGGCCGACGGACAGACTTATTACAGTCAACTCACATCCACAGAACCTGACAACTTGTTGTGTCTTCTCTTATTGGAAAATACAGCAAAATCTGTGAGGCCTGGAGGATGTACATTGGAGCCAGGCTTTTTGTTGGGTCGCCGTTGTCTCATACTCTCTGACTCTCTCTCCCCAGGCAGCAGCTGGCTGGTGGTGGTTGCAGCTGGAGCGGCGTCTCTGAGCGGCCTGATGCTGGGCTATGAAATGGGTCTGACCTCTGGAGTCCTGCTGCAGCTGCGGGGCGTCCTCTCCCTCTCCTGTCGGGAACAAGAACTGCTGGTCAGCTCCCACCTGCTTGGCGCTCTCATCATCTGTCTGGCTGGTGGTCCTGTTGTGGATCACTATGGCCGCCGCTGCTCTTTGCTTCTGAGCGCCACCCTGGTGGTTTTAGGGAGTATTGTGCTCATCGCAGTTACCTCACTTGTTGCACTCACACTGGGCCGGATGATAGTCGGCATGGGAACATCGCTGTCAGGGACAGGAGCATGTCTGTACATTGCGGAGATCTCACCCCGGGAGAGGAGGGGCCTGCTGGTGACGATGTATGAGCTGATGTTGGTTGTAGGTGTCATGCTGGGATTCAGCTGTAGTTACGCCTTTGCTACACTGCCCCATGGCTGGGCGTATACATTTGGACTAGTAATCCCCCCCGCGCTGCTGCAGATCAGTATACTCGTGTTCCTCCCACCCAGTCCACGTTTCCTGGTTAGCAAGGGTAACGTGAAGCAGGCCAGGATAGTGTTGGCCAGAATGAGAGGAGGGTTTCAGGAGCATGTGGAACAGGAGCTAAGTGACATCCAGGCAGGACTTAAAGAGGAATCAGAGCACAGTTTCTGGGAGTTGTTCAGTGCCAAAGCCAATTTGCGTTCCCGGCTGTTAACAGGCGTGGCCTTAGTTTTCCTTCAGCAGGCTACTGGTCAGCCCAACATCCTCTCCTATGCTTCACCACTTCTCCGCAGTGTAGGCTTCAACAGTGATGCTGCGGCAACCTTGGCCTCCACAGGGTTTGGAGTGGTCAAAGTAGGTGGCACCATCCCAGCAGTGTTGCTGGTCGACCGCCTGGGACCCAAGAGATTTTTGTGTGCGGGTGCTGTCGGAATGGGATTGTCACTAGTTGCACTTGGTGCATTGACACTGCGAAGCCACACTAACCTCACCAGCCTGTGTAAAAGTCACACTATACTAAACAACACACAAACACCATGGGATTTTAACAGAACCTCCATAGACTTGGACAATGGTAGCCTTTTTTCTACGGACCTCCCCAACCATTGGAACAGTGAGAAGTCACAGTGGACTCAGAACAGAGAGGATGATGGGATTGGGGAGTCAGGAGAAGGACGAACTGCAGGAGGGCCTTTCTTATTGAAGTGGGCGGCATTGATCAGCTTGCTGGTGTACGTGGCAGCTTTCTCCGTCAGCCTCGGGCCAAGTAAGTACCGACTCACCAACTTCTTTTGCACACACACTTCCTGTTGAGCACAGATTGTGGACTGATTTATCGCTGGAGCTCCATGTGTGTCTTATTTTATGTTCTCTCTTAGATATTTGTTTGAATGCCCTAATAACCATGGCCCCTTATGAACATCTGTGTGTGTCTTTGTTTCCTTTTCTTTCCAGTGGTGTATGTGGTTCTCAGTGAGATATTTCCTATGGGAGTCAGAGGCAGGGCTGTGTCTGTGGTGTCTGCCATAAACTGGGCCACTAATCTACTCATCTCCATGACCTTCCTCACACTGACAGGTATGTTTATTATTGTGTTTCGTGTATTAATTATCGGTTCAAGGTAACTGTGATAGTTATAATTTCACTGAAACTGTACTACTGCCAGGGTCAATATAGTTCACTTATTATTACAAGAACAGATTTTTACAAGAACAGACGAATAAACTGGCAACCAGCAAACTCTACTCAGTACTGTCTCTAGCCATAGATTTCATGCCAAATACTTTTCACTTGTTCGTTTCAATTCCCGAAATGTGTATCATCGTGTTCCTACTAGGTAGTAGTAGTAAAACACCTAAAAACATTTTTCAAAGTCTAGCAAGAACTGTTAATCTTTGCCCTTCTGTCAAATAAAACTTAACGTCATTATTATAGAGCAAGTAAGATTTTTATCCTGCATGACTCTTAAGGCAAACAAAGCACACTAATAAGTGGAAATGATAACAAACTGCTGCCTGAGGTTATGTGCGTAGACATCTGAGGACACCTTTTGTTTGCTGTTGTTTCTCTAGAAAAGATTGGCGTTTCCAACATGATGTTCCTCTACGCTGCTATGAGCTTTGTTCTACTGGTGTTCGTCATCTTCCGTGTCCCTGAGACTAAAGGTCGCACGCTGGAGGAGATATCGAAAGAGCTCGCTGAGAAGTGAATGGCAGCTCGATCTTAGTACTGGGGCTAGGAAGCATTTTGAGGTGAGGCTCTGCAGGCAGGTTCAGCCTCAAGACAGCCTGATCAGCAGCAGCTCGTCCACAGAGATTCCAGCAAGACTTTTTTTTTTTTTTTTAACAACTTCAACAACCTCACCTGAAGGATTTTAGAGCAAGGATCGAGAAGGACAATCTATTATGAATGTTAAGACTTTGGCCTACCACTCACAAATCGAACCTACATCTGTACATCTCTGCAGTTCCAGCTGGGCCCTGTAATGATGCCTGTCTTATGGTTCCTTTTTGCTACATGCAATGTATGTACTTAAAGGAAAAAAATAACAGGACCAGGATGATGTGAATCACATATGCAGGATAGAATTAAATAAGTATTTGGGAATTTGTTCAAATGAGGATATCTCAGGGTTCACTCTTACTTGTTAAAAGACAGTAAAGCAAGCTAAACAATAGGAATTGTATTTATTTAGTTCGCTCCCGATTTAAGAATACAGCTCCAAGAATACAGAAAGGGGCTTTTGCTGCTAAGTCCAGGGTACTATTGACTCCTCTCCAGCTAGGAGAACTGCAGAATGAAGCCTGTCAGACAAGTACTAAAAGTCACTATTTGTATTTGTATTTTTTTTTTACATTTTGACATCATTCACAAACTAAGACTACGACTGTCTTGTTCAAACCACACCCATCTTGAACTGCTCTTTTGTTTTGATCTGAACTTCACACCTGTAAAGTTGCTTGACTGCACAAAGTCTGTCCAGAAACCTGCTTCACAGGTAGTTCCCACCACACTAGTTGGCCACATTTGTCCACATTTGTCCATGATGCAACTCGTAGTAATATTGTGGGTAGATAACTAATATAGTTCTGAGTTTCTTTAACATGTGTCACTAATGCCAAAATGATGTCTAGGTGATTAATGTAGTGTTGTACCACAACGAAAGACTTTTTTGCAGTTGTTTAAAATTAATATTGCACATTTTTAAATGTGTACTTTCTGATACCTCGCCTTATCTTCCTTTTAATGTCCAAAAATGTAGAAACGTATTTGTAGTCTGTCACCATGAAGTCTTGAATAATCAATGAAAGTGCTTTTCTCCATCTGTAATCAGGACATGTATACATAAAGAGAGAGGACATTATGACAATGAGAGTAAAACAAAGTGAACAGTAGTCCTGTGGTGGCCTGTTTTATCATGAACCTTTATTTTTATACAAAATACAAAATTCTGAACAAGTGTCACAAATTTTCGGTTGACACTGGTTCAAAAAGCTCATCCCACATACTTGAGACAACATGTCAAAGTTTTTTTTTGGTTTTTCTTGTTTTTAAAATCATCTCTTCCATCAGATTCCTTTATTATATACATACATCTATGTTGCCTTTCATTAGGTTTTCTATTTAAAACACTAACCACTGTTGTTTCGGAGAATGCTAATGTGTGAAGGATTTATTTTTCAGATGGGATAATGCTGGAATTCCAGCCTCTTTGAACACTGTGCATGGTCTTATGTTACTTCACAAACCCAAATGAATGTGTTGGCAAATCTCTTAAGTGACAGCGCTAAATTAAATGCCACACCAATGATTTAACTGTAAGTCTGCTTTTCTAATTACCTGTTCTTTACTTAAACATTCAATCCATTTTCTCAGTGAGTTTCTGGTACTTTATTTCTACACCCACTTAAAAGCCACTTCTTAATGCCTCAGCACCGCTATAGCTTGGGACCTACCAGTATCTGTTATAGTGAAAGCAAGTGAGAGGTTCTATGGCTCAACAATGAACTGCCTGAAAAATAAACTATACATAAACCCTTCATAAGTTTCCATTTCAAAACATTTAGGACAACCATCTGTACACTGTCCAATCTAGGAAAAAAAACTGCTGTCTTTGCCTTGTGTTTAAAACTATTTTAAGAAAACATCAAGAAATAAATTCAGATAATGTGTTTGCATTCTGAGCCAACACCACCGCTGAGAAAAAAAGAACATGTTTCTAGTGAAAGCAAAAATAAGTAAGAAAATGTGAGACACCATCATTTAGAATCAGCGATGACTGTATTTTGTGAGCAGATATGTGCATCTACATAAGGACCTGCTCTTACTATGATTACATGCACAACAGTCCAGACGCCATTTATGGTTTGACTGCTGATTTTGTCTTTGGGCATAAATATGGGTGACACAAGGGATGTCTCGTATTTGCATTTATACACGAGCAATGAACAGAGGTTCTTCAAGAGAAAGTGATGAATGGGAGAGCTTGTTTCATATATGGATAAAGGCCCAGCTTAGTGTTAACATATTGACTCCTTGCAGTGGTTAAAACTGTGAAGCACTGAAATAGTTGGACTGTTGAAAACTGGTCTTTCTGTGTCCATGCAAAAATAGCCAAAGTGAATTAAGAGCTCCAGCAGATGACTGCCTCCCCCGTAAGCATCAGTCAGGTATGGAGGAGCAGTTTCCACTTAAGGATATCATGTTTGAAAGACATACTTGCAAGTTTAGGCTATTAAAATCACAAGAGTCACATAATCCACAACAACAATTATTTTTTGTGAGAGGGAATTTTTTTAGACTTGAAATGGGGTGTTTTTTTTGTTTGTTTTTTTTTAAATCCAGGTGACATCCAGCTTGTTGATGGATGTTAGAAGTTTGCAGCTGTTGACACACAACAATAAAATCAAGGAAATAAGTCCAAGGTTAAGGTGCTTCCTCACTTGTAACAAATCAGACGTGCCTTCTCTTTCCTGTATTCCCTCCTTCTTTTTTTTCTTTAATTGCAGAGGGGTTTCTGACACTCGAACAGTAGCGGGTAGATCTGCTCAACGGCTGTGGCCACATTCTGCACATTTGGTCCTGAACAATGGGGCAGGGAGGAGTGAAGTACAGTATTGAGTATATTAAATAAAAAACGGAAAAAAAACTGCACATACAAATAGAGAATCACAGATACCATCAGTTGTTTGGGTCAAGCTCAACCTAATGCACAAAGCACAAAGAAGGCATGAACTATTACACACTGAGTAAAATGCCTTGAGGAATTGGGTTATTTACAAACCGCTTTTCTGGTTGTAACACACTATAAAAGTGCATTGCGACAATGTGACCTCAATCCCTTAAACTGGTGTGCCCTTCAGCTGTACGTAAATGAGGGTAAGAGAGGTTAGTCTGTGTGTACATATGCGTGTGAAAAGTACCTGTCACTGTGATGCTGCCAGTGGAAAACACCTGCACAGTAGCCTTGATGTGTTTGATCCTGTACGTGGCAGCAGGATGGAGCTCTGGTTCATAACTGACAAACAAACAAACACATGGTTAAGTGTTGAATGCTGAAGGCTTTCAGCACATATATCTGTAACAACTACATATTACATAGTACATGTTTCTACAAGATGACATACTGCAGTACTCTACTGTCACAGAAACAAGTGAATCAGAGACTGACAACACCAGCATCTCCTAAATGCATGTCAGTGCTGACTAATGCTCCCACCACTAGAGGTCATCCCATCCTTGCAAATCCGTCTGTCACTAAATATGTAACATAATAAACAGACATTTACTTAATAATATGAATAAAGAATTAATGAACAAATGAAAGAAAGAATGAAGAACTTAAGGCACACACACAGAATTTGATGTTGGATCAACTGAGCTCTCTTTTGTAAATATATACAAACATGAAAAAACTAGAGGGAAAAAAACTGAAGGAGTTTGGAATTTAGGAAGAAAATATATATAAATATTAATAAAAGAGGAAGAAAACAAGTATATACGACATAAATAACAGCAGTGCAAAGTATAATAATACATGTGTGTCATCTGAGGGGCAAGGTCTGCTAAAAGAGCAAAAGCCAGTACAAGGAAATATTTCTAAAAACTCAGATGTGGATGCTGATAGTAGTGATGGTTTTCATGAGTGTGGTGATGTATATTGCTGTATTATTACCTGGCAATGGGTCGGTTGTTCTTAGTAAAGTCTATAAGGTGGACTGCAAATGGCATGGAGCACACTGCCAGGACATTCACAACTTTGAAGGCTGAAAACCTCACCTGAACAGACAACACACACATAATCATGTTAAGCCAAGTGAGGAATGCAGGAAGAAAATCAATAATTGAATAATTGTGTAAATTTATTTACTTTATCAATCCATACACTGTCAATAGCATCTGTTTATTTCTAACTTGACATATGCACATTCTACAACCCGATGAAGCATTTAAACATTATGTCTTAAGACTGCAGTGTACCATGCTGACAGATATATGGGGAAAAAAGTGACATTAATTTATTGCTTGAATGTTGTCTGTGGTAAATACCAAAATACAAATAAATCTTACATCTATTCTTGGACTTCTGCCTACCTATTTGTGTAGAAACCTCAGAAAAAATTTCTGCCCGTCTACCTAGAATGATGCATAGAAGGACCTCAAATTGGCACATCTTTTAACTCTGGGGACATTCAAGACAATTAGAAAAGACTTGAGAGAAATAAGCTCAACTGGATCTTGTGGTTGTCCTATGTTATCATTTAATCGCACTCTTGTTTTTCTGTAGCGTGTGTCCGTATTTTGACTTTATTTGTGTTTTGGATGTTTGCTTTAATCGCTCTGTTTCTTCTGTGCTGCCGTTTTGGCTAGGTCACTCTTGGAAAAGAGGTTTTAAATCTCAATAAGTTTTACCTGGTTAAATAAAGGATATTGGTGAGCTTGCCAATGTCAGGTTAAAAGGAGTCACCTTTGTGACACTGGAAACACAACATACCTCTCTAGCCTACTAAGGTGGCTCCGGGTTGCATGCCACGCCTTTGTCTGTGAGTCATGGCAGGTTAAACCAAATAAATTTGTGAATTTGCCTGTTGGTGGGACGAATACAGGTTCATCTTATCTTATGAGAAATCAAAAGGAAGTTTAGCCAGACAGACAGTGTGACAGGGAATGTAGCCAGGCAGGTGTTTTGAAGTGGGGCTGTACGAAATGCTTATCTTGAGTCTGCGATAACCTGCATTACATGATGGTCATCTACAGTCAGTGATACTGAACAAGGATAAATACCTCATAACACCACATCAAAACACCTGACCTTGGCACAAACTTTTATTATACTAATTTCCAGGCATGTTAGCTATAACTAGGACATGGCCAGGATTGTATAAAAAAAAAAAAACTTAGCCAAATCTACTGACACATCATATTTGTATAATTGTTTAACAATGGTTTGACATAAAGTGAATTGTGATAAAATTCTTTGTTTGTCTTAAGTAATATTACAATTCAATTATTCTTTTAGATTTCTCCACAAACTTATAAATTCCCCTAGGAATTAATTAAGTATCGATCGGTCTTCATTTCTGTAACACCTGAGAACAAAAACTATAAATGACAGATGAATGAGTTTGAATTTGTGTTTTTTTATGAAAAATTTGATCTTTAACTGGACATTTGGAAATACAAACAGATAATTTGATAAGCGCCAGTGATATTTTTTTCTACACGTATTCCAAAAATAAAAGTGGCATCTGTTACAACACTGTTATCCAAGGTTAACGAGGTTACACTCACCTTAAAGCCCAGTTTCTGCAGAAGGCGAGCCAACCTGCGGGCACCCAGCTTTGCATCATCCTCACTGAACAAAAGAGGAGAGCAAAGAGTGAGCGCCAGAGTGTGAAAAAGCGATATGCACACTGTATCAGGTTTGACATGCAAAAGAAATTTAAGCATACACAGAAACTGGCAACCTTAAGTGTTCAGAGCACCAACAAATAGGGCATCCCTGTGCTGGTTTATAATGGCAGATTTGCCAAAAATTATAATGTCAGGGGAGACACAGTTGAGGACGTTGCTCAAGAATTCAGCTTAAGCCAACATGATGGCACAGACAATAACGAGGCAAAACAACAGTAACGAACAGTCCATTAATTTGTTATGTGCAGTTGCAGATTTGATTGATTGACCAGTAAATCAATGACAATGGACAATGATGCTCTAGATATTTTCAGTTTTTCTAACTAATTCTTCTAATACTAATATGAGTTAAGAATTAGCTTTACCACAAAGATGTAAAATGCCACATACACTGAATAATTAATATTATTTGTTTTGTTTTGTTCCTCTCAGTTGTTTTTTTGAGAGTATTTACCTTGTCGCTCCAGTGCAGATTATTTTCCCTGAGGACCAGATTGAGGCTGTTATGGTGGGTTTACGCAGCTTCATCAGGACTTTCTAAAAAATAAAAAAATAAAAAAATAAAAAATAAAACAGAAATAAAAAGTTGTCAAACGGTGAGTGAAGCATCCATCCATTTTCTACTTATCCTCATAGGGACACAGGGGGGCTGGAGCCTACCCCAGCTGTCTTAGGGCGAAAGGCAGGGTACACCCTGGACAAGTCTCCAGTTCATAGAAACAGACAACCATTCACACTCACATTCACACCTACGGGCAATTTAAAATAACCCATGCATGTGTTAGATGGTGGGAGGAAGCCAGAGTACCCTGAGAGAACCCACGCAGACACGGAGAGAACATGCAAACTCCACACAGAAAGGCCCTGGGCCAGGAATCGAACCCAGTACCTTCTTGCTGTGAGGCGACAGTGCTAACCACCATCACGCTCGTGAGCATTGCATATACGACCCATATCATAAATGCAGAAAACCTGTATATAATAAGATTTTAAAACTGCATCATATATCATGTAGAATATCTCTCTCTTGTTAACAAACTTTGACTTCCTTACCCCTACTTCTGGCTTATAGATGACGTTGCTTCCCTCCAAGGCAATGGTGCGCAGGTTGAGGTGGCACCTGGTCCTGAAAGTTGCCACCACATTGGTGACAATGATATCAAGTGCTTCATCATTGTTGGAATCCATGAGGGTGTGTGGTGCAGCAAGAGGACCACAGGGGACTCCTCACACATTTATCATCAACATCACCATCAACACCATTTCACAGACGGGCCGGGAGAGGAGTTGAGCTGCCGGGAACAAAAAGTCACAGAATTTATTGTAATCCCATCAGTTTTTTAATCAACATTTTTCACATGCACACATCAACATTCTAATGCAATGCCCCATACCCTTGAGTTGTATTAAGTTCCTAAATGTTGTTAAGTGTTGTTTACATGAGTAACACTTGCATCAAATGCATATACAGTACAATACACCAGCACAAAGACACAGTCAGGATGTGTGAATAATACTGTTATTTGCAGCACCAATTCGCCTGATTCCCCAGCTAAGTGGTTCCCAAATGCACTCAAAATAGGATTAACACTTGCATTTGCAACAAAGTCATAGACAAAGTTAAGAGTTTTCTTAATTTAGAAAGCATTAACGTACCACTACGCTGTATTGGCCATGTATTAACGTTAGTTTACCCGCTAGTGATACAGCTTGATAGTGGCTAGCCCTGCTGCTAGTAAATTACCAAGTAAGATAAAGGAAATAATATATTGGAGGTTGAATGTGATATAACATGAATTGTATGTGAAAGCGCAAGGTATAACTCGCTGTAGTTTTGTCTAAAATATGCAGTTTATTTACGTTACAGCTGCCCACAGTTCACCACAGCGTTGTATTCCATAGTAACGCAGCAACTGCTAAGCTTGCTAAACTAGCTAATCTTACCAGCCAACAAACGGGCTACCAATCGCAAACTAATTCAGCATGACTGCATTAATCAACGTGTTGTTGTGCCTCGGGTGAAATGAACGACTAAAAACAAAGAGTAACGGTGCATTACTAGTGCCAGGCTAATGCTTATGAATAAAGCTATCCGTTAGCTAGCAACAAAGAAAGTGCACAGGCAGTAATGAATGAAAAGTTGTTAGCTTAGCTAGCTAGCAAGCTAGCTGTTTAACGTTACACTGAGGACGATGTATTTCTACTGTTTCTGTCTGAGTCTGCGCGTTAATGATGTGTCATCTGAAATGTTTGCTTTCGATCTTTACTTACCTCTTCGACTAGCTCTGTGCTGTTACCCCAAAACATATCACAATCCAGTCAGCGGAAAAACAAATATTATGGACAGACCTCTTCCTCTGTGGACTACAAGCAAACTACCTTCCGGTTTCCGGTTTCAAAATAAAACCAGGTTACCTCGTGAACATTAAAATAAGTACAGTTTCCGCTAACACACCAGTAATGAAATTTCAGAATTCAACGACATAAACAACATTTACGGTATATTTAACGTAAAAAATGCCATATTCTATATCTGTATGTGTAATGTTTGGTAAATTGTCAAACTGCAGCACATT
This sequence comes from Synanceia verrucosa, assembly GCA_029721515.1. Taxonomy (NCBI): domain Eukaryota; kingdom Metazoa; phylum Chordata; class Actinopteri; order Perciformes; family Synanceiidae; genus Synanceia; species Synanceia verrucosa. The sequence continues at coordinate 5,043,919 of CM056570.1, forward strand.
TTATGTGAAAGTTCGTTGGGGATACAATTACAGATTTTAGGTAAAAGCCATGACTTCTTCCAGAAAACGAGATCAATGCTGGATCATTTTCCAATTTACTAGTGCAAAGCGGACATGCTTGCAATTAAATCTGTGTGTGATTTTTATTACTTTCAATGTCAAACAAGGTAACAGCCATTTTTACCAGAAGGCCCTCAAAGAAGACCTTTCTCAAGCAACGCTGCATGTAGAGTGAGTATTTTGCGCCGCCATGTGGACAATGAAGGTTATTTCATTGTTTAGGGAAAAAAATGACAAAAAGAAGACAAATTAAATATATGGTATGTAATCAAGAAAAGTTCACATATTCTACCTGCAGAATGAACTTAAAGCTTGGCAAACCTGTTGTATGATTTTAAGTTGTTAAGATTAATATATATAGGCCTAATTTAAGTTCAAGTCAGGGTTAAAATGCTCATTGATTGTAGCCAAATTCTATGTCCACAATTTTGCTTTTGCGATCATCTCGTCCTGCCAATATTACACTTAACAGGCTTATGTTAACACCATTTCCAGATAACAATGTGTAACTTCTTTTCAGTGTTTATGATGTATTGACGTTTAAACTATGTGGATTAGAACATCTCTGAGGAAAATGAGCACATCTGGTCAGTAAATACTCAGAGAATTCTGGACAGGCTACAAAAGAGGAGAAGGAGTCAAGTTTGGAGGCGGTAGGGAATGTTTGTGTTATCAATGAGAGAGTTCACAGCCGCTCCTGTGGCTCATGAATGAATTTCGTGAATGGATGCTGTCCTGAGGTGTCTGCGCACTGTCACATTCTGCGGTATCGAGGCCTTAAGTCACACTTATTGTGACTTTCTGGAGTTTTGTACATTTTTCTGAGCTCAGTTTGACTTGCTCTACTTCATTAAACTTTGTTCAACACTGCACAAAAGTCAAACTGATAAGAATGACACATACTCTTTATGAAATAAACCTCCTTAAACTACACACATGTGTCAGTCTTAGTGAGTACGTGCACACATTCCTATTTTTGTTTTTGCGTGTTAATGTCATGACTTATTGCTTGCTTACATTTACACATTGTGTCCTGTAACACAGCTCTTCTGGTCAGACCACTGCAAACACTTCTCCCTTCTGGCCTGCACCCAAACAAAACAGAAAAATAACTTCTTTATGATTCAGCCTTGTTATTATTGTTCTTCCTCCCTGGTTACCAAATTGTCTATTTTCCCTCTCATTTAATCCTCCTGGGTTTCTCCTGGTGAAATATAGCTTTGTAATTCACATCCATTCTGCACAAGAGCCTTGTTCAGATGTCCCAAGATGTTTACTATAAAGGTTTAGATTTAGAGCAGGTTAGGAGAGTCAGACCACTAGCATTGATGGTGTGTGTGTGTTTGTGTGTGTTGTGAGGCGGCTGACGCAGGGCGCAGGAGTATGTTTACAGTTCGTTGGGCTGCACATCACTGGGGCAGTTTCTTCCCAGGGGAACAATGCTCTTATTCTCATTAGGTCATAAGATGCAGCATATAAACACACAGATGTGAGCACTTACGGCTTAATAGATGCAGATATTCCAAAGAATAAATAGACAGTCCATCACTGTAACTACTCCGTGTGTGCGTGTCACAGAGAGAGTGACTGAGGGAAAATGAGAGATAAATCATTTTTTTGATGCTTCTGGGAAATATGTGTCTGTGTGCCCATATGTGTGTGCATATTTATATGTTTGATCTGAAAAGTGGCTGATAGACTGTAGACTAACTTGAGAGTTTTAGGCTTACATTTAAACTTATCGAACATGATAAAGAAATTTGAATAGAGTAAAATGTTTGCTTTTGGGTGGAACAATATTATCAACCCAACAAACATGAATGGAGGCCGTATATGCATACATCCCAAGGCTCTAAGAAGTATGTTTTCATCCACACATCTGAATGATTTGCATAGCTTGGTATTCTGATGACAAAAAGCTGATAAGGCCATGCAACTTTGTCCAACAGAAAGAAAAAAAAAACATAAAGAAACATACTAAAACAAAATCAGTTTTGTCAAAAACACAACCCTGTCTTTTAAAAACTTGATTTGTATATGTCAGCGTGAATACGTCTTTGCAGAGATGTTCTGCTGAGGTGACCTCACTGTTGCCTGTAAACTGAGCGTGTTTGTCAGGACCCCAGTGTTCTGTTTATGTTGGGCGTACATCACAGACCAATTTCAAAAGGAGGAAAGTTAAAGCTTTTGAGAGTCTTTTGTGGAAGTGTTGTAAAAGTGCAGTTCAGTACAAGGACACAATAAAAGTAAGGACATAGCAATACATTCCTTAAATATGCACGGCTGTATTTCCACGCAGACACACGTATGATCTGCATGCCCATGTACTTCATGTGTGTACATATGAGTGAGTGTTTCTGCACAGGACAGGGATGGATAGTGTGTGAGTTTGCCGTGCAGAGGGAATCCAGCGCTCTGCTAGTGCTGCTCTGGGGTCTCCCAGTGTAAACAGAGACGTGGGAACGACCAAGCCTGTTTATATCATCTCCCATTCTTACTGGGACCAGTCAGCCAGGCATCGGGGGCACAGCCAGCACACCGGTCTCATGTGCATACATGCTCACCCACATGTATGTGCATATATAGAAACGCATTTTTTATACTAAGATTTAGATTCTGACTAATTCATCAAAACAAGGGTGTAAATCCACTCAGAATCATTTTAGGCTGATATATTCATAGTAAAATCATAGTATTTTACACAGGAAGTAGTTGCCTTAAATAATGTGATCACAATGTAGCTTAAGTAAATCAGTAAAAATACTGTCTTATGTACAACAAATACAAATCAATCTCTAAACCCATGTAGTGTTGATAATATACTGTATGTGGTCCTGGGATAAGGAATACCTTGGTTTACCCCAGATTTAATTTGCAATTACATCACACACTATCTACTCATCTAAAAACGTTGAGTTTAACATTTACAACAGTACTATTCAAGACCCCAAAAAACTGACATTCAAGTCAAAAAGAGTTTCTACAAAGATGTGAAATCCTCCAGAGGTGAGGCCGAGCTCAGACAGAGAGACAATTACTCCAACGCTCATCATGTCAGATTTACTGGCTTAACATTAACAGCACCTGCATAAATGTTATGGAGTTCCCTGCTAAGCCATGTTTAGACTAGTTTTGAAAATGATGACAGTGCCATGAGCATTATCTGGTGCGACTCCAGTGTGCAGAGAAAGCACCTGCTCTTTAAAAAAAAAAAAAAAAAAAAAGAGAAGGGAGCTAACGCTGAGGAAAGTACAGGATGCATTCACAGTTTCTAAATTAGTTCTAAAACAAAATAAAGAGTCAGGAAATAGCAGTTGTTTTAAAAATATTCACAAACTGTGTCTTTAGATATGTTTTCTATTGAATTTCTCCCACTTTCTCTTGTGCTGAACCTTCATTATGAGTTATAGCAAGCATGACATATATGCAAACCCCACAATTAAAAATCAAAATATCTCCCCCAAAAACAAAGCATAAACAAATTTAGTCATTTTGCTGATAATGGTATATGCATCAATAAGATGTAGAGTAGAATTGAGCCTTTTAGTATAGTTACACAGAGCATTTAAGTAAATATTAGTCTCAGAGGGCTTTATAAATTGTATACTCAATTTAAATGATTCTCATAAGATCAACAGAAGAGGGACACCAGGTCATGACACTATACACATCATGAGGAGACCTTTCACAATAAATGCTGTTTTTGTCATTCATTGACAGCGCGACCCCATGTTCATTTAAAAAATGTATTTGCCCAACTGTGAAAAGCAGAAACACATGGAAAAAATGCTAACGGCAAACCCCCGTTTGTGTTCCTCACTGAACAAACAACACATTTCTGCTACAGAATTGGGGCCCGCTGGCCATTTTGTCAGCACCTCAGACAGACGGACAGCCAGTGTTTAGACAGAGAAGGAGTTGCTGTAAGCCTCGTGGAGTGGACTCTTCCTCTCTCACTAAAAACCAGAGGAGTCCGAAAACAAACTGCTGTAAGAGCACAGAGGAGTCCGTCTGAATGGCACCTAACAATCTCAGAGCAAAACCACACTTGTGTTAAAGCTTGGGTGGGGGGCATCCTTCAATTACACACCTGGGTGCTTTTGAGATAAAGTGTGTGTGTTTGCAATCAGGAGGGAAATGCATCATTGTCACGCTGTGTCTTAATGTATAGTAGATGTAGTAATGCATGTAGGGGGAGAGGATGGATGCCAAAATGTCTTTTGCTGCATCTCAAAGTGTGTGAAGTAGGAAGAGTATCCTAAACTTTGTGCTGGTAAAAGTCTGAATTTGGGTTGAATGGGGGTGGGAGGTGTTGACATAGAAGGATGTTTTGGGGTGGCATTTGGGGAGCGAGTTGAGGTGAAGGTGTAGAATGATGATAGGAAGGAGGGAAATGTGATAAGGGGGTGTTTTAGCAGCTAAAAGTTTGGGAGTTTCATTTTCTACAGTGTGCGGCGTTGTTGCCTGTTTGCCGACGTGCACACACTTTCTAATTGATCTGCTTTTGCTCATACTTGCGTCTGTGTGTGATAAAACAAAGCAACAAAAATCTCCCACTCATATGTGAGCAACACACAAGCACATGCCTACGCACACACACACACACACTGATATCTAAATTAATGGTCTCCTTGGGGAGTCATCCAAAGGCCACGGGCGTTTGGGAGAAAAGATTCTTGGAAAAAGGCTTCATCATCAGAACATGTGCTCATTAGTAATCCCATCTTAGCCATCCAGAAAGAGAGAGAGGTACACTAAGGAATACATGGACAAGGTCATATACTTATCATGTTGAAGAGGCATTTACTTTACAGTCTCTCCAAATGGAGATGAAAGTGGTAGACAGTGGGAAGGAAATGAGGAATCAGCCGTCGGTGTGAGGAGCAGAAGCACAGGTAATAAGGTAAAGGACATAGATAGTTCAAAGAAAGTCTAAAAGCCAGACAAAAGAAAGATTCTCAGCAAGTTAGACTCCCTCTGTCTCCTTCAGGCTCACTCTGCGCAGGAAGTCATTAAAGAGTAAGCCAATAAAGCTGTGTCAGATATATTGTTTCCCCGTCCTCCACAAGGATATAAAATATTAGCCTCCCATTCTCATCAGACACGGGGATCAACATTTTACATGCTCACAATGTCCTCCTTTGGAGTTCAGAGAGTTTACTGAAGTTATCAACTGTCTTGTTGTTGGTTTTAAACATAATTGTTTCCGGTTGTATTGAACATGACTCATATGAAAGCGGAGTTCTGAGTAACACAAAGGTTTGAAATGTGGGAATTTTCATCTGAAAAAGTCTGCAACTACAGCATTGAAGTGAAGAACAATTCATTCGATTCAGGAATGATTCTGATTCTTCTTATTTTTGTTGCATCAACCAAATGTTGGCCACTCGGGGCCCATAAATGTCTCGAGAAGCTGACAGGCACACATTTCATGTCCTAACGTATAAGGTTTTAGGTAGGAGCGATTAGCTGGTGAACATAGTTAAGCATTTAGCAGCTGAAGAAACAGATATTTCCTCTCAGGAGTTGGTAGAGCCCAAAACAGAGCTAGATATCGTATATTGGGTTTAGTCGCCAGAAATATGAATACAAATAAATGCTAACATTGCTACATATTTGCTGGATGTGTGTGGAAGTGGACAACCTTTTATAACACATGTCATTCTTGTGTTTAACTCAGTTTCTGCTATTCCCTAGTGGCCCTAATCAAAAAATTAAAAAAAACAACATTTTTTTCTATGTTAAGAAAGAAAGAAAAAACAACATTTTATGCTCAGTGTTTGAGTGCAAGTGAGTGGGTGCAGTTCAACCCTGCTGCCCCCACAAGGGAAGTGCTACATGTTCAGTATTTAACATTTTATTTCTTGGGCAAAGAAAGAGGCTAGTTTGGAGGGAAAATAAGCAGCCCCTGTTGCTTTTTCTGTTGATAAGACCCTTCCAAAATAAATATGCAACATGTTAATAATAGAGCAAGAAGAGAATGTGTTATTCTAGATAGATAGATAGATAGATAGAATAGCCAGTGAATGGTAGGAAAAGGAAGGAGCAATAAAACATGATGGAGGTATAGAAATGGAGAAAGAAGGGGTGAGGAGACGAGGTTAATCCAAACAGACCTGTGCCAGGTTATTTTTACGACAGTCCCATCAGCCATTATCTGCCTGCTCTGTTATGGTTAAGGGTAAATACAGACCTGGGCAATACCAAGGAGGGGTGGATTTGTGTGTGCGTGACTGGTTTTTGAGTCTGTGGAGTAATGTGTAGTTTCCTTCTCTCTGGCTCTCCTCCACTGCAGCAGCCAGGGAAGATAACCACAACAGTTTATTCCATTTCATCAGACGATCTTCTGGCCATTTTAGCCCTAATGGACACAGAGCAGAACTCGCCGTTTTATCTTCTTGCTCAATAAAAATCTCAGGGCCAGTCTGTTCATGAGACTCTCTGTCTCTGAGCTAAATAAATATCTGTATATCCACTGAGCTGGTGAGAGGAGTCTGTGTTTGTGATAAGTGAAGCAGAGGGGAATATTCAAGGGGAAATTTGTGTGTGAAAGAGAAAGAGAGGGCTTGTCACATGATATCATGATATCTGGCATGAGATTTGTCTGACTGTAAGCTCTCCAAACACCTGTGTTTAAGGCGTGTAGTGAAGAAAAACGAGGGGTTTAAACTTAGACATACAGAGAAATTAATCTGTGTGTGCGCGTTTATGCATGTGTATGAATGTGTCTGAAAGATGTAATGTTATATATTTAAAGGCCCTACACTGTTTTTATCATTCAGTGCTTATTTACACATGCATTTCGGTGTTGCATGTGCGACTATTGACAGGATTTTAGTTTACACACACACACCTGCCACCTCAAGGCAAGCCAACAAGCATGTGTTGAGGCGAGTGTGTCTTCTCTCACTCCATCTGGCCATGTGAGTGAGCAGAGAGGAGCAGAGGTGACGCTGAGTTTGGAGCTGCAGAGAAATGATCTGCAAGGTTTATTATCTTTAATTAGCATCCAAGGGGAAAGAGATAGATAAGGACCACCATTTCGCTGATAGATCTTCTCTGTGTATTTTCTCCAAACCGTGAAGAAAGAGTTTAGTTTAAAAAAAAAAAAAAAAAGAGTGAGACATCATCAGTCCTGGAAAAGTCCACATGCCTCCAGATATACCTACCTTTATTTTTATTTTAACATGGATAGCTACACTCAGTGCTAGAAGAAATATTTAAATCCTTTCCTTAAGTAAATTTTTAATATATTCAGTTAAAAGTGATACATTCAAAACCTGCAACGACACATGAACAATACAAGATCATCATCACAATACTGTCCTGTTTTTTCCCAGTTGATCTAAAATGGGGTTTGAATAGTTATCTTTTTTATCAATATTATTTTTCTTATTTAACTTACAGAACATTACAACTAAACTGTTGCATTACTTTTTGTTAACACTGTAATTTTACAACAGCACATATGAAGTCACAGTATGGCTGTCATTTTGCTATAATTTACTGTAAAAATGTCACAATAACTTGATATGAAAATAACGCAACAACTAGCCAGTAATTTCTTATTTAGGTATCAACAACATAGACAACATTCATCAACATATATGCCAACAATGAAAGATGTTAATAAACAGTGAATATGATGATGAAACTGTAAGAGTAACACAAACACACACAAACAAACACACACATGCACTTCTCACCTCTTAAGATGCAGCCTGCTGCTGTCAAATAAATAAAAAGAAAGTAAACACAAATCAAACAGCTGGACAACAGCTGATACACCACAGCGACAGCGATGGTGTGTGTCTAAGCAAGGCAGAAAAGAAAATGAGATTCATACACACAAATGTATAACATATGTGTGTGAGGTGTGTTTGTGCCTGTGTGTTTCAGAAGCAACAGCATGTCTTTGGAATATGATACTAAATGATGGCATAGCTTCTATTGGGGCCACCTCGCATCCATAAACAACTCAATAATCCTCTAAGAAAAAAGGAGGAAGGTAGCAAGAGTGAAAGACAGTTATTCATAAACATAAAAAATAAAGGGATTCATTAGACAGAACTAGATTTATTCACAGTGGAGGACAGAATCATAAAAAACAGGGATTAGTTAGATGATGTTTGGTGTCAGTATTATCTAAAAAATCAAAATTTGTTGATATTAAATGACTAAAATCACATTCAAATGGCTGTGTTACCTTCGTGTTAACTTCTGCTGAAAATTTTTTTGAATGACTATGTTGAACACAGTTGCAATGTTGCTTCTTATGAATGCTGATAGTTCTAATACAAACGCCAGACAATCTGGCTGTAATATAGTACAAATATTTGTGTTGAGTTTTCTCATGTCATTGGAGAAATATGCAAGAGCATGCACTTGCACTCTGTATTAGCATTTAGCATGCTAATTCAAAAATTATATGCAATAGGCAGCATTTAGCAGAGAGGTCAGCAGACATCTGTTTGTGATTACGCCATAAAGGTAAGGTGCTGTTGTGTCTGTCTTCTGCTACTAAGTGGACCTGTCTGTTAGCTGCACCGGAGTTTGGGTCACACACACAAACAAACACTTGCACACACTAATGAGCTAATATGCACACACACTTGTCTGCTTCCTGTCTTGGGACTTGGGGTTCAGAGGATCTTAAGGGTCTCTTGAGATTTGATGTTGGATGCTTGTGTGTGTGTGAGGGGCTTTTTTTTTTTTTTTTTATCACAACTCACATCTCACCTATTTGTCATCTCCTGTTAGCCTCCGGTAGCATTATGTCTGCATCTCAGGGGAGAACTGACACACACAACAACAGATTAGTTTGAAATGAGATGATGCTGCTAAGGTCAGCTATGCCTTAATCTTCCATACACACACGCAGGCACACACACACCATCACAAAGCACAAGTCCTTAAAGGGGAAGTGCTGTTTTTTTTTTAAAAATTGGACCTTATTTCTGGGATAAAATACTGCCATTTACTCCCCCATTTCACTTTGGAGTATTTGGAATATTTCTGACGATTTGGGATTTGATAATATCCATTTAACAGGAGTGAATGGAACACAGAAATGCAGCCAGTAAATGATACAAACTTGCCCATTTCTCAAATAACAGACATTTAAGAGAATAATAGTGTAGTCCTTTAATCTTATTAAACGTCAGTCATTTGAGAAATGGTCAAGTTTGTGTCATTTACTGACTGCATTTTAATGCCTGCTTCACTCCTGTTAAATGGATATCATCAAATCCAAATTCAGTGGAAATACTCCAAATGACTCCAGAGTGATAAGGGTGAGTAAATGGCAGTATTTATCCCAAAAATAAGGTCCAATTTGTTTAAAATGGCACTTCCCCTTTAACAGCTAAACATGTTCACTTTTTCATTTCAGAATTTCTTTCTTTGTCTTTAGTTTTTGTTTCACTTTTCTGCCATACAAACTAAAAAGTGGCTTTTTATGTTTATATTATATGAGATTTGTTGTTATATTTTCTATGCCTGGCTTTCTGTGGGTGTGCAGTGTGTGTAAAAGATTATACATGTATAAGTCAAATGTTTTTACAGGTTCCCTCCCCAGTACATCAGGCCCACTCCTAGAGGAGGGGAGTATCAGCAGAGTAGCCCAGGAGGAGCCTCGATGCTGGGCCTGGTGGGGGCGGCGGCTCCCTGTGGGACCTGGAGGGAGATTGTAGGCTGGAGGGGAAGCAGCTAAGGGAGGGGGAAAACAGAGGTTTCCCTGCATTTGGGGAAGGCAACACGCTGCTGGCTATCAGCAGTCCTGGATGGTCTATCCGGAGATATCGGCAGGTTATGTGGGTGTATCTTACTCAAGCCTGGAGTTTGTTCCTGTAGACAAGAGCAGGCTAACACCCCCTCCACAGAGACACATACAAAGAAATACATATATGCAAAACACACACACACACTATTCACAGCGGTGTCTTTAGGGAATGCTTCTATCTGGGGTTTGATAAGAGTGCATAGTGAGCTACAGTAATTACCACTGAATGCCACAGAAAGTCATAGATAATCATTGTGTGTGTGTGTGTGTATCAGTGGTCTGTTTGTGAGCGTGCAACTATGAGCTAACCGTCCCACTGAGACAGAGGAGATATGATGTGGTGAGATCATTTCATCTGCAAGGGAAAGGAAAATGTTCATGCTTCAAAACAAAATAAAAGTGTTGCACCGCAAACATTTGAAAGGAGTGAAAATGTTGATAATAAATATAATACAGAATGCTCCACAAACTCATTTTCTCCGCATTGGTAACTACGCAGGAATGTGTGCACCTTATTTAACGCGTTGCACAAATTTCCACATATATAAACACACACACACCTGTCGCTCCCCCCTTGAGTAATGAGGAGGAAGAGGATCAAAGCACAGAACCTGATCCAGCCAATAAGAGCGCAGCTCTGTTTATCATCCCTCTCCATCATCACCCTCCATGTTAACAACAGCCTGAGTAATCAGGTGTGAATAATAGCAGTGACGGTCTAGCATTACATCACTAATTAGGTGTGTGTAATGATAATCCTGACATTATAAGACATTAAATCCTCCTTCATTTAAATGATTTCTGGATAAGCTGTAACTTGGATACAATTTATTCACTTGAGTCATCTGTGCAATCCTTTCAATATTAAATCTTAAATAATATTCTCTAAAAGTAGAGTTGAATCACTGTAACGTGTGTTGAGAAGCTCCACCATTAAAATTGCAGCGCTGCAAACATTATATCAGAAATCTTATGATCTCAGTTTTAACAAGCTTCACAATGTAAACCTGATTTTACAGAACTACGTAGCCTTGTTATTGGTTTATGTTGAATTGAAATGTTTAATTCTGATTATGAACAGTTTTATTCATAGTACTTTATTGTATTACACTATATTTTTCATATTTTTAAATATATTTATACTTTTACACACTATAAGGACCAAGGCTATTATGCTGAATTTAGAGTTTAAAGGGAGCAAACAACTTTTTTGTTTTGTAAAGATGTAGAGTACTAATGTCTACCTGAGCAGAGAGTGGGGTTGCTCTCCCTCTGAATTTATCTGTGTTTTGTTTACAGTGCATGGAAGTATTTCTGTGCCTCGCTGGCTGGCTAATCTCTGCTGCTCTGCACTGTCCAAGCAGTTACAAGTGATAGCGCCATCCAAACCGATGCTGTTGTTGTGGAAGCGTAGCGCCCACCCACCTGTGCTCCCCAGGTGAACACTATTAGCTGAGTCAGCAGTTGTGGAGGCAATAGAGAGGATCTGAATTCCATATAGAGAACCATCAAAAATGAAAATGAGTTATAACACACACAAAGTTTGATGCAGGTTTTACTCACGATATAATTGCACATACTAGCTGATGCTGCACAACCTTTTTTGCAAAGTTCATATTTTTTCTTTCATAAGATAAGTTATACCTTTATTCATCCCACCAATGTGGGAATTTAAAGTGTTACATTAGCAAGCGGATAGTGAAACAACATAAGGGTCTATATAAAAAATAAGAAAAGTAAACAGTGACAGTGTTGAAATGTCTAGACAAACAGGAGTGCAGAAAACTACAGTATAAGTCAGTACTACACAATATAAATGAACAAAATGGAACAATGTTGAGACTGAAAACAGTGATATTGCACATTAATAAATTATTATTATTGCACAATGAGAGAGTCACAGTTTTTTTCTGTTTTTTATCCATAGTGGTGTGAGTGGTTATACAGTCTGACTACCCTCTGTGAGACACTGCAGTTGTCTGATCCAATTTTTCAAATTGCATTTATCTATTTTACACTTTGATTTATTGCTCAGCGTTTATTATGGATAGCAAATAGCATTGTACAGGGAAACATGTTTCCTTAATGCATGACAATAAACACTTTGAATGACTAACTAAGAGCCAAACAGTTATACATGTCACTTTGACTCAGTCTATAAAATCCAGGTATTAATGTTTAAACAGGATTAAGTGGGTGGCTGCATCTTGGCTGAAAAGCTTGTTTTTGCTCAACTGTTTTGACTCTATTTGTTTTGGCTAGACAGAGTTGACCAGACATCCAACAACAGAGAGTGGAGTCGGTAGTGGGGACAGTGGAGGCAGTGGGGGTCAAAGGAGGAGGAAGGGAAGGAGGAGCGGCTGCTGTGAAGGATTTAGTAGAGCGCTGGGAGTTCTGGTCTATTGGAGAATCAAACCACAAACACAAACTGTCCAAGTGTGTGAGATCGAAAAGTGTCCCTCTCTCTGTTTAGAAACTGTAAAGCCTCAATCACAGAGACAGAGACCAGACCTTTGACTCTGAAACCCAGCCCTGCCCTACTGCCCAGTGCTGACAAGTGAAGCACACACACACACACACACACACACACACACACACACACACACACACACACACACACACACTTTTTATCTGTGCATCTGATCACCAGGCCACAAGTCAAACCAGAGGTTGCAGCAGAGGTTAAAACGTGCCACACTGTAGCAGAGCACATGAATAGCCTCACACACAAACACACTCAAAGTACAGCTGCATCACATCTCACTTACTTCCGACAGGCCACTTTGGGCACTCTGCCAATTCAAGTTCAAGCCAATACAACTCGAGTAACGGTGTGTGTTTGTGTGCATGTGTGTAAATGTGTATTCTGAGTCCTGCCATCGATGCTGTTGAACAGTTCAGCCACACAGTTGGTCCAAAATGTTATTCATTTCTTTGGTTTCCCTGTAATCTGCAACATGTTACCATAGCAACTACTAGAAGTTCACTGAAGGTGTGTGCAGACAGATGCATTTTTGCACTGTCCACCATGTTGTTTGTGTTCATTTGCCCCAAGCAAACACTGCAAAAGGTAAAACATTTTGAGCTTGTCACAACATCGAGTTTTGCACTCCATCAAACCAGTACAAGTGTGAAAATGTCCACCATTAGCTTCTTTTATTCAGGCTAACACAACATCTTCAAGCACAGTGGCAAGGTTTGTTCTAGTCAACCCAGCTTGCTGTCTCTGTCATCTGATTGGTCGGTGAGGTGAGAAAAAAAATATTTAAGCAGCTAACATATCACAGTTTCTTCACATATGTCCTGGCCATCACATATACTATTAAAAAAAAACATTTACCACAGATGCACTGCAGATTATATGTGCTCACATTCCAGAGACCAATAGAGTCCAACTCCCTCACACCGTAAGGACAAGACTTCCAGGTCATTAACCGACACTGTGACAGAAAATCAGTCTTATTCTGGAGAATCACTGTCTGACTGGCCCCTCCGGATGTTCCTGTCACTGAATATCAAAGGATTGTAGTCTTTATGAAATATAATACGATATTTCCAGACCCATAAACATCTTCATAATTCTCTCTTATTGCCCAGTTTGTCCGACACATCCTTTCGCCCCTGACTTTCTCCACTCCCTGCTGTACTTTCTGCAACCTCTCTTTTAGCTATTCCACTTTGATTTTTCTGCTTTTTTTTTTAGAGGTACTTGAACTGAGGCGGAAACCAATTTGTGTGTGTGTGTGTGTGTGTGTGTGTGTGTTAGGGGAGTATGGCCGTGATAAGGGACAGGGAACTGGAGTGCTTAGACATAGATGGATGATGTTTTTCTCACCCCAAGCCTCACTCCCAGATTACAGTTTCTCATTCTGTTCTTCACAACCACCGAGCATCTACTTTCTTTCTTTTTTTCAGTTTTTATTTGCAGCAGAAAAAAATATAAATGGAATGTTTTGCCACAATATTTAGCAACAGATTACACTCCCTTTCTCTCACATCAGTCACATTGTTCCTCTTTGCACTGCATCGTCCCCATTCCCTTTTGAAAAATTGGGCGAGGAAAGAAGATAGGAAAGAAAAGTATTTTTTATGGAAGTGAAGAGAATATTCACTTAAAATTGCATTTGATACAGTAGAGGTCAAAGGGAATCTTAATCCTCATAACCAAGTTAAATATTGGTAATACAAGAGCACCCCTGATAACCTGATATCACAGCAGTAGCTTTAAGCATCAGCAAGCTTTTCCTTGTTTTCAATTCATTTTTTAATCCACTTTAAACTAAAGGAAAATTTCCCCCAACAATCCCTTTTAAGCAGATGTAGAGACCCATTTTACACTCTGAAGTAAACATTTTAATTTGAAAACACATCTATTTTATATGAGGAAAAAATGTTACTTATGATTTGATTTTTTTAGACATGCTTGTGGAAGCAATATCTATTAGAGTATTACATGTGAAGCTAGCATTAGCCATCGTTCCCATAACCATTTCACATGATCCACTGTTTTTTGACATTAATGCATTTAACAAAGGTGTTTGAGTGTGACACAGAGAGAAATGGTAATGACCCGAGGCATCAGGTGTCCCCCTCGGTGGCCTTGCGAGCAACATCTGGAACCCGTCCCTCCGTGGTGACATCACACTACCAGCCTAACCTTTGCCCACGAACCGGCTAATTAGCAGCATGTCCCTCCATAACTGCCAGGGTCCCCTCCTTTTTCTCTCTCTCTGCATCTTTCTCACTAACCCCCCTGTCCACCTGTTGCCTCATGTCACTGTGTGGCTCCGAGTGGGAAAAAAGGGGGGTTTCATAAACACTCAGCATACATATTTTTACCATTCTTATGAAGAGCCGTTAGCCTTTGCAATTATTTCATCAGGGACTGTGTTTTATTGATGCACACAGGAGGGGGGAAGAATAGCTGTGCTCTGTTTTGTGAGCTATTTTAGTTCATCTTCCTCTCCCAGTCTCAGAGGTGATCATCAATCTAACAGACTCTATTATTACTTTTCCACAAAGTGCTTTGATTTCCAGCCCACCCAGGAGATTAAGCCCCCCTCCTTCCTCTCCTTCCTCTCCCTCACCTATCTCTTCTCTTTCTATCTGATCCTTTCAGACAGGCTTTTTTCCCAAAATGTGTTCCCCTCTTTCAGATTTGTGATACCCATTTTTTTGTACGATATCACTTATTTCCAACTGGATCCAAATTGCAGCTCCAGATCAACTGTGTCTCTGTCAGTTCTGGTGGCTAAAACGTCTGGTGGTTCACTGTGATGCCGGAAGCAAAGGGGCTAAAGGTCAGCTCTCAGGAGACACACCGCTTATCCTCGCACACGCCTCAGCTGTGCAGCTAAAGGCGCTGTGTTCACACACACACACACACACACACACACACACACTTACATTTGTGCATCCCAACAAGAAAGATCTACACAGAGCACATTTCCATTCAAAGGAAGTTGGTAACATGTGAATGACTATATGACCCTACTGTTTGCCCTCTTAAAGCTGCTCCAGAGACTTTGCTGTCTGGACTTGGCCCTGAGTGGACCAGCGCATGGAGCATCGGTGTGGAATGATGTGGAAGGCCAAACAGGGGATTGAGGGTGCCGGGTATCCATTACATCAGAGGGGACTAAGGCGCCAGTTTGCCATTTGAGACTTGACACCCCCTTGTCCTTGCATTTTATCCTGTTAACTGGCAAGATGTGCTGAAAGTTACGTGGGCCCTGTGAGACCAAATACATGGCATTTTAATTGTAAGGTAAAATCTACACCATTATGTTCGAATTGAATGGATTTATTTATGTTTTATTGAAAAGTAAAACTGACAGTTTTTGCATTATTTTAGATTTATAACTTTGGGTTTAAGGCAAACACAACCTCTTTAAGAAAACAAAATCTTCAAATTTAGCGATTTTTCCCTTAATTTCTTTAGTGGTTAGAATACACATTGTTGGGCCAATTACATTTAGATGATACCTAAGTTGGCCAAAGTTAGATTTTTTTTCTTTAGGTTTTAAATTGACTTTGACGGACCTATCACTTCAATCTATCACTTTTTTCATTATTATTGTATTATTTGTATCAACTTTTCAGTCAGGATGGACAAAGGTTATGTGTTATAATTACTAACTGAGTCTGCAGGTATATCTTTCCATTAGGCCCTTTATGTAGTTAAGTGAAAAGACAAGGCTGCAGGCCTAATTTATATATCTTTTGGCAAATTCCCAATTAGAATAAAACCTTGATGAGTCAAATTGCTCTTTAAATGAACTTATATTGCGTATTTTACTGGGGAATCATCCAGGGTCCCTTGAGGTCCTGGAACCGTAGGGGACCAGCATGTTAGTTCAGCACCATGTCTCCTCCCAGCATGAGGTAACGCCCTCTGTAGCCATAAAAAGATATAAAGTCTGTTCCTCTCTTCACGCGCAGTGAGCAGTTGATGAACACATCTCCAAAAGTCTGTTCACCCTGTTCATTCTGTCTCCAGCCTCAGCTTCCTGCTCCCATGCTTTGAGTCAGCTCCAGTCAGAGACAGAGACAGTTCACCATGTCCACCGGGTCTCTCAGCGATGTTGACGACGAGCTCCTGGACGGCATCCTGAAGTTCGGCTCCTCCGGCAAAGACTCCAACGAGAGCACAGAGGAGAGCTCCAACTGCGAGGGCACTTGCGCAAATGACGCGCCGGGCAAGAAACGGAAGACGGCTTCCCGGAAAACGGCACCCAAGGGTGTGGCACAGCAGGAGGGCAAGCATGTGCAGAGGAACGCGGCCAATGCCCGGGAGAGAGCCAGGATGCGCGTCCTGTCCAAAGCCTTCTCCCGGCTGAAGACCACCTTACCCTGGGTACCAGCGGACACCAAGCTCTCCAAATTGGACACACTGCGCCTGGCGTCCAGCTACATCGCGCACCTCCGACAGATACTGGCCAACGACAAATACGAGAACGGATATATCCACCCTGTTAACCTGGTGAGACTGGGGGGTGGAGTGGAGGGCAGCTTAAAATGTATTTATATATAGAAAAAAAAAGTCTGAGGGACAGTTAAATTTAAGTTTAATAGGTAGGACCAAATTCTGTAAATTGTGGAAACTATATTTATGGTTTGTATAAATATATTTAAAATCACTGATTATTTGTAATTCAAGGATGCACTGGAATTAATAAGGTAGGTGAGATTTCACCCCGGGTGGCAAACTTGTAGGCCTCATATATGAGGTGATAGGTGCATGAGAGGGCAAATGCTATTTTTAAGGCTGTTTTAGGCAAAAGAAAATCGTGACTTAGAACAAGTTTCCCCCTTTATGAAGCTTAAATCTATACACAGATCATAAATTATCCCATGCATCTGAGAGCTGATGTACATCAACATTGGGCCTTAAAGTAGTAAATGAAAATAGCTTTAATAATTGTGCAAAATCTCATATCTCTAAAAACCATATGAAATATTCTATCGTGATATAGCAAAAACACTTTAAACTCTCTGTTGAGCTTGTATTCTAAATCGTGCATCACATAAACATCATGGTGGCTGCTATTCATGATCACCTGATTCTGCAGGTGAGTCTGGGTCTTAAATAGGCTACGTGATGAATTAATATTAGTCTTAATAGATTGCATTTCTCTCCGCAGACGTGGCCTTTCATGGTTGCAGGTAAACCAGAGAACGAACTGAAGGAGATGCTGAACACAACAAGGTTATGTGGAACAACGGCGTCGTGACGAAAGAGCGCGTTTTCTAAGGGGACGATGAATTTCCAAGAGAAACAGAAACACATGCAAGTCTCATCTCCGCAGACTTTGAGTGGGAATACCGCAGAGAGGGAATCCTCTCTCCTTCGTTCCCGTAAAGACAAGTTGAATTTTATTTAAATGCATTTTGTCACCTGCCGTTGTCTTTGCTGGTTCAAAGATAAACCGTTTTATTGCTTTTTTTTAAAATACTCTGCAGATGCATTTTTTTTACTCATGCAGGCCTATTTTGGCTGCTGCATTATGATGGATGGGTGTGCACATGAAAATTGTCTGGTGTCTAAAATGGTTGTATAGATTGTATATAAAACATATTTGGATCACTTTTTGCACCGTGTGTATACTGAATGTTTTATTCCATGTGTGGGCCAACGCCTTGACCTGTAACCCCTCTTATCACTGCACTCCTTCAGAATAGCAGAACCTGAGCACCACTGAAGCGTCAGTGCAGATAAGTCTCTCTCTGTTGTTTCTGAAAGATAACAGTAGACACGTTGTCATTACATAAACAAACTTTTGCCTTCAAAGATTATTTGGGACCCTAAAGCAGTTAGTGCTCTTGTAATTTAAACAAGTCAAATTAAGTTTATCTCCTTGCCAATTTCATTGATGAATGGTCTAATTTCATTTATACAAATATCACGTTAGGTCATGAATGAAGTTTTTTTTTTTTAATTTACTGCCAACATTAATATTATTTTTTTTTTTTTTAACCAATATCACCTCGAAATGAGGGTCAAAGAAGACTTTATTTGCTTTAGTTATTTATTGGTCTTAATTACATTTCGGCTTATTAAATGCCAGGCGCTCATAGATGCGATGCGCACTGATTGGTTAGACTATTAAATATTAAGCCAATCAGAAGTGAGGGGTGGAGCAGCGAGCTGTTGGAGCTCAGATGACATCATTTTTTTTAGACATTTTAAAAGTTATAGAAAACCTGCGGGCTGAGCTTTAATCCCGCCCAGAGCAGTTGTTTTAATTCGCTCGGGTTATGACCGCGATGTTTACATCATGTCGACAGTTATTTATGCAGTCTGACACGCGGCCTCTCTCTCTCTCTCTCTCTCTCTCTCTCTCTCTCAGGCCTGCTCCCTCTCAACAATGGTCAATGCATACATGTCATATGCAAAAAGCATTACCTGCAGAAATCATACATGCACACACAATAATAATAATTACAAAATAATAATAACAATAATAATAATACATTTATTGGTACAGCACCTGTACCAGCTAAAATTAAAAATAAATATTTTATACAATTTACTTTACAGATTTACGAGTTCACCTTCAGAACATTTGATAAGTTAATTAAAATGTCACATTGCTATAGATCTATGTGCAACAAAGGAAACTATGGCTTGATCATGAGTTAATAGCTTAAATGTTACAAGGTTACAGGTAGGACGGTGGGCAAAATATGACAAAAATGTAATTTTTTTTTACATAAATATAGTCCAATTTAGGTTAATCTTCCATCTATAGGAGCCAGGCTAAAACCATCCCAGTAGTGCAAAACTTAGAGATTGGAGATTGGCACCTATTGATGAATAAAAATATCAAACAAAAACAATGTTACTTAAAAAAAATCAGTGTTAGTCACTAATTATTATTATTTAATATCTCATTGTCCTGTGTGGTTTTACAAAATAATGCTAAATCAAGGTTCACTTACTAATTTCCCTCAATCTCATGGGCTTCACCTTGGGTGTCATCATGGCGATGTTTTGGGGATATATAATTTGCACTTTTCAGGGATGAGCAGCAGCAGTTCACTTAACTTTACCCATGTGAACAAGACAATATGAAGTACCCTCTGACAGGAACAATAAGGTTGAGTGGTGCAGTAATAAAAGAGTCCCACTGACATCTCTTCAAGGACCCTCACCTAATACATCAGCGGCGGCGTGGCAGGGGCCTCGCCGCCACCTCAAAGGGACCACCGTGGAGAAAATAAACTTGGCCGCCTCTCTCCTGGGGCCAGCTGCACAGAGCGAGAGAGGAAGAGAGATAGAGGAGGGAGGGTCTGCATGAGAGCTAGGCAGGGATTCCCATACTTGCTAATTGTTTTGTTGGACGGCTGCCCAAACTGGGATGTGAAAAAGGTTCTCGGACTGAGGGGAGGAAAGAAATCACAGCTGATCCCATCATGTGATTTCTTTCATCTACCATCAGATCACTGAATACTGGCATGACTGCTTTTCAGGGGTGCAGTGTAACAGTGAAAACTATAACCAACCGTTTATACTGTGCATTCCAACATGTCTCTCTGCCTATACATAACTATTGGATATAAACCAATGGAGGAACATATACTGCTGGCTTATGATTTCTTTGATATACACCTCTGCAAAATCCTCCAATGTTGTGTCAATATATTATTCTGTACATGTCATGTACCATCCCAAAACCATAACACGGCCATGTTTGCATGTAGCATCCTAAGACTGCCATCTTCTGGTCAAAATATAAGGTGTTTTTGGGGACACTTTTGGACCTGAGATCCACCTTCAGACACACACTAGTGTGTATTTTCATAAATTAGCTTCAGAAAATTCATTGAAAAATTGCAAAACCACACAAAAAAAATGAAGAATATGTGTTTATTTCAATGATTGTAATGATGCACTGACAACTGCAGCATATTGTAAATGATTTACATTGGGTCAACTTTTTTATTCATATATTTTGACAGATCTGTTCGAGTTGTAATAGATTGGCATCACACATTGAAAAGCAAGAAACCACTAAATGTGCTGTGATTGTTGAAATTATCAAAGACTGCATGCTCTTCTGGGAGGACCAAATGCAACTCATCACCGACATTTAGCTCCAGAATAACAGCGTTTGACAGGTACTCAAAATGAACAGTATACCTGGACTGCAAATTAAATAATATGAACCTCCCATTATGAAATAGTTTCACTCCCATTTGGCCTTCTGTTGTATGGCCGCATATTGTAAATCGGAAACAATACACTCCTTTCACTGGTGCAGTGAAGAAGCCAGTGGTAGGACTGTAGGCGTTACCAATATTGGTGAAGACCTTGCTGAACTTTAGGACTATTTCAATGTTGTAAGGCCCCACAGCTCCAGAGTCTGTCAAAGCAGCATAAAATGCCACCTTTGCACTCTTATTGATAAGAGTATCCACTCTGCTCTCGGTAGCATTCATCCTGTCAGACGTTAACTCAGCATCTCGAGCTGTGTTCTGAGCCTGCAAGTCATCCATCCTGTATTTTAAAAGCTGCAGATCACTGCCACCGACTGCCACTTTGGCTTCTATGGACAAAATCTCAGCTGCCTGGTTTTCAAGATCCACCCTCAGCTCCCTGTTTGTTTTCTTCAGTTCTTCCACTTGTTTTTCTCTGGCTCCCAGTCTTTGTTCTGTGACAGCATGAGCTCTCTTCAGCTTCTCTAAGCTGGTTTTAGTAAGGAGGAGCTCCATCTTTAGCTCATCTGCCTGCATCTGTGCCTCCTTCATCCTGGCTTCCACAGTCCTCAGCTCCCCTTTCTGCTCCACCACCATGTCCCTCAGCATCCTCACCTCCGTCCAGATGTCAGGGACAGTGTTGGTTTGGTCATTGGGCTGATCAGCTGTGGCATCAGGGTCAAGAGGTTACTTTCTGTTAGGCACAAGATCTTGGACTTTGATCACCAGTCCTTTGCTTGCTCTCACCTCAAGAGTGTCGGAAACCAAAAGGCAGGGCAGCAAAAATATCACATATAAAACTGCCATCATTGATGTCTCATCAGGGAAAATGGAGATGTATGCATAGAGCCCAGTAATCTTTTATAAGCAAAGCACATAGCTGACGTCATGGATGCTGCAGCAGGTGTTTTTGTTTTGTTTGGCCATCTCTCTCTGATTAAAAAAGTAAAGGTGGCGTGGCACAAAGACACATCTAAGCTGGTCTACAAGGTCATGTGAGGAATACCAGATGGTGCTTCGTTAAGGATGGGTGTTATGGTGTGGATGTTTGGGGATTTTCGATAAATTAATGGAATAGATAAATAACTTTTTTTAATTGAATCAACTGTATAATTTTATTCAACATGAATAAGTCATCCTCACAGAGCCACTTTTCTACAGTAGTCCACAACGGACAAAGCACACAGCTAGAGAGCCATCATATCTTTATGTTACCGAAAAGCAACGCAGTTCACCGTCATGCGTGTGAAACTGTAACAACGTGAGCTGCAAATTGTTGACCTGCAGTTACAGTTGTGTTATTACGGTATGGATGACCTGTGAGCAAAGTGAACAGCGTTACCGTGGTTTTTCCTTTGAGAGCTGACATTACTGCAGTCCTGGAAAGGGACAAGTGAGTCTGCAGCTACACCACTAGATGCCACCAAATCACACACACTGTACCTTTAATGCTCACACCTGTATACATCTATACTTATGGCTTTGGTGTCTGTATAGAGGAAGTGTTCATGTTGTTCATGCAAATGTATGAAACATGCATGATTAGATTGCATTTTATTTGTATATTCTGTGTCTGAAAATAATTACATAATAAAATCTACTAGCACCATGTGGGCTTTCTCCCATGCATCTCTCTATCAATATGTGTGACAGATTGTGATGTTTAATTAGAGGTAGTGCCAAATGTCAAAACATGCTGCTGCTCTCAGGACTAAGGTCAGCACAAGTGTTCGCTCTGTGGAAGAAGAAGCTAACCCAGCCCCAATGTCTCTATTTTATGTATGTCTAGACTCTAGGGGAATATCATTACCATTTCTAAGACAATACATTCTTTACTTTTGATATTACATGATCAAAGAAGAAGAACAATTCCTTTTTAATCCCTCAATAGGGAAATTACAATATTCCTTGCTCAAGGACACCTCATCAGAGGTGGAAATGGCACTTCTCCAGCTCCCAGTCGACTCTCCAGACCTGAACCAGCCTTAACAAGTCACTACAGACTGACATACTGCCAAAACAACCAAAATTATGTCTTTAAAGATAAAATACAATTATTGTTGTTATTCATGAATTTTCAAATTTACTGTTTTACAAAAACACACACATTATTATTTTTGATTAATCAAAATTAATCAAATTACAGTTATTTACCTGAACAGAAAAATGTGTTTTAGTGGTTGTTTATTATTCTTGATTAATTTGACTCAGAGAATTCCAGTGTTCTGATGCAAATTTTTGTATAAACTGGTGAAATCAGTCAGAAATTCCTCACTCCTGTTAAAATGGTGAAGTTTAGGGAACTCAGTGAGAAGAAGGGAGTCTCAGTTAAAGCTGTTTGTAATGCTGGAAGGACAAATAGATGGTCTATATAAGTAGAAAATGTGATTCAAATACATTTCAGGAAACTACAAACAGTATCTATTTAAACCAGCAGGTAGCAGCAGAGGACGCTCTACGATGAAAGTTTGCAAGAAATAGAGGGGAGGGAGAAGTGAGAAATAAAGATGCATTGCATGGATCTTTGAGGACTTAGGGACATTGCAAGATGATGACAGGGTCAGTGTTGCAGCGCAGTGAGGAAGCATCTGAGTAGAAACACGGTCATCACATGCATTTAAAAAATGGCCAGATATACCAACATGACTGAGGATAGGGAACAGCTGGTAGTGGTGTCAGTTTGTTTCAGATGGTATGGCAGCCTGGGCAGCCTGGCACTGCAGCCACCAGAGCAGAGGAGATGCCAGAGATAGCAGAGGCCTACCCAGATCACCTACCCATGTTTATTGGCATGCTCACACTGTGTGTGTGTGTGTGTGTGTGTGTGAGAGAGAGAGAGAGAGAGAGATATTGTTGGCATTGGTTTATGCTTATTAAAGGAGCACAGCAGGTGTCATGAGGCTTCTGGCCTTTACGTCACTGCTGCAGTAAACTATCTGTCTTTATTTCTTTAATTCTTTTTGTTGCCTTTTGCCCCCCTTTAAAGAGGAAGTTCTGTTTTTTTTTACAAATTGGACCTTATTTCTGGGATAAAATACTGTCATTTACTCATCCATTTCACATCAGAGTCATTTGGAGTATTTCCAACGATTTTGGATTTGATGATATCCATTTAGCAATAGTGAATGGAGCACAGAAATGCAGCCAATAAATGACACAAACTTGACCATTTCTCAAATAACACACGTTTAATAAGATGGGCTACACTATTACTGTTCTCATTTTAGTTCAAAGTTGAGAAATGTTTGTGTCATTTACTGGCTACATTTCAGAGCCCCATTCACTCCTGTTAAATCATCAAATCTAAAATTGTTGAAAATACTCCAAATGACTCCAAAGTGAAATGGGTGAGTATTTTTTACTCCAGTATTATAGTATTTTACCATTATACTCACCATAGTAGTGTGAGAGACAAAGGATCAAAACAGCAGTTCATCATTGTATGCTTGTTCCAATACTCTGAAACTTAATTTGATTTAATATGTAGATGACAGAACATACAGTATATATAATAGAAAATGTTTCCTCTGTTTACTGCAGGTACTGTACTTGTTCTGCTTTTTGTGATTTATCACCAAGATGGCCAACAAAAGTACCACACAGTGTGAAGAGCAGAGAACATTTATCAAAATAATTTGTTAAAATAATAATAATAATGCCATGCAGTGTGGAAGAAGGAGTATTAGGACGTTTGACTTCCTTCCTGACATCACTTCACCAGGTGAAGCAAACTCGTTGTTCTTACTTCAGTTTACTATCAGTTTTTATTTAAAAGTTAATTGCTGAAAAGCTAAGCTAAGCTATCCTGGCTCCAGCTTCAGCGAGGTATGAATCATCTCATTTAACTCTTTGTAAAAAAGCTAATCTGTATAATTCCCAAACTATCAAACTGTTGTTATATTACCACAAACATTTGCCAAACAGTAATTGATTTGTATTTTTTTTTAATGTATTTTACAGAAAGTCATTTAGTCACAGAGACTGACAGGATCTATCCTGAGCTGCTGCAGAAACACGGCTGCTCTGTTCAGTCTAAGGGAACAAAAACCCAATCCTTATATTAAAGTGTTTATTATACACCAGAGAAAACATTAATATTTCATATAACTTGTGATGCATAAAACTGCCACTCATCACAGTCAGATCAAAGCTTAGAAAACATGACACACACATAGCTGTTAGGAGGACAAGTAGAACAGATGAATATCCATCACTGCTTCAGTGCTTTCAACCATTCTCCTCCTCCTGATCCATTATAAGTGAAATACTATAAATTTCACACTGAGATGTTTGTGTATCAAGCCTTGAAGTCGCACACAGATTTATGTAGCCTAAAGTACTTTACATCCAGCAGACTGTGAAGGAATTTGACCTGAACATGGTAGCTGTCAGCCGAGGCTTTGGTGATTACATTACAATAATTAAAATCACTAACATATATGGACTAATCTGCACCGAGCACAGGCGCTACTCTCACAAGGTTTGATTTGCAACTGCCCTTCTCACCTAAATGAAGTATTTATTTGATATTTGGTAGACTGAGGACAGATGTCAGCATCACTAAAACATGGTTGGCTGTTTGCACAGAGAACCACCGCAATTTTCCTCAGAGCCTTGAACTACTAAGCTTATATAATACAGTATTGCAATTGGATGGTTTAAGGCTTAGAGAGTGTTGATAGTCAGATGCAATTTGGGATCAAAGAGCATACAAAGGGTAAAAGAGGTCATGCTTACACACACACACACACACACACACACACACATAGCCATGCTATAAGAGCAGTGTTAGTAAAAGGAAGGGGCGCCTGACTAAATGATGTTTTCCCAGGTGGGCACAATTACCTGTATGGAGTGTGTGTGTGTGTGTTTCTGGGGGTGCATGCCCATAAGTATGTGTGTGTCTGTGTGTGCATAAGAATTATCCACATGTTGTTTTTAGAGGATTCGGGTCCATTACAATTAGGAAGACATGAATCAAAGTCAGACTCTCCACAGACCACTCGAGAACTGTCTGAGCTGAGCAACGGAGACGCAGACGGTGTCCTGACTCTTTATATAATATTAGCACTTAGAATAATACCATGCAGACAAGCATGATACCCAAGCAGCGTCCCCGGTTTATTGAACAAGTGGCTATTCATTCGTGGTTAGAGCAGAGGGAGCAGGAGGATGATGGGTCACTGCATAGGGGAGTAGAACACAAGCTCCCACTGTTGAGTCATGGAGTTTATGAGAAGCCGAGGCTAATCCTTGGCGAGTCTGTGTGTGTGTGTGTGCGTGTGCGTTTGACGAAAATCCATGTGCCACTATGTTTGTGTGGAGGCATACAGGTTGGGCAGGTTTTCAGTGAAGGACTGATACAAACACCTGCTTTAGTGCTGATCAAATTGAAGCAGTGAGTGCGTGCACGCGGCCTTGTGTGTGCATATTTAAACTGGTGACCACACGTCTCATTATAAGCAGAAATCACTTACAGGTGACATTGTTTATTTGATCTCAATTAAGCCTCCGCCTCTCCCCACAGGAACATCTGAACAAGACTTGAAGAAAAAAGAAAAATCCCCTTTTATTAATCCTAAACAATGTTCCAATGTTTGTGGTGATGAAGAAGAAGAGGAAGAATGGAAAAAAAATAAATAAATTTGTGCCCAACCTGATCTGAAGGCTCTATCAACGTGCCATTTTTGTCCACCAAAGCAGGAACACCTCAGAATACCGAGCACACATGGGCTCAATTATTATCCCAAGGAATTCCTTAAAACGTAAAGTCGGCAATAAGGAAAATATTCCTCTAATCTGGGGTCTTCCTCAAGCTGGGTGTGAAGGAAATTTAGGGGGTCCCCATTTTAATTGGGTCCAGACTCGACCACCCTATTGAAACAGGGTCGGGACAGTTTTTTTTAGAGGGGTTATTTTGTTCGAGGAAAAAAAAGGGACTATTTTGGTTGTGCGTGAATAAATGTCAGATTTTTCAGAGGGGGTTTCTGCAAACCAGATCAGACTGCCCTGGTGTTATAGGAAGCAGATGGACAAGAGCAAGGAAAGAAAACAGCAAGTCCCACAAGAGGGAAAGAGAGAAGTTCACAGTGGAATACAGAAAGAACCAGAAAGACAGAAAAAAATGTGAAAATGAGGAGAAAAAACAAACAAACTGTTCATTAGTCATTGATTAAAACGTGTGATTGTAAGAATTAAACTACTGTGTATTGAACAGTAACAGTATAATCTGATCACCTTCTTACTTAATGAGTTTAGCATGCAAGGCCACAAGTTTGACACCATGAAAAACCACTAATCTCCACACACTCACATCCTTACACACACCTGTATTTTGACAGATTTATCTGGTGAGTGGAGTGACGCAACTCACAACAGCACTTCTCTTCCAGCGACAGCTCTGAGAGGAAAAGTTTAGATTTAGAGGGAGAGAAGAAAAGTGAGAGACTGGCAGATATGGAGAGAAGGAATGACATTAAATTTATCCACATCTGTATGGGGCTGGAATGACATCCCATCTTTTTAGTGGAAAAAAACATATGAAACAATGACACCACTTTGCCGTGCTGACAAACTAACTAAGGCTCAATTAATCAACATAAAAACTACCTGTGTCGAAAACTGTTTTGTTTAGGCGGTAAAAAAAACTGTAAAGAATGGCCTTGTTTTTGAGCCAATGCTTTTCTCCTTTCTAGTCACAGTCCATTTTTTGTGGCAACCAGAATTCTTAAAAGTTAAAACTAATTAAAAAAAACTCAAGGTGAAAGGTCAAACATTAAAAGCATGCACTGCTGTGGCTTCATTCACATTATAGCCGCATTTCTCTCACAATTTCCTGTCAGCTACATTTCGATATTTATAGCTGCCCACCATCTCCCTTAGCCTACCTCCTCTTTGCAGTTGTTGCAGAGATGATTTCAATTTAATCAGCCATAATATTATTTTTAAACATTCAATAACAAAAAAAAATCAACTTGCTGTGTCATCAGAAATATTTTTGCTTCTGTGAAATACTAATATAAATTAATTACGTGAATTTTTCACATTAAATTTCACTTTAGAGAAATTTGATGTGAAATCACAGGAGTTCAAAATAAAGGAAGCTATTGTAGCATATTAGCCGTGTCTATTTAGCGCCCTCTGTCGGAGCTCCACAAAAATGGTTTACACATAATAATGAGACAGGAAGTGATGGCACAAACGTCTTTTGAATAAACTATGTAAACTTATTATTAGCGACTGAGCTAACAAACTTGTTTTTTCCCCTTGTGACTGACTAGCAATTGTCTGGATGTCAACAAGCACCACCTACTTCCTAAAGAACAGTAGCTGAATTTTGCTGCATGCAATAATATACAGTATCATATCTGTAACGTGACTGTGCGGGTTTCTTTATCCACAAGATTACAGCCTATCCCAAATTAAGCTCAGTGTGGCATAAGAGAGAGAGAGAGAGAGAGAGCATGCTCACTAGACCCCACAAGTTGAGCTTCATCAGCATGTTAAGAGTGTGAAAAACACAACTCCCACCTACTCACCTATCTACTTCACCCTCACCCTCCGTCCCGTTCTTTCTCTCTGGATGCCATTTGTCCACCTTGGTACTCTGATGCCCTTCCGGAGAGCCGAGTATCGGCTTTCTTCCCCAGCGGCCCCCAGCTCCCTCCACCATGCATTTTTAATGGACACACTCGTGCAGCGGACAAATGATTTTTATTTTTGACAGGGGAGGGTTGGCTAAAGTTACATAGGGATGGGGAGCGAGAGAACGAACACGCGCCCAAGTGTGCACAATGAAGAGAGCGCACACACCATGGACACAACTAAGAAAGAAAGTCAACAACGGCCTCAAGATCCTCTAAGTGCTTAAAAACCAAAACTTTCCTAAAATTCATGTGGAAGCCTGATTAGACCATATATTCAGACACACACACAAGCACATACGCCACTTTCCAACATACAGTATATATCAATACAGCAATGGCCCTTGTGAGAACCAGGAAAATAGGCAAACATTAGCATATGATGGAAAATAGCAAAAACACAGATGATGCTTCTAAAGTACATCACCTATGGTGTCGCTGATGTACAAGCCAGGTCTGTGACATCATAGATTTTGTAAATAACACACAGCTGGGCCACTCTAAAGCTCAGAGCTGAGCCAGTCGTAGCTGCTCCACACTGCTGGAGGTCAGAGGTTTGCACAAACTCTGCTGTCGTATACATCGATTCACTCGACTGCTGCCGTCACTGAAACGTCCTCAGAAAGGATGGTTACTCAGGACTGCTGCAGATGCTGAGACTGCCCTCAACAGGCCTGTGGTTCGGGATGCCCAGGTTCCTGATCTCCAGTCAGCCACAACGGAGGCTCAGTCCGTCGCTCCACTGTGCGTATATGACCTCTATGGTAAGGATTAGGGAGTTTTTCCCCTTCTTCTTTAGATTAGGTCGACAGCGGCCTAGTTCCAGACACTGACTGTAACAAGACAGGCTACCACATCTATTGAAGGCCTACGTGTGTGTATGTGAGTGGGTGGGTGACATGTGACTTATTATGACTTATCATTTCTCTATTTTGCTGTACACATAAACACGTATATAAATATAAAGTTTTGCTATACACACACATGCACACACAAGCACGTACACTGGCCATAAAGTGGTTGATTAATTCACCTCTTATGTTGGGCTGAAGTCCAGGATGATGAAAGAGGCGAAAAGCCCACCGAGGCCTTCATTAAACCAGGATTAGAGCCAGTCTAAACCCATTAACTCTGGCTTAAAATCACTTTAATTCCAATCAAATCAGAATTAAAATTGACACAGTGTCACAATGTGTAGGATGCACAGGCAGCATGCTGTACTGTGTGTGTGTGTGTGTGTGTGTGTGTGTGTGTGTGTGTGGTGGTAACTTTACATTATAATCTCTCTTGTGCTGGCTTTCAGGGATAGGCGATATTACAGCGTAAACTATAGTATTACCAATAAAGACATATTGCTCTTAATATGAGTGGTAGGGAGGAGAGACAAAGAGATTAGATAAGACTAGACTAAATTACAGGAAATTACAGGAATCATTTAACATGTTAGAAAATATGCTTATTGGTTTTCTTTCCAAGAGTTTGATTACAAGATCGTCGCCACCAAGTCTAAAAAGGTACAGAATTACCTAAAAGATTTAACTATCTTCTTATCTTTGAATACGAATATTAAAAAAAATAACTCATATTTCCGTGCACAATGTGTGTTTACTGTATTCTAACACCTTTATGAAGACTTTGATTTTATTTGGAGATGAAACAACCTGTCAAAAAGCTAAAAACACTGCGTGCTTATTCCTATAACCAAATCCTGCTTAAAAGGAGAAGTAAACACAACTTAAGTAAATGTAATTTGTTACTTTCCACCTCTAGAGAGAGGAAATGATGGGGAAAGCAAAAACGTTAAGGCAGGTTAGCAGAAAGAGCATTCCCAGGTGTGACCACAGCATTCCCTCCATACACTTTAACAAACCGCTGTGTGTGTGCGTGTGTGTGTGTGTGTGCGTGTGTGTGTGTGTGTGTGTAGGTCTGAGGTTTGGAGCTCGTAGCCAAACTGGAGCTGGACTCGAGTCCTGCAGCCAATGACAACAAGTCTCTGACTCAAGAGTGCGTGCGCACACACACACACACACACACACACACACACACACTGACTTGGTTAAACACATTTGCACTCAGAGAGGTGACAAGTGATTTTCATTTGAACGGACGTATTTTTGAAAAATAGTTGATGAAAAAGTCACTTAATCTAGGGTGACAAAAAGTCTGAAATATCTTTATCAGCGCGCATTTGTCAAGAGTGAGTGAATGCGTGCAGCTATGAACGTATGTGAGGCCTTACAGTTTTTTTCCAGTTACTCACACACTAAGATGACATGGATAGCACAAATATTTAAACTGACACACAAAGAGCAAAACCTCATCTCAAATCTCCAAAACTTTAAACACATTCTGCTTTATTTTGCAACTGAACGCAGTTCTCTGCATAAGACACAACAATCTGACATAAAGTCGCATGTTTGTGATTTCAAAACGCTGCCATTTAAAATGACACTGCATGAGCTCAATGGCTAATATATGTGCCACCTGGACCACAGGTGAGCATCTTTTTTTCTTTTACAACAACAATGGAAGACATTGCAAGAGCTGAGGTTGCCATGGTGGACGAGGGGTTGTTGACCAGACCCAGCTGTCTGGAAGCTGGCAGGATGCTGTCTAATTATTTTGCTTTCCTCTTTATTTTTTATTTTTTTATTATTATTTTTTCTTTACATTTTTGCTGTACTTATATTTTTCAGCTTCTTGTTTTGTGAGCATATTTTAGTTCACTCCGGTGTAAATATATCTGTTACACTGACATGTTTGGTGTGAAAAGTTAAAAAAAAGAAGTATTTCAATAGCACGTGTGTGTATCTGCAAATATCTACAGTATGAACTATGTTAATAATATTATGGCAAAGCACTAAAGATGAGGGTGCTTTTCATTATGCCCAACAGTGTGCAGCTGGTTTGACAAAAATCTATAATATGAATGAAGTGCGTGCCGTCTGGTACAAAAGTTTGATCTTGGTTGCAGTGCTTCATTTTGCTGGATATATGGGGTATTTTGCAGTTTGGGTGTGTGGTTTGGTGAATTGTGTTAGTGTTTTCATAAAACCAGCTTAGATTGCAAAATTGTGTTGAAGCAATTGGAAAAAACTGTAAAGCTTTCCTGTCAGTATGTAAGGACATTAGCTCAGTTTAACATATTTCCCCTTCTCTTAATCCTCGCTGGCTGTCGTTTTAAGCTTCGATTTGGAGCCAGCAATGAAAGAGACTTGGCTTGATATCTGCTGAGTGTGTGCATCACAAATTCTATTTGCATGCCTAAATAGTTCAATTATATATGTGAATGAGTGTGTGTGTGTGTGTGTGTGTGTGTGTGTGTGTGTGTGTGTGTGTGTGTGTGTGTAATGTGAGCCTCTTTGTGACACAGCAGTTGGCAGATAGCAGGGACTAAGTTACCCAAGCTCCCCTGGGGCATCCACATTGTGGAGGGTTGTCTGGAGCACCGCAGTGGTATGTATAGGTGAGTGCATACAGACAGGAAACATGATGGTTCAGGGATGACAGGAAAGGAGGGATCACAGCCTGAGGCAGAAAAAGAGGTGAAATGAGAGAGAGAGAGAGAGAGAGAGAGCGAGAGAGAGAAAGAGGAGAAGATGATGAAAATGACAAAAGAATAGAAAGACAGGAATAAAATGAAACAGGAACCAATGAGAAAAATGAGTTTAAAAAATAAAAATATGAAAACAATGTCCTACTACTACATCAGCACTTTAGAATAATCAATATCAACGTAGTTTCAAACTTCTTATTAATGCATTTATTTATGTTCAACACCCAATGCGTCTTTTGATAATATGTGTTTTGAAGTAAAAGTAATGTATATTTTAATGGCAATGCTGCTCTTTTGAGCTGTACTTGATACTGTGGCTAAACACAGGAGCAGCTGCTGAATGTGACCAAACAGATGGCACAGGTACAATACTACAACACACACACACACACACACACACACTCGCCTGATGTCATGCATGTCACATGTACACACCCACCTGTCGGTGTAAGATATGAATGAAAAAGGATGAGATTTAATGGCTGTTTTACATACCCATTATGTGACTCCCTCTCTCCATCCTCTCCCCCTTCCCTCTCCATCTCCATCTCCCCCTCTCTCCGCCAGCTCCATTCAGCCCTGGCTTGTTGTTTGAATGAGAGGAGCGGACCACCCTGGGGAGAAATGGGGGGAGATCACATTACCTCCAAAAATGTAGAGGGCCTACAGAAAGGCCGTGAGACATCAGGGTGAGGGAGAGAGGGCTAGAAATAGGAGAGCACATGAAAGAGTGCATTAGTGAGGGGGGAGGGAGAGATTGATTGGGATGGAGAGATGAGGGATGGATAAAGAGAGGTGGAGGTGATAAAAAGAAGGGTTTTTTATTATAATGATGATGTATTCAGCATTGTATGTATTTACACCTGTTTTTTTTCTCTTTCTGATCTTTTTTTTTCTATATTTCTAACCTCGTTGTTTAAATTAAAATTATAATTTTATACAACCTGGTTTTGAATTTTGCTCTCAGTAATATATTGCACTAAATTTGCTGAAAATGTGACAACATTTCTCCACTAAAGTCACCCATATGGAAAAGAAAAAAAGAAAAAAATACTAAAAAGATATACTAAAATTCATGAATAGTGTATGATTTACTCTTGAGAGTGGCCACTTTTGCATTCTTTTCATTCAAAATAATAAAAAGAAGTATGAGGATTTTGTATGTATCATTTTAAAAAAATGAAACTTGTATGATTTGGGTATTTATCAGAATAGTATATGACAATAATGATACATACAATATCCTTATACCTCTTTTTATTATCTTGTATGAAAAAAATGCAAAAGTGGCCACTTTCAAGGGTAAATCATATACTATTCATGAATTTCAGTACATTTCTGTAATTATTTTTTTTCCGTCTTTTTTTCCGTATGGGCAGACGAGACAAAAAGCACAAGGTTAGCACATCATACTTGCTTTAATCCTATTTATCTTCTATGAATACAAAATGCAGTGATGCAAAGATTATGTTGAGCAATAATGATCATATTTGCAAAGTGGCTAAAGAAGAAGAAGAAGAAGAATTCCTTTATTAATCCCTCAATGAGGGAAATTACATTTTTTTTCACTCTGTTAGTATATATATACATATATTTTTCAGTTGCACATTACACACACAAGTCATGAAACGAACACATGCACATGCATTAGAGGAGAGGTGTCAGAGTGAGGGAGCTGCCCCTTATCCAGGCGCCCCGAGCAGTTGGGGGTTCGGTGCCTTGCTCAAGGGCAACCTCGGCAGTGCCCAGGAGGAGGAACTGGCACCTCTCCAGCTACCAGTCCACTCTCCACATTTTTGGTCCGACCTGGACTTGAACTGGCGACCCTCCGATTCCCAGCCCAAGTCACTACAGACTGAGCTACTGCCGCCCCAAAAGAACCAAATGTATCTGAACATTGACAAAAAATGTATTTCATTTGCTTCCTCCCACAGTATCCACTCTCACAGGAACCATCGTTGACTTGAATCATGAGCCATGACATTTTAAGTTTAATATAATATTAAAAATCTTCTGACTCTTAGCCCTTGTGATGGCCTCACCTGCTTCCACACAAATGTCAGTAAGGCTCCTGCTCACACCTCAGTTTTCAGTTTACACCTAACAGGTGTTAAGTGTGTTTTAAACTCATGAGATTCATCAGCAAACATAGCTTTTGTATCATATGTCATACTCAAATGATCAAGCATTTCTGCAGTAAATGTGTTCTAGTCATATGTATAAAGCATACATGTAGTTCTTCTTTCTTTGAGTTACCAGAGCTGCTGTTTGCTGCTGCTGTGGACATCTTGTCAGGCCAGATCAAAAGGTCACTCCTAAAACAGAACTCTTAAATACAGGAAGTGTCTTAATCAGAATGTACCAAGTGCACACCAAATCAGGGGGGTGATTGGGATTTCTACTTTAGATATTTTGTTTATTTCTTTAGACTATAATAGTTTATTTGGTGTTTTAGTCATGGTTAATTGCGAAACGCTGCTTGACAAATTTAATTTTAATTACAGTTTAGTTGGTGGAGTTTGTTTCAACAAGGGTCTGGATCAGGTAACATGACAGTAGGTGGTTGGGTGGTTAGCACTGTCACCTTTCTGTGTGGAGTTTGCATGTTCTCCCTGTGTCTGCGTGGGTCTAGCTTCCTCCAACCGTCCAAAAACATACATGGGGATTAGGTTAATTGGCTAATTTAAATTACCCGTAGGTCACAAACGGATA
This sequence comes from Synanceia verrucosa, assembly GCA_029721515.1. NCBI lineage: Eukaryota > Metazoa > Chordata > Actinopteri > Perciformes > Synanceiidae > Synanceia > Synanceia verrucosa. Next base: position 5,078,369 of record CM056570.1, read on the forward strand.
AATGAGAAATGCTCCTTTTAAGTCTGGCCTGAATGTGACTCATACATACATTTTTAAATCCTGCAAACCGCGAACCACACTGATCGTTATCGAGGGTATCTATTAGAGCTAATGTATACCTGTTGATTCAGCGAGGCAGACATATATTATTCATGTGTCAACTATCCTATGACTCAGCAACATAATTGTAGATGTGAAATTGAAGCTGAATGGAGGCTGATAATGGACAAGGCTTCTTGTCATTAACATACCAAGTCAAAATGTAGTGGATCATACAGCATTGCAGAATCCATTTCATGTCTCTCCCAGAGGTAAAAGCAGTCTTTACAGAGGCTGCAGTTTCTAATACAAGTCCATAAGAGGCGCTGTGAGTTCTTCCTATTGCCTTCATTGACATTTAATGATAATTATAACTCGGGTCACACCAGGGACAGATGCACATGCTCACTATCAACACACACACACACACACACACACTGCCTGGTTAAAAACATGAAGACATTAGCGGTAACTTGATGCTGAGTGAGTATTGATCTACTCTCAGGGGGCTTAGAGAGTGAGAGAACACTAGACAGCACTTTATCACAGCACTTGACCATCTAGACTGGCCACTATGTGTGTGTGTGTGTGTGTGTATGTTAGAGAAAGGAAGATGGAGCTTTAACAAAAGACTTTGTTATGAGGAGATATTTTGCAGAAGATCGAAAACCGTCAAACCTGTTGTTGAATTCCAGCCTTGCGCTTTATTCATTACTAAAAAGCAAACTTCCTTTTCCTACCTTCCTTCCTTCCTTCCTGCCTTTCCTCCTTCCTTCACCATCCCTCCCAACATCCTCCTGTGAGGTCCTGACTGACACATTCAATCTGCATCTATAACATTATACAGACCAGACTGAGTAGTAATCAGGCTGAGCGTGTGTGTGCGTGTGTGTGTGTGTGTGTGTGTGTGTGTGTGTGTGTGTGTGTGTGTGTGTGTGTGACCAATAGGGATTTCATGATTATGATTGCTGAGGACACGCGCTGCTCAAATTCTTCAATGATTGCCTCCGAACGAAACATAAATGCCAAACAAAACAATAAACCCTTCGAGGGAGCGAGAGAAATGACAACATCATATACTTGGAGTCTGTTGCTTGAAGATATCCAGACCACAATAACATGAGCAAAAAGTGACCAAAAGGGACCTGAAAACAAGGAGCAGATGGAAAATCCACCATATATAAGTGCATGTGTGTGTTTAAATGTGTGTGTGCTTGTATCTATATGTACATTGCTTTCATTTTGCTAATAATTGTGGTGTATTTGTATGGTGCTGTTAACACACAGCCCTCAGTAACCAGGTGAGGATACATATAGGTGCAGACAGAGTTACTGTATGTTTTATGTCTCAACCCTTCGGCCATTGACACATCTGTCTGTTTGTATTTTTTTTCTATTTGTCTCTTAACTTGATATCTGCTTACTGTTCTGGCAGAGCCACGTCGTCACTCTCCATCCAGATTCATTCAGATTTACTGTATGTAAAGCATGCTCACACATGCAAACACGTTGGTCTTGTCTTTTGACATAGTTCAAATCATTGCCACTGACTGTGACTGATTCCTTTTGTAGTGTTTCAGAGCAAAAGTAATTTCCATAAGGTTACAAAAACAATCCCCGGCCTTTGAAATTTCTCAGATTAATGTGTTTATTTCATCTGATTAGTAGAAAAACAGGACTTTCAGTAAAATAACATGTGACGTATCCCACTCAGTGGCTCCTTGGTTCTCTCTGGTCAACATGGAATGATTGATCGTTAAAAGGGGATTTTGAGAAAGAAGGAAAAAAAAGTTGGACACGCTTGTTCTCCGTCATTCCTTTGAGCTAAAGTAATGGTTTATACAGGAAGAATGATGATTTGTAGAGTGAGAAGTTTAAAAAACAACAGTTTTTTATTCCAAAAAGTGACATAAAAAAGTGAGGATAATTGCTCACTTGCATTCAAGTTAGCAGTCAGGGATCGATTTTAATTTAAACCCTATAAAGATGCCTTTACATATAAAATGATGCATTTATGCCTGGCTGACACATTCCCTTACATGCTTGAATTAAGTTACGAAAACATCCAAATGTAAAAATCTGATCAAAGTAAACTTTGCAAAATTGAATTTAAGAATAAATCTAGAGCGATTACTCAAGCTGACACTCCTCCAGCTCTCTGATCTCCAAGCTTCATTCGCCCCAAGAAAACTGCACTCAGAAACACTCCTCATGTAAAGCAAACCAAGAAATATAAATTGAATGAGATACACTTGTGCGCTCCTTTCTCCCCATATTTCCTCTCCTCTCTCGGCGTGCTTTCTTCACTCAGTATTTTTTTCTATTTTAATTTGGCCTCTCTATTTATTTTTCTTCATTCTTTCATTATTTGAAAAAACATAGCAGGCATTCCGGCTGTAATACCACCGAGATTTGGTATCAATGTGTGTGTGTGTGTGTGTCAGCAGTGAACACAGAGAGAGATGGCAGTACACTAGAGACGTTAGGCATTGCCTCATAGTGATTCATCCCTGTGCTATGTGTGCATGTATGCAGATATATCAATCACACAGGGGCATTATGGGAATACTGGAGAAGACTCATAATGAAGACACTTAGACTGGCTCAGAGCTGCATTTTCATTTGATTCATTTATCCAGTCATCAGTAGATCCATGTAGCTACAGACACCCTCCATGCATGACTGGTAGTTGCACCATAACACCATTTCCTTCATTGCACAACAGCTGAAAATCTCTCTGAGGAATTACTTAAAATCAGTATGACTTGATGTACATTTTGACTGATACTGAAGCACATTCACAAGTACTTCCATTTATATATCTAAATCATAAATTAAGAAAACATCTGTAGCCATCCTTCATAAATTCTTTTCCAGATATTTTGAGACCGGTTGCATTGCTCTAGCTCCTTCCTACATGAAGTTATGGTTAAAAATGCATATTTGACCTTGGTGACCTTGACCTTTTACTGATCTTGATCTTTGACTGAAACGATGACTTCTGGATTCCTATATTAGTATATTTACCAAATTAGGTGATGATTGGCTGAAAATTGTACACTCTAGAGCATTGAGAAGTATGCAAAACCCCCCATACATTACTATGGTGTGACCTTTCATTTGACCTTGATGACCTTGAATAGGATCTGATTGCCACTAAAAATTAATCAGTTTTAAGTTAGGCCACTTCTGACCAATCAATCCTGATTTGGTCAAAATCCGTCCATAAATTTTTTAGTTATTTTGCAAACCAACAAACCCTGGTGAAAACATAACCTCCTTGGTGGAGATAAACATTCAGCCATTCTATCACTCTGTCACAGTCAGCCTAAAACATACAGTGGATTATGTAACTGTACAAAAATAAAGTTGGTGGACTAATAACTTGTGCAGAGGAGTGACCAGCTACCTCTTAACATGGCAGCATATTTTGACATCTATTTACATGCAAACATGTGATATGATTATAATTATTATTATTTTAATACAGGAAAATATACATAATGTTACCCTTTAGTTGATTGTTTGCAATGTGTGCTTTCATTGCTGTGTGACGTCAGACAACCGGGATCTTTGTGAAGTTTCTCTGTTATTCTAGGTCGGAAATGTTGGAGTTCTGAGTTGTCTGGAACGCAGCATTTATTAAGAAAAAGCAGGTGGTTTATCTCTCCTTATAGGGTACTTATGTGTTTACTTTCCCTTACTTCAAATGTGAATGGTACTTACACTAGACTCTTCCCGTACTTTACTCCTTAGAGCAAATGGTACTTATGCTAGTCTCTTCCCGTTCTTTACACCTCAGGGCAAATGATACTTGTGCTAGTTTCTTCCCGTTCTTCACTATTTGAAAGATACCTCGTAGTCAACTTCCCCTGCTATGAGCAGTATTAAACCAGTAACAAGTGTCTGACTCCCAAAACAACTAAATATAACTTTCACCTGCTTTCCTGCGTGGTCGTAGCTGAGAGGAAGAGATGACGAGGAAATCGAAGAGATTCTCAGTTAAAACCTCTATTTAATGAGTGAGACGAATGTTGGGACAGATCTGAGTCTTGAGGCCTTGGGCGGTCCAAGAACCTCACACAAGGCTAAGTCCAATCCTTTTATAGCTTTTACAACTTTCACTTTCTAACTAGGCGTTGTCTTCAGGTCTTCGGGGTGTTGGATGTCATCAGTTCTTCTCTTCATTGGTTAATATTTGGTGCAAAAGGGCGTCCCGAGGCGGCACATTTTGGCCCTCCAAAGTGTTATTGTGTGCCCACCGGAGATATCTCCAGCCAGAGCAGATAAGGACACATTCCTGTACTCTGTGAATCTCTGTTCTTTGTCTGAAAACCATGAAACTACTTTTACACTATTCATTATGCATAATAAAGCATTTCAACATATTTATCAGAATAAAATAGTAAACCTCACAACTACTAAAACTGTATATGACTGAATACATCATAACGTGTGCGTATAATTAAAGCAAACCATAATTAGTAAAAATATCTGATTATAACAAACCATAACTAGTAAACATGTCTATGCTTAAAACAAATCATAAAATAGCACAAGCATGACCTCTCACATCTCAACGGGGCCTATCTATCATGTTAGGGAAAACAGAACCTCTTTTTCCCCGCTGTGTGAAACCTTCCTATCGTCTCCTGGAGATACATAACCACAATGAGCACAAATCTATTGGTTACAAAATGCTTAGGAATTGTACAGGCTGAATCAACAAGAGTCTGGAGACTCAGTAGGATGAGAATGATGTGACCTTAAAAAGAGAAATAAATTCCAGTCTGCAGCTTTTATGTGGAGCTGAAAAACCATCTTTTAAGCAACGCCTCTGGTTATATGATTTTTAAACTCAGGCTAATAAAAATATAGCTACAATCTAACAAAATGCATACACAAAATTCCAACACATTAGACCGGGTTCAACTTCCAAAAATACTGGATCCTACACTTCCCATGATGCATCTCTGTAGCATCTTGTGTTCCTCCCTCCTAAAAGTCTTAATGATGCAGAATGTTTATCTGGGCAGTCTTATCTTTACTGACAGTTCAGCTGGAAGAATTTTTGTATTTGCACGAAAATAAGGAAAGACTGTTTTTGTGAAAGTGTATTTTATGGTGTGTATGAGTGTTTTCCTATCCAGGTCAAAAAAAGATAGGATTCCTTGGTCATAGTCCAGATGGACTCTGATGTTTTGGGGAAATGAATCTTCAGATACAACTTTCACATAGTCATGTGGAGTAAGTTCACGGACAATGTCAGTGCAGGTGCACAAGTAGATGCCCCAAATGTTCTTATAGATTTCACCCTTAGCAGCCACACCAACGTTCCAATATTTCGCCACCTTCACATCCCAGCTGTGTATTCCAGAGCTAAAGCCTTCAGAGCCCAGAACACCTGAGTTGCCCAACCTTTCTGGGTTTGGAAGAAAGGGTGGACACTTGCCGCTGACTGTCGAACGAGTCATGTGCTCTGATATAGTCAACAGTGAGTCGCCAGTGTTGGGGTCCAGAGTTACAGGAGCTTCAGAGAAACACAAACAAAAGGGAACATTGATTGAGAAGAAGAAGAAGTGTTGCTTTTCGGGGTGTCCTGATACAACTTTTTCTTCTCCAATACAATACCGATATTGCAGCATTGAGTATTAGCTGATACCGATATTAATCCGATACTATATCAGCATGAATGATACTTTTTTTTTCTTTTACTTATTTTGTAGTATGGAATGTTAAAAAAAGGCTTGATCAAGTGATATTACTCAAACAGAGAACAATAGTCAGCAACAGTAAGTATGAGGAAAAACTGACCTATTTATTATTAACCAATGGGTTATATCAATTTAACCTTAAACATAAGAATATTCTACAATTGAATAAAACAAAAAAAAATAAATTAGAAGACCCTAAAAAATAACCTCAATAAATCCAATAAAAACAAAAAATATACATTAAAAATGCTAAATAAAAACTATTTTAACTTAAACATATTCTACAACTGAATAGAATGAAAAAAAAAAAATTAGAAGACCCTGAAAATCCTCAAGGTTTTTTTTTGTGATGCTGCTTTAGCGATGAGGTTGGACGTATTAAAATTACCCGCTTCTGAGCCACTACGAGAACTTGTGCATGACGAGATTTGCACTCAGCTGCAACGTCTTTTTCGGACTTTAGTGAAAAATCCTGCCACACGGTCTACATCACTCCTGCTCCTTGCTACTTTGTTAGCATCTTAGCACAGCTGTTGTTGTGATCACTGGTTTCTGCATGCTCGACAGAAGAGCTGGAGTGGAGTCTGGAATGGACTGACGCTATCAGAGTGCTGATATCAGAGATTTTAGACGAAGGCCAATATAATCTGACTGTTTTTTTGTTTGTTTGTTTTTTTTTTTTTGCTAATATCGGACTGATATCCTATATCAATACCAGATCGGGACCCCCTAGTTGGTCAGTTACATGAACATGATACTGCACATCGAAATGTCAAACATAGCGAGGCAGAAACACTTTGCTTACTGTATTGGATTATGTCCTTCATCTTCTTCCAGACCATGAACAGCAGGTTCCCCAGGTGTTTGGCCTCATCGATCAGGGCTCCTGATGGAGTCTCTGGGTTTGGTAGGTTGCATTGGGATCTGAGGGAATATTAGACAGACAAAAGTTACCACAATGCACCACACTGATCACATTTTTGTCTTGCGTTGCATATTTTAAAGTTGTATTCTTCACGACTATACCCTCCTGTCGCCATGTTGAAGGTGACACACTTATAGTGTTCAGGAATCGACTTACCGCTCCAGATTGGATTTGATATTCTGTCAAATAAAAACAGACCATGATAAAAATACAATATGAGGGTTTCAAATATTCCATATTAGGATCAGAATATGATTAGCTAATTAAGACAATCAGTACCAGCATGAATGGGACGTCTTCAGCTTTCGTCTCCCTCTCTATGGCTTTGATTTTGTCTGTGAGCGAGGAGATCTCTGCAGTCAAATTAACAATCCTGATGTGCATTGCTTCACTCTTTTGCGCCGCCTCTTTCCTCACTGCATCGATCCTCGCGGTCTCCTCCGCTCGCAGGAACTGGTAGAGCTTCTGAAACTCCGCTTTGATTGTCTTCTCAGTCTGCTGAGCCTGGAACTAAGGAGGAGAAACACAATGTCTGCATGAACAATGCAAGCAGCTTTCTGCTGCTTCACAATTATATCAGAGACTTACCTTGATGTGGCCGGCGATTTTATCACAGTTGAGCTTTTGTGCTTTAAATGACCCCTGTTTGCTTATTAAATGCATCATCTTAAGCTTGAGTTCGGCCTAGAAATGAAAAGTGTCTGGGTTAAATACATAGTAGAAGGTGGGTTAAGTTACACAACACAACTGCTATGTGCAATTTGAAGAGTTATTGCTAAAATTATGAATACTAACAAAACAAAAATCTCCCTTAGTGGGTCATATATGAGGTTGCTTACCCGATAGGGTCCTGCTGCTTCACTGATGGGGACACAGTTGTGCTTCTTGTGTTTTTGTGCATCCCTGCAAATCACACAGATGAGCTGTCGATCGTCCTGACAGAAGAGCTTGAGCTTCTCACCGTGCAGCCTGCACATCTCCTTAGATCCTCCCTGACTCTTTTCCCGCCTCAAAGTGTCAGACAGGTTTCTCAGAGCCAGATTACGTGGAGGCTGAGACATTGGAAATATTTCCTTACAGACCGGGCAGGTCTGGAGTCCACTCTGTCTCCACCACTCCTGAAGACAGTGCTTACAGAAGCTGTGACCACACAACAAGAGAACAGGATCCTTGAATATATCACAGCACACAGGGCAGGTGTAATCCTCCTCAGTCAGCGATGTGTTGGCAGCCATTCTGTTGATTTCTCAGACTGCTGACTTACTTTCACTTTCTTTCTTTCAGATTCACTCAGGAAGTTTAGTTCCAAATGCTTTCAACAAACACTCCTACGTTTCCTGTTGTAAAAAAAAACTCTTTGACTGTCTTGCTTAGTTTTTGTTTTCAAAACATTACCTCGAGCTGACTTTTTGTCTTGTTCCTGTCTTCTGTGTGAAAAAATGGGAGGAGTTGTTGTTTTGTCGTCAGTAGAAATACGCTCATCCGGTTTAGCCAAAGAAAGGAAGGAAATGATCTTCTTTAGTTTCATTCTTTATCTTCCTTTAAATATTACAAATGGTAAACCTATTGTAAAGGGTTATTTGGTTTGGTGATTTGGTCACATTTGAACACACATTACATGTCTTTTTTCCTCTGCAGAAGTGACATTAAAGCACACAGTGCTGTGCATGAACGCAACGCGGTCATATTTTCGGTGAACTGAACGGCTCAGCTTTCAAATCATGCACGTGAACGGGAGCGCGTTCACTCTGGCGAGCACGAACCGTTCACGCTCGCGATAGAAAGTGGGTTTCAGGTTTTACGACACTGTTTATAGCAAACACTATGACAGTCACTGTGACAGTCCAGTGCGGCTGATGCGCGAGGGGAGACGTAATGCGCATATGCGTTACCGCGAGACGCATGGCGCGTACAGCATCAAATCAGCTCGAGGAAGGAGAGAAGACACCTGTAACCAGCTGTAATGAGTGACAGACAGCACTCTACAGCTGACCAATCAGAGAGGAGCTCCCGCACGCGCTTGCAGAGCGAGTGAGGAGCAGTCATGTCGTCCAAAAGACATCATGAGTCGGGAGTGAAGCAGGCAGATATGTTGTTTAAATCAAACTTTGTGGCACAGTTTACCTGAGCTGCCACTCATTAGAGATGATTCTCTGTCTCCAGTCTCTGTCCAGACTGGAGATTTTTTCCCCAGCAGCCCTGATTAACACTTATTAAATGTCTTATTAAGGCCCTCTGCATTCACCTCTGATGAAAAAGAGTAGAAAAATGACCATTTGGTGGCCGTAGATATTGATAGGATATAAACTTTAGCCTATAGCCTATCAATTTATGTTGTTACTATTATACTTATTATGTAGTAGCAGCATATTTGTAGTATAGTCTGTAAAAATAGATAGTAGTATAATAATGAAAGTTATTATTATTATTATTGTCATTAGTTCTAGTTTGCATTAATTGCATTTTAATTTTATTGAGGATGCACATATGCATGGTGTGCGCCTCATACAGCATGCGCAGAGAATAGATATTAATATTTATTTGTTTATGCATGTACTTATTTCAGGTTGATTTTATTAGACTCATACAGCCAGACTACCTATACATTTGTTATTGCTAATAAAGGTTGGTCAGGCAGAATGGTATATTGTTGTACAGTCATTTTATAGCCAACCTATGATACATTTGGGACAGGGGAGGAGGCGGAGCGAGGGAGGTTAGAGCCCTGAGTGGCAGTGATTTACAGCTGATGAATGGTTAAGAAGAGGTTCTATTGAGTGACATAGTGTCTGATTTATTAAAAAAAAGTAACAGCTGAAAGTGAACTAGTTCATTTTTAGGACTGTAAGCTTAGTTCTTTTTTTTTTTTTTTTTTAAAGTGAACTATGAACGTGAACAAGTTCATTTTCATATGTGTGAACTGTACTTTGAGCCAGTTCTTTTTTAAATATGAATTGGCACAACACAGAAAGCACACACATCAGCTATACACATCAAACTCCCAGCAGTGAAAATCACAAGTGATTTGACCCTTGACCGCTGCAGCAGTAGCCATCACAGGCTAACTGCTTTAACGTGACGGCACACACCACCATGTGGCCAGCTGATGTGGTATACTCTTTACCAACTCTCTCTCTCTCTCTCTCTCTCTCTCTCAGTTTAGCAAAAGGAAAGGTATAGAAGGTGAGAGGAAAAAACTGCAGATTTTAAGCTTATTCTTAATATAGATACAAGTTTAGTTGTGGAATGTTTATTATTTTATTGTTTCTGCACAAAAATACAATATCAGTCATTTTAGGTTGATATGGTTTGCCAACATGCAGGAAGTAAATGTACAGTAAATGTACCCCAGTACCTCACTGGAAAAATATTCCATTACAATTAAAAGTCCTGCAATTGCACTTAAAGTATGCAAAGTTAAAGTACTCCTGTCCCCACCAGTGTCATAATAATAGACTATTTTATTTTCATTTTAGATTGATCAATTGTTTAGTTTAATAAAAAAAAAAAAAAAACTATTGAGAAAATCCACCAGTATTTCCTTGAGTCCAAAGTGAAACCTTCACAATATTGGTTTTGCGCAAACCTCAACATTATGAAAAATAAATAGCATAACAGAGAAGAAGCAAACCATGAAACCATGCATGAATTTTTGCATGAGAAATTATGAGGAAAACTTTCAAATCTTTTGGGTGCAACTAAACTAAATTAAAACTGCCAAATATAATAGCAGTGAAGTAAAGTGAAATGTTGTGGAGCAGAAGTATAAAATAGCATAATGCTCACAAAAAAAAACCAATCATTTGAGTACTGTTAATTTCTTTTTAAGTACAGTACTTGAGTAAATATGCTTGGTTACATTCCACCGTTACGGATCAGTATGAGCTCGGTTACGTAACTTAACATGATAATGTCTCTGCTGCAGTATTCAGACTTTTCCCACTTGCCTTTCCTTCGCTGCTGTAATTATTAGGGCTGGGGATAGTGGTGCGGGGGTGGATTCATGCGAGACTGTTCCTATACTTAAATATTATGTCCATAACCATAAAACATTCAATCCACATAAAGCCAAGTGTTCTGGATCTGGCCACAGTAGCCTCCCCAGGGTGGTGCAGTAAAACCGCCCTGAGCCACCATTAGGTGGAGGGAGCTGGAAGAAATACTGGACAGAGGCTGGGACCGAATGAGAGCCAGAGCACAGCTGATGGTAAACTAATTTTGTTGGCCTGATGCCCCTGCTTCAATAAAAGAAAAAAAAACACACACATGCAGTACTTGTGTTCACACACACACCTATGCAGGACACACACATGCTGTAGTGTATCATGCTTCCACTCGAGGAGTCTCGCAGGACGTCCAATGTGGGACAAAATCACACTCTTTCTCCCCCGTTTCCATCTCTTCCCTCAACTGCTCTCACACACTTGATCACCATCTCAGCGAGTAAAACATACGCTCCATCATTTGCCTTGAGGGACGAAAGACTGGGAAGGAATTCAGCGAGACGGTGTAGCACTTCTTTGCAGACTTTGGACAGAAGTGCTGTGTGTGTGTGTGTGTTAACGGCATTCAGCTGCACAGCTCTCTGTCTTTGAAACAGAAGAAACACTATACAAGTCTAAATCTGGACTTGATATTCAATGTACACTATTTCAGATGAGGAGAAGAAAACACCAGTTGTGTTCTTTACGTGATAAATAGCTCTAATTATGAAAAGGGGTTACATGTTACTGCCACAAATCATTTTGTAAAAGCTTATGTCAAGCTTTTAAATGTCTTAATTTAGAAATTGAAGGAGCTTTTACTGCTGCATGGAGGTTAGAAATCAACTCCTATCTGAAGCCCTTGAGCTATTTGATATGTTTCTGAAGAATAACGGGATAGCTAAATTGCAGTAATTACAGGAGGCCACACACAAAGAAAACTTGTAAATATTTCATATATATATTTGCTTTAACTGTACTTTATTGTGTTATGTTTGTCTCTTCCTGTCACTGGGCAGTCAGCGAAAAAAGTTGTAAGTGTAATTGGAGCAGCAGCTCCTCGGCAGGACATTACAGGAATTTACGACGTGTAAAATGTTTCCTTTGTTCCTCCCTGTGGTAGCTCGCTTCGGCAATTAGGGAAGGCAGCGGCCTGTAATGAGCTCATTATCCTTCTAATTCAACAACATAACCTCATTTTTATGCAAAATGATTTGCTCGATCGATACTTCCAACAGTCAGTACTTTCGTATACACACAAGAAATCATTAGCATTTTTATTGTGTTCATAAAAGATAAGCCTTGCACTTGCATGTTTGTCTTGCTGATGGAAAAACATAAGTAGTAGGCTATGGTAGCATGCATTTCACTCAGTTTAATTAACAGAGGAGATTATTTAAACATTGCTTTTCTTCTGATAAGATCTGAATCCCAACTGTGGCACAGTGCCAAAATTCTGTGCACTCCGCCCCCGAAATAAACCCCATGCGCTATTCCATTTGGCAAACCAATTTGGGATGGAGGGTGGGGGCAGGAAAGGGAGAGGTATAGGTTAGCTGTAGTAATAATCATAAATCACCTCTGAAATGCTGCCATGTCACATGCCAGACCGCGCCACTAATGACCAGGCCCATCTTTCACCGGGTATTTTTATCTGTGTGCCCTGACACTCGACTTCTGGAAGCGTCCTCTCGTTTTACGTCGTCAGCACCTCGGCCCGGCCTGAGCACAAGTTCCTCACATATCTATAAATACCAGCCAGCTAAATGGCATTTTCTCTCACCCACCCCCTGCTTGGAAAGAACCAGGAGCTCTGTGACTTGGCAAAGGGACCCATAGTCCTACGCCACTAAACATCTTGGGGCTTAGCCCCTCCAACCCAGCGTCACCCTACGGAGAACAGCTGGCTAAAAAAATAGATCCATCTGCCACTGCCCTCAAATTCCAAAGTGTTTTTAGTTTAATTGAACCGCTCAAAATTTATTTTTGCAAAATTTAGTAAAAAGCAGCACACATAGAGTGCTGCCACTGACGCTGGAAACGCTTAAAGCGTCGACAGAGATTAGTGCTCGCTGACTCACGTACAGTAGAAATGCAGAAACACCTGTACGTGCTTCCTTTGTGCAGAATGTTCTGCCAAGTGTTTTAAGCTTGCTGACATGTGGCACAAGAGACTGCAGGTCAGCGACAGCTTCCTGCTATTTCAGGCTCTGTCACAGCTTGAGGTTTTAATTTATTCTGCCAGAATGTGTCAATCACTGAGCGGCAGGGTTCAGGCCTGAGTCTGCTGCAGGAAAGGGACAGAGGAGGCACAGCGGCGAAGGCCTTTATTGTAAAACAAACTCATATTATGACGGAAATGTATGTATGCTCTGCCTGAAATATCCCCAACCTTCCCTTCCTCACCATGCCCACAAAATATGTGACAAATGTTTTCGGCCGAAGCATTTTAAGATCTTCTACAAGTTTGCTGTCTGCATTGAATAGCAAGAAAAATGACATTCGATGGGATGGGAAGCCAGATAGGGATGATTTTCACTGTACTAAATTGGGGTATCTGCATTAAAGGAAGACATTACCACAGCAGCAGCTTCTGTCATCTGTCAGTAGTAGTACACAGGATGCATTCAGGTACAGTGCGCAGTGTTCTTGCATGAGAGTTATAAGACATCTGCAGCCCAACCAACAGAATTAAGGCCCAGTCGACCAAAACATCTTGTACACTGGACGCCCAAACGGTTCTGTTTCTGCACTGAGTCTCTGCTTCAACAATAGATGGATGTGTTGTCAGATTTGCAGCCTGTGTTTGACAGACGTACCTTTCCCTCCAGGACATGCAATACAATACCTTTACATTAATGCACATTACATTTGCACTCTAAGACGCTTTGCAACCGGCCTGACTATGTAGCACAGAGAAGCTTGGTTTACAACACACACAGAGGGAGAGCGACTTCTCACTCCGCTAGGCATTATCCACTAATCCATCTTTACATTGCCAACAGTCATTTGCTGCTATATATTAATGTCATCTAAGGCCATTTCACTCAGGTGATTTAACGATTCAATACAATGATGATGATTATTCTTTCTCTCTTAGTGTCCGGTCACTGTTTGCCATGCCAGTGCCTGCCCATGTGCCATTCCAAGGGTTTGAATTTGACCCTCCCAATGCAGTGCCAAAACACACACACCAGTCATCATGTGATGTCATGCCGACTACGCATGGCATCATATGACTTTGTAGTATTTGTGTAATAAATTAGTAAAAGCTTAGTTGGAAAGCAATGTCAACTCACAAGATGGACTCAATGGACTAGGACTCAATTATTTGCTATTTCATGCAAAATTTCCTCTCAGAGTCCAAAGGCAGTCGGGTGGTTTTGCGATGAACTGGAACCAGTTATTTTGTGGCCTTCTTGTCTTTAAAGCTGATACATGATTTTTTGGCATACTTTGTGTGAAAAATGTTTCTTTTGATTTGAAGGTATAGTTGTACGCGATAATGTTGCTTCACCTGACTTACTTCCAATGTGGTGGGCAGGGGTGTGTCTAGGGGGTGGCCTGGGGTGGCCACCCCCGAAATCTCATCATTGGCCACCCTGCATGATGGAATATCTGACTGTCAGATGTATCTTGGTTTGTAATTTGACCTCCGACCTGGGGGGCAGTATTGCACCAGAATGCTGTTCAGCCTGAAATACGGGTTTCAGGATTTGTAAAGTCAACCTTTTGAATTCGTATTTAGTTATTAGTTTGACTTGTTCAGCACTTTATATTATGATTTATATTTTTGTAATGTCTTTATTTTTGCACCTTTCATAAAAAAACGATTAAGGCTTTGTATTAGACTTGTTTCGTCCCATTCTGCTGTGTTTGTGATTACAAGTTCTATTTATATTTCAATTCATACTAACAGTTAAGATTGTAATTTTAGTAGTTAAATTAATCATAAAAGACAAAAAATGATACTATGGTCATGGAGGTGCATGCATATCACCCAATCCTGCTGGCCACCCCTGCATGACTTAGTGCCCCACTTGGGCCACCCCTATGAAAAGGTCTAGACACGCCACTGGTGGTGGGAAGCCAGAGAGGGATCGCCACACAGAAACATGGACTTGAACACAGGGCATCACTTTTCTTTTCCCGTTTCCACCCAAGAGTCAATGATTTTTTTTTTTAAAAAAAAAGCATGACCTCAATTGACACCAAACATTAACCATATGTTTATTATTGTAACCACGACAACCAAGCAATGCTAACCTTAACGAAGCAGTCATTTAAAATTCAAACCACAATGTTTCCCAACCTTAACAACATACTTATTTCAACCCAAACCATGATCTTTCCCTTAACCAAATGGTTTAACAAAAAGTCTTAACCGCAGTGCTGTCACATCATATAACTGATTAATTTTCAACGGTGACTTGTAATAGTTTTGAAACACTTCTTCATGTCAATCCAGAGGGAATAGACATATGACATACTGTATTTTGTCATTTAATTTTAAGGCCAGGGTGGTTGCCAGATCTTCGCCTACCACTAAAACTGCATCCATGTTTTCTTGCAGCTTGCGGCTGGGATAATCTCTAACTATCAATTAAACAGACACGTGAAAACAGAAAATAAATGGATATGTAAAGAAAAGGATGAAAGGACAGAGGGCAAACACTGAGGTAAGAGAATTTATATCATTGCCTCTTTCCTCTCTGATCTCTCTTTCTCAGTAGTCTTCGTCAGCAGAATTCTCTTGCCCTCTGCCAGCTGATGTGTCAGCCAATGCCACAAAGAACTGTTTTATTTTTTCAGCAATTGTTTGAGATGCCAAGGAAACTTTGGCTCTTTTCTTCCTACATAATATTACCAAAGAAGCCTTTTGAACCATGTAAGCAAATGGCATTTGTGTGCATGAGATGGACAGAAGACCAGAGGAAAGAATGCAAGATGCATTTGCCTCTTTGTGTGTGTGTGTGTGTGTGTGTGTGTGTGTGAGTGTGTGTGTGTGTGTGTGTGTGTGTGAGTGTCAGCAGGATCTCGTAACCAACAATCAAGCATCTGTCAGACAGGCTGCTGACATCATCATCCCGAATAAATGACAGTATGATGAAAGAGAGCTGATCCCAGGCCAGCGGGATCCAACCGTCACAGAATCCATAAGCCATAATAAACATTTAATTTTTCAAATAAACTACACTTTGTTGCCAGAGCTGTCATCTGTCTGGGGCCACTGTGGAACACCGCTGTCTGGCTTTACTCTCACAAGATTTATTTGATTCATGATTGTTATTTTGTTTTGTACACCCAGCATGTTTTCTTACTTTTATTGGCACAGTTGTTGCCATATTGTCATCTTGAACTGTATACAGAATAACCACCACCGTATGTATTTTTCCTCTGCATGTCTGCTTGTTTCTGTACTTTTTCTAACATGATTGCTATGAAATGTGTACTACTGTGTATTTTCACATCACTCTCTGTCAGGAGTAAGACATCATTTGAGTGCAGAGGCTTGTCAGCATCCGCCACGGTGACAAAATAAATGTAATGTGCATCCATTTTGTTTTGAAATGCCATTTTTTCCAAATTACAAAGTCTGATCCTGAGTCTTATATTTGACCAGAATTCATCAAAGAATCCTGTTGTTTATTAGGAAACCCATCTTTTCTGGTAAACCTCAATAATTTCTGACACATCTTACAGTAAATACATTACCACATGTATGTTTATGTGTATGTTATGGATACTGTTTTTTATTCTATAATTCTCAATATTTTATTTATTTCTTCTTAGCCAAGTGTATGGTCAGCAATAACACTTCTAAAGGATTTAATAGCCAAACAAAATGTATTAAGGTAAAGTAAATGCATAGATAGATAGATAGATGTGCTGGCTGGTCAGTGGGTGCATGTTGTTTTTGCTCTGATGGGATAAATAAAACTGTGAGCACGTCATTTGGGCCAAACTATTAATAAGAATGTCATTTTGGTATCCCCCTCCCCTCTGAACCCCATTAGTCCTTTGGTAACTTGCCCAATAGTGTCCGCATGGCAGCTGAGCGCATGCGCAGCGGCACGGTTCTCTATAATGAAGTTGAGCTTAATGCCTCTGAACAGCCTGGTGCTCAAACTTGGACGAGGACTAAAAATAATGGTGTTTCCCTCAGAAGTGATCGGTCCGGCCACCGCAGCCAAGACCTGGGACTCCGGTTTGAGTTTGTAAATTTGTTTAATAGAGTTTTATCAACTCCTCGGGCTCGGTTTTGGACTCCTGCGCGTAATGGCCAGCAGTGGCTGAAGTGTTTTGATCCAGTCAGTGACAGCCTGCAAACAGCAGGGAGAGCTGTGCGGCGACCTCACTGCATTTGATTATGAGCCTTTCTAAGAAGTGAAGGAAATCTGGGAGCTGATTTCTTACCGGGAGGAAAGTGATTTAAACACAGGTATGATGACTTTATTCCTGTATTTACTGGCGGTTACAGGTGTGTGGTTTTACTCTGACAGACATCAGGTCGGTGACTGTTTAGGTGGCTGCGGTCTGAGGTTATTGACATTGATTCGGTCTGATTAATATATGAAATATGAAATCACAGATGAAGCCTCGTGATTCATATTTAGAGCCTGGTTTATTTAAAAAAAAGATTTGTCGTGAAAAAAAATCAATTTAGTTTTTACTTTTGTCAATTAAAACAATATCATGAATTCATTTGCGTAAATTGTTTTTCTGGGGTAATTACGCATGCATTAAGTTTGTCAGAGGAGATGGTCGTAATATATAATTTGGTGTCCAACTTTGTCATTTGGGATGTAGTCCAAACTCCATCCCATCCCCGCAACATCAGCAATTTAAACTCACTTAAATGTATTGCACAAACCAATTGATTAAAAAAAAAAAATAAAATAAAATAAACAAGGACATTAGCTTTTATAAGAAGGTAAAAAAATGTATTAGCGTTAAATAGCCTGAAACCCCATCCCTGTAAAACGGTTGTTATATGACGTTTTTCTTTTGAAAATTAAAAAAAAAAAGATTCGATTAAAATAAGATTTGTTTTCTGTTTTTATTGTTATATTGCCATATGATGGTATTTGAGTGCAGCTCGATGTATTTTAGTCATATTTTTACCCACATTTCATCATATTTGGAGGAATTTATGTCTCCCCGGTGATCTGCAAGCATCCCCCCGTGTGTCCGCGACTTTTCTCCTCATCTCTCCCCTCATCCCACGTGGAGTTTGTGTTTATATTTGATATGTAGGAAATGGGAATCTTATACCACGGCCGAGCTCTCAGGGCTTGAATGGCCGCTGGCTATTGGCCTGCTCCTAACAACATGACAGGTTACTCGCCGACTCAAAATCTGATAGGTCTACTGCGCCGTAATCCATACAGATTAGATTTCACATTAAGGACTCATACTTAACCAATGCGCATTAATGCGCAAGAGAGATGGATGGTTGGGATTTGTTTTGTAGAGATTTTGGGAAATGATTAAGTCATGTGCATATAAAGGCTCAAATACGTCATTGTTCTGAGCTTTTTTTTAATTTGAATTAAATAAGCTTTTTGGTATTTAGAATGAGGCAAATACCGGAAACTGCACTTAATTTGACATGGGTAGTTTTGTATTATGATAAAGAAAATATGACGTACTGGAGATGACGTTTTCTGTCCTAGAAAATATATGTAAATATAATGATTGTAAAAGATACAAGATCATGGTGGGATATGTTCTAGTAAGTAATTCATATTTTCCACGTGTTACATTTGTTTTTGCCAATTAATATTGCAATCAATCTGAAACAATCCATTTATCACATTTAATCCAAATTTAATTTATCATTGTGTACCTCTCTCTTTACATGATAATTTATTCATTTTATATTCGACCTGTCTTGAAAAAATAATAGACATTGTATAGGAAATAAAAATATACTGCCCACATGAAATATTTTTAAATAATTTCTTTCACAATTATTTACACGAATAAAAGATATGAGAGAGAAGGAGTTAGGAGCAAGTGAGCGTGCAGCTTTTCTGCACTGGCTTTTTCAAAAGTGTCGCCAGAAAAGATCGTTTTACGCACGACCTGTGCGTAAAAATTGTTCGGTCAAACTGAATATGTGACTTTTCACTATAGCCTTTCCAGCCAGAAACAGTTTGCGGTTTGTTCCACATTCTCCTCTGTTCGGTTTTTATAGCGTGAAATTACCGCAGTGTAGCCATGTAGTCAACTTTCTAATCCTCCGCCGTCCCATATGTGTTTCCTGTGTCGCTGTCAATAGCCATAGTGAGAAATCTAATTCTCTCTTCTGGGACGCTGAAGGAAATGGCAGGCATTATTGATTCCCTGTGCAGTGTCAGGTAACTACTGGTTCTAAGGCCATGTGGAGTGCCATATAACACATAGCCTGTGGTGGCCACAAGCACAGATATAGTAACAATATCTAAAAGCATCACTTCATGTTTACATTACAGACCTACAAGCTAACGCACTTCAATTCTCTCTATGAGAGTAAAAATGTGTGTGAATGTATCACTTTATTGCACCAAGAGTTCACCACCGGTAATCTTGACTTTATATGAGTTTACAGTCTGCAACATCCTTGCTAAATAAGAATAAATCATGATGGGGAGAGTGATAAGCAAATAGAAGTCTGATTCTGTCCTCCACAAAGGTGAGAGGGGGGGAGAGAGAGGGAGAGGGAGAGGGAGGCTTGGGCACAAATCAATTCACCTGAGAGACGCATTATTGTCTTCGGTTTCAGGCGAGGAGGAGCTGAATGCTATGAAAAATTAAAAGGATGCCAGTTAGTTTAAAGGATCGAGCCAGAAAAGTCCACAGCACACAAGCTTGCGCACACACTGAACAAACTGAAAAAGGTATTATATTACCTTAATTCTACTGTCCTTCCTTCATTTTGGGGCCCATTTTAGATCAAACTGGCATTTAAAATACTGACCAGCATCCTAAGTGGCTCTACATACACATACACACATCGTGCACTCTGATATAATCTGTATAACACAAAGATCACACAGTGCAGAAAGAACATTTGCAGCTTGCTCTTGACACCAGCTCAAACTCAAGTTGCTGCAAATATTCATTTACATAAGTTGAAGAGAAACAGAGCAAATAAATGAAGATTTATGGGTAAAATTAACTGGAAATGACCCAGTGGCACTCCTTAACACATTTGGAACAACAGATCTAATGACAAGGAAGGACTTTTGTGTTTGCATGTGAGTGTGTGTCTTTACATCTACTCTTTTGTCCATCTGTCAAACTTTTACACAATATAACAAAGGGAGGAGCTTGCCATTCTTTTAGCTGGCCTTTTGTTACAGCGTCACCCTCCGTCTGACACCTGCAAAAAGGCAGAATGTGATTTTCCCCGTTTTCCGATCGCACCATCGAATCTCGCTTAAGTTGTAGACAATCACCTCGGCCTCTCCGTCGCTCCTGGACTCCTGCGCCAACCTGTCTCCTGTCTCGTATTAATAGGGTCACTCACTGTCTTCGCGTGCTAGCCAACCACCGTGACTGTGGTCCAGAGCCAGCCAAGCAGCCGTATCATTTACACTTCTCCATTTTCATTGTTGATATTTACTTCTGCAATTATCTCTCCACTTCACCCTCGACTGAAGATGATATGCTGAAGTTACCGCCGCCGTTTCCCCACTTCAGTCTCCTGTTGCTCACACATAAACACATCGACAGAAGGTCTGAAAGGCAGATGCACAAAGACGTTGAAAAAAAAAGGAAAATAAAATAAATGTAGTATGGTGGATGGTTTCATCCACAATGAATGATTGCATTTGGCAATCAAACTCCCAAAGCAAGTGTTTAAACAACATCCCCAGAGTTCAAAGTTAGTGCAGGTGATATTTAAACCTGTGCACCTCTTATATCCATTGACTCACATTTTATTTTCAATTTCTTTGCTCCCCAAGTGTGTGGCGGATCACAACCCAAGAAGCCATGGAGGCCTCACAGGACCTCAACGAACAGATGGTGAGTTAAACGCTACTGTGTGCATGTGATTGTGTGTGTGTGGGTGGGTGAGTATACCTCGTATCGGCCACACAAGTCTGAGGTATGGGTGCACCGGAGAGACGTGTGTGTGGTAACACACAGCAGATGTGGTTCAGTGAGTGTACAGTAACCATATGGCAGCAGTCAGAGTGAATGAGACCTAGATACAATGCTGGATGGAGACGTCAGTTTAGGAAGCGTGTGTGAGAAGTGGATAAAAACATTGAAAAAAGTCCCCACCATATCTCTTAGAACTCACACTGAGTCTGAGGGTTTGTTAGTGTCTCAGCACAGCAGGCCGTCTCTGCGTCACGTCAGCGCAACGTCCCAGTTCTGCTTGTTTAAAGATCAGGCCGTATTGTTGGGAAAATGATTTTGGCGGCGAGCGAGGTCCGCTCGCATTTCAAAGTCGTTAGTCAGCCACCAGAACAGGTGTAATTTCATCTCCTCCTCCTCCACCATCAAGCTTGGTTCTCTCTCTCCCTCACTCTCCCTCTGACCTGCCAGCCTCGACAGTAATAATAGCGTGAAGTGGGACAGAGCTCATGAAGTATGTTGTTTTTTTCCCCCACTTTTTGTGTTGCTCTGTCAGACTCGCCCTGGGTTAGGTTACGGGGCTGACCCCGGTGGAGCACTGTCACTTACACATACAGTACAAGAAGTGCACACAACAAAAACACAGGAAAAAAAAGACAAAGAAAGAAAGGACGAGAGGAGCATCCATCTCATTGCTGCCATCCAAATATCAAATATTGATGTCCATATTCCACAATTACTTCACTTGCTTTAAATAGGCCACTGATATCATTTATAATGTGAATTTGAGGCGCGACTCAAAGACATTGATTAATTGTTCAGGTTGGAAATGAGATCTCAGAGCAAGGGCAGAGATTTTAATCATACCGCACAGAGCTTATAATCTTACAGATCTGTGACTTCTGCACATGGTCCGTTTTCACCAGAGAGTATTAATGTTACTTTATGAGGCTTGATCTAAATTGTTTTGTTCTTGTGTATCTATTTTTGAATCCATATTTTAGGTATATAGTGCATGATGCACATTCAGCTTATTTTTATTATTATTATTACTACATGTAGCTAAAATAATTAAAATGTCCACAACAAAAAAAGGGTATATTAATGTTCAATTCAGTCGGCCCAAAAAATAGTATTCACATATTTGTGAATGGCATGTTGACATTTTTATGTGTCTTGTTTGGTCCCACCAACACTCCAGTGAACATTTCTGCTTCAACCATGACTAAAAATGATTGATGGACAATTCATTTTCTCTCAACTGACTAATCAATTAATCATTCCAGCTCTAAATCCAAGCTCCTTTGTAGCTGAAGTGCCTCAGTTTGACAACAACAACTGACCCTGAAGTACAAACGACTGAATGAAGCATTTAATTTGTAAAGTGTTTCTATAATTGCAATGCATTTCCTCGGAACGCTTTCCCCTTGTTTCACATTTAAACTGAAAATGGCTCATTTTTTTTCCCTGCATTGCTTCATTGAAATAGGCGTGTCTCGGGTGACTGAGAAAACAGTGCAGACCTCACACACAAAGTTTCGGGGAGTTGTCTGTTGATACCTGATACCCCCATCCCTCCCCTCTACCCTTTTAAAGTCCCCCCCCACCCCGTCCCTTACTTCCTCCACCCCGCCTGTTTCCCACCACATCCATCGCACGTCATCTGGGTTATGGTCAGGCGTCCTCTCTGGCCGCCTGCCTGCCGAGAGCCAGCCTGCCGTCTGGGGTCCTCGGGGAGCGCTGGAAGGAGCCTGAGGCAGGGCCAACAGTGGTTAGCCCCGTAATGCTACTTTTAGCCTGTTTAAGCATCTCACTCCACCTGTTGTCACTTACTTGTTTAGCTTGGAGGAAAAAAAAGGTGATAACTGTTTTTGTTGTCTTAAAGTGATGCTTTGTGAGACGATGATGAAGAGACGATGCCGTGGATCAAATGTAGAATTATTAATTCAATTAATCCTGAATTTGTTTAACATTAAGCTGATATTAATTTAAGAAAGATCAGCATGATTCCTCCACACAGTCCCTCTCTTAGTTTTGATCCCTGATTGAAGCCTCCAGTCTACTGGCTTGTGGAGGAAGCAGTGAGAGATGGTGACGGGGGTGTTTGTTGACCCCAGGGAGCTTTGCAGGATTTAAATGTATGGCCACCAGAAGAAAAAAGTAAGAGAGATGGAGGAGGAAAAAAGGATGAAAAAAGAGGGGAAAAAAGGTTAGCTGTAGTCTTTTCCTCTGGTGTGCTGGGAGAGGCCCCGACTATGGCAGCTGTCCCAGTCTGTGTGAGACAGAGAGACGGAGAGAGCGAGACCGAGTTAGAGAAGGAAAGGGGTCAGGTTGCACCCCTCTTTCACCCCTACAACCCCATACAGACACATTCACACAAACTTACATGCAGCAGCAGTAGCTAAATGCGAGCACGGCCCAACCCTGATTGCCAAGATTGCTCTGCCATCATAGACGCAGTGGTTTCAAAGTCTGCCCGGCGACAAAGCATGTGAACAGACCACAGGAGTGTAGAGTGTAACAGCTACCCCCTGGCATCCCTCTAGCAGCCTGGCATCCTGGTTGTGGCACCAAGGTGCACTTCAGTTTCAGCTCAGTGCACAGTGATTCTTGTAAGATTTATGTTTAGTCGACAGCTGAGTGTTGACGAGCGAGGCTGCCGTTCAGTCTGAGCTGTGCCGAGGGAAGGAAATAGTGACATGAAATAAAAGCCATTATTCTGGAGTGCAGTAGGGTTGGTAACAATGGCAAAGGAGAAGGAGAGGTCAAGCAAGTCAAAGTAAGCAAAATATGGAGAGTGAAGAAAGCTGTAACTCTTCATCTGGAAGATGTTTATTCGTTAAATGCAGTATTAGCTATCCTGCAGAGAGTGACAGCCAATCCACATAGACTGCGCTTTTGGAAGTGTTGACATCCACCAGTGTCATGGAAGAGATGATGTTTGTGTCACACATATTTCCTGCTAGTTACTTGTTCTGAAAGGTATCTGTAATGATTGATCAAGGTGCAACAAGCCACACTAAAAATCAATAATTGATGACAATTCGTAAATAAAAACAATGCTGATTTCCTCCACGACTCATGTTGTTTACTGATTAAACAAATGAGATGTAACATGTAAATATGTGAGCTTTACGGGTGTTTACAGACAGATTTGTTACCTGGATAGAGCCAGGTTAAGATAATAGCTGCTGGCTGTATTTAACAGTCATCAAACAATATCGCTGCAATATTTTTTTTTTTTAAATTCACAGTGGTTTTCTGTTTTTCCAGCACTTAAGAAAGTATTACATTCACCCACAAAGTGTGCTTTCACATGAAAAGTAGATTTTTTTGTTTTGATGTTACTTTTATTCAAGGTTCTTGAAACAATCAAAACATCTGTCTCTCACCATTCAGTTCTTGCCTTGGTTCAGATCATCTATAACTCATATATAAGAGAGTCGAGTGAGCGTCTGGACGGCCAGCTAGGTGTGAGGTGAGTAGGTCACAGACAGCCTGTGAGCCAATCACAGTCTGACAGAGTCAAACCCCCCAAACAGACTGGAGAATCCATCTAGAAACCCAGAGCGACCGGCGTGGGCTTTCTAAAGGAACGCACCAGACAGGAAACCACATGATATGTGTGCTGTAGTGTCTGCTGTGTGTGTGTCTGTGTGAGAGCATATATATGTGTGTGTGTGTAGGTGTTTCTTTCTCTGTTATACACATACACTCTCGGTGGTGTGGGACGACTGAGGTCATCTGAGTGGAGACGGTCTCATATTGTGACCATGCTTGTTTAATGGAAGTCAATCAGGTCGCAAAGCCTCATGCCAAGATTCCTCACTTTATTGATTACTCAAAAGAGTTTTCAAGGGAAATCACATTATTGCCAGATGTTACATTATTTTTCTCTCTTCAGAAGTTGATTCGTAAATGCACACTGTAATTTTTTCTCCCATCTAGTGGTTAGCTCTTTGAGTGCCATTGACGAGTTACGCCGTCAAAGTGTTTTTTTTTTTTTACAGTGGGTCGCTGATCACGGTCTCCCGCAGCCAGTGTGTAATTTTGGGGCTTCTGTGATTTGTAGTCGGGACACAAAGGTTACACAGGTTAATATGCGCCACAGAGATCAAAGCAGGAAGTGGAGACGATCACATTTAGAGAGCAAAACAAATGGATTCTGGACAAAAAGTGGAGATTTTGGTGGAAGTAGCCTCTCTACAGTATACTCTCCTCCAGATAAAACAAGAAAGGAACAAGGTAAAGACAAACATTTTTTTCATGATGAAATAGTGCGACTCTTCTTTCATTTCAGCTATTTAGTGTTTTTAGAGACACGGTACAAAATATTCTGTGGGTCTAGAAATATGACGGAAAATGGGCAAAAAAAGGTGGCACAAGGCACTTTCGGTTTTAAAAAAACGGCTGGCACTCAAAGAGTTAAATTTGATTTTGCATGCATTGCAACATGGTTGGAACTACGGTAGGCAGATTGGGTCGACTCCCGGGTGGCCATTATCACCGCGGATCCCCGGTTCCCGGCCCGGAGCTCTTGGTCACCCCGGGGGACCTCCAGGGCTGTGGAGGTGTGGACACATTTTGCCCTATTGGTACTAGCAGGTGGTGCTTCATGTCCCTCTCTGCAGTTCGTAGTTTTTTACAGATGAAGTTGAAAATCACTACATCAAAAGAGGTAATTTAATTGTCCGTAAGTAGACCGTTGATAACAAAGGCCACCTTTTGTTCAGACTGGTCCTCTGGCTAAACGCTCATCTGCCATTGGTTAGAAAAAAGGAGCGTATTTCCTCATTTTGCAGGGAAGGAAATGAAATTGCAACAATCATGCTTTGGTTACAGAGGAACCTGCCTGCTCTGCCTGCCGCGAGAACTTCCTTCACTGCTCTGCCGGGAGATTGTATTTCTCTCTCTGCAGCCTAGAATCAGAGGCAGTAGAGTGGTCGCTGAGGCCTGATGGGCTGACCCTGGTCTCTGTCCAGAATCACTCTGGACTGCAGCTGGTTATTTATTCATTTTGATTTTTTTCCAACATCTCTTTCTTTTGTTGTTTACTATCATCGGTGTGTTCTTATGTTCAATAAAAACTAATCTTTCTTTGAGATTATAATAAAGCTGAAGTTGTGTTACAGAAAACTCCCAAAGTAATGCACTCGATCTGATCATCGAATTAAAACCCAGAGATATTATGTTATGAAAAACATAGAACAGCTTCAAATCTTTTGAGAACCTCGAACCAATAACAACAATTGTTGATGACGAATTAGGACACACATTTAACATTTACTGTGATAGAAATTTATTTTGAAAGGAAGCACGTGTGCATCTTATCGGGTTTGAAATGGATCTATCCAGCGCTGACGCCCAAAGAGACACATTCTGCCTGTCCTTGATTCTTCCTGTCTGTCTGTCTGTCCCACCCTCTCTTTCTCCGCCGGTCTGCCCGCCTCTTCGTCTCTCCCTGTGTCTCTTTGGCGTGATGATTCAGGGTCTATTGTGAAGTCAGCAATCTGATACGGAGCCAGCCCGAGAGCATGGCGATAGGTGGACGAAAAGTGGAGGGAGGGATGGCGAGAATAGAAGAGGGATGAGAAACAGAAGGTATTATGGGGTTTTCTCATAGCCAGGTCCACGCCGTCTGGAGCCCAGAGCGCTTTGGCACCCTCACCTGTCCTCTGCTTTACCTGTTGCTCTCATTCTCTGATTTGGCCTATGGTCTCTTTGTCCTCCTTTATCTTCATCTTTCTCACACCCCCATGAGCTCTTCACTGTCCCCTTTTAGTCTCCGTGCCCATCCTTCTTTTCTTTTTTCACACTTACGTACATCCTCCTCTCCCTCAAGCTGCCTCCCTTCATCGCAGACATATGGTATTGTGAGTGATTTTATTAGGAAGATGATATGAAGTGTTTCAAGCCCTGAAATGATGGAACAGCTTGCAACTCTCCTTGTTATGCAGGGTGGCGGTAGCTTCTAATAAGGTTGAATCCTAGAGCAGATGGCATGTGAGGGAATACCTATCCGTCTGCTGAATGTCTCTTGGAGTGTCTTTTTTTTTTTTTTTTACAGGATATCTACCTTATGTTGTACCTCTCGCATGCACACGCACTGTGATGTCATGAGCAGCATTATTTAACAGGCAGCTGGGAGGCCATTCATCATTTAATTAAAAGCGTCTGAAAGGGATCTGAGGCCTAATGAGATTAGCTTTAATTATTGATGCTGCTGCTGCTGCCACAGACACGCAGTTACACACAGGCTCACACACACACACACACACACTGCAGTTATGATCACCAGTTTGGACACTCAGACTCTCTTAAAACGCACAAACACTTGCATGTTGCTTTTCAGTTCTTTGCTCTCTCTTGCCTGATCGTTTTCGCGGCACACACACATCTCATTGATTTCGGTGGGATGTGGAGGTGCTGGTGGGGGGGGTTCAGAGGAGGGAAGGTTGTGGTTAGGGGACCGGGCAGGGGGTGCGGTAGCTGCGGTCGGGTTGGAGATGAGGAAGGGTGAGGAAGGGGGTGTTGCAAGAGGAAGGTGTTGTGTTTCCTCAGGTCTCACACAGCAGCAGAGCAGAGCTCTTATACTCTTCCAATCCACTCATTTAATCAAATTCTGCTACAAAATGTGGAAAAAATACTAGTGGATGTGTCTGAAACCTGAAAAAACATTAGCCCCTCATTTTGTCATGTCTTTGCAGAGTTGGTTTGTGCATTAACCTCAGGTGCACCAGTATTTGAGATAATACTCAACATGACTTTTTAATGACCGACTCACTCCTGCTGCACCTTGAAACGCCAAAGTCAAAGATACATTTGTTCTAAATATCTTCATACTTCATGTTGTTCTTCTAAATCAAGCTTTAAATTAAAATATCATTGTTAACAAGCTGATATACTTTCAGAGCGGGGTCAAATCTGTAATGTTATATCCTGTATACTGTGACAACTTCTACCTGGGTGACTAATCTGTGACTGCACTCGTGCTATGACTCATACAGCTGGGAGTCATGTATTGAATCATTCACATCAATTATTTACAGCTGCTGATTTTCATAAATGTTATGGAAATGTTAATCAGCTAATTGTTTCCAGTTCACTCTGCAGTTATCTATCCCAGTGTTTGACGTTCTTCCTATTGATGTGCGTATTGTGCCTTTAGACTTTTCATATGGAGTTGTGTGTTCTTTAGCGTGTCTGTGTTGTGTGCCACTGATTAGAGTGATGGCGCTGTGTGTGTGTGTGTGTGTGTGTGTGTGTGTGCCTGGTCAGCCATGGACTGGTTTAGGTTTCTCCCAGTTGTTTTTTTAATCACTCTCATCAGATTAGCTGAGCAGGGGCAGTCGAGGCCAAACGCTTCACAATTAACAGCGCAGAACCGGACTGCACACACACACACACACACACACACACACACACACACACACACTCACATCCATCAGTGACTTTTCATTTGTCTCCATTGAGTAAAGCTGCATTAAATCATGTCTGTGATCCCCTCACTCTCTGAGACAATGAGGAGCCACTTTAAATGTCAGATATGAAGACCACCAGGATGGCGAGGAGGCCTTAGTCACTGTTCTCCTCTGTGCTCGTCCTCCCCAAAAGAGTGTTCACTGCAAGATGATTTAATAAAAATAAGGTTTTAGGATTTAAAAGTTAGTGCACTGATCACGTTTTGTTCACATCCACAAAGAAATGAAATCCCAATAAAGTATTTTTAATGACCAATTTAACAGGAGTTAATTTAATTTTTTGCCTTGTAATCAGAAGAAATTAATTGTTTGATAAAAATCTGAAATTCAAAGTGAAATTTTTGCTAGGAAACACAGTCCTAAGTTAGTAAGAATTAGAATAATGTAGGCATGGCTGGTCTGTCGTCATCAAGCTGCTAAAAAAACATCCCATCTCAAATGGGAGGACATGATGATGGTTTGAAAGTTTTGCAGTTTGTTGTTATAGAAACAGCATTTGTTACTCTGAATGAACAAGAATTTAAAGTTTTTAAGCGGACAGATGTGTTCAAAGTTGTATTTTATGCCTCAAAATCATCATGTGATTTCTGTGTTGTTTAAATTCACTGTAACTCCTCTCTGTGTCCTGAATGCCGTTAAGTCTCTGTGCTGTGTGTTTTTCTCTCATTTCTCTGATCGTTCATATTGTCTTGGAGGTTCAACGTTGAGGTCGGCGTCTAGTTTTAGCTCTATTTTTTATATTTTTTTTCTCTTCCTGGTTGATTTGAAGACAAAAACATGTCATACTGCTGTGTTCATTTTTGCGCCCTTCAAATTGTGAGGAACACCAGGCACTTCTTCAGGGTTCTTTCACAATTTTAAAAGTAAAATTGAATACTTTTTAAGACCTTTTTAAGAAAACAAATATATTTTAAGACCCAAAGATGTCATAACAATTTCTTGTTCTGAAAACAGTCAATTAATTGTACTGCCTGACCAATATTTATTTTTTTTTATGGAAGATGCTGGTATCGATATTTAGCAGAAAAAAAATAATAAGCGATTAATCTCTGAAAAATATTTTTTTATGTTTTTTTTTGGCCCTTTAACACTTGCAACAATGATATTAATTGAAGGCATAACACAAAAACTTTTTCACAACTTTCAGGAACAAAGAAGTGAACTTTTTTTGAACAAAATAACATGCAAAATTGCAGCAAATCTCTGAATACTGTGTTTTCCTATTGGAATAAACACACATCTGAAAATTTAATACCTACAGCAAATTTAAGACAATTTAAGACCTTAATTACCCAGATTTGAATTTAAGACATTTTAAGAGTTTTTAAGAAACCCTGTTCTTGGCAAATTCATGTCAGCAGAGGCAGGTAAAACCAGGGAGAGAGAGAGAGCACCTTTTCACCCAAACACCTCCTCCTCCTTCTCCACCTCCTCCTCCTCCTCCTCCTCCTGCTTGCTCCACAGACTCACCCTGTTCTTCCCTTTCACTCCCTCACTTCTTTTTTTCTTTTATAGCTTCCTACTACACCTGAAAAAGGGGCATTTTTGGAGGCATAAAGAGAGGGATAGTTTTACACCTCCCCAGGCTGGGAGAACTGGGGGGTGTAGGAGGAGTGGTGGAGGGAGGGAGGAGGCTCAGCACAATGTATTTTACATGAAAGGAAGGGGATAGAGTTACCTCACCGATAACCACTCATACAAATGGGGAGAGCAGAGAGCTCTGAGCAGAGGACAGGTAAACGTGTGTGTGTGTGTGTGTGTGTGTGTGTGTGTGAGGGAGAGTGGAGGACGGATAGAGAGGGAGGTTGTGTTTGTGTGGTGAGTAACATCCTTCATGAATGTGTTTTGTGGTCGACACACACCAGCCGATGTCTCAGGATGACGATCACCTTCATTATTTCTCTTCATGAATCCTGTGTTGATTCCACACAATTCATATGCATCTGTTACGGATTCTTATACATTTTTTTGTTTGTTAATAATACTAAATTAAGTAAAAATGTTAAAATTTTGGGAAATGCATGTGAGTTAGGCAAAAATATATAAAATATAACCTAAGGCAAACTGCCAGTTAGCTTAGCTTCGCACAATGACTGGAAGTAGAGGGAAAATGCTAGTGTGGCTCTGGTTGCCTAAAACCACTTTCCATCACTTTCCTTTTTGCTAGGAGACATAATAAAGAGTGTAGTTGAGTTTATACACAGCCATGCTAACTGTTCCGCCCAAGCTAAGTAAGTTTAGCTAAGCTAATTTATCACACCAACATGGGAGTGGTATCGATCATCTTCAGCGGGTAAACTGTTGTGCTTGCATGCAGGCATTGATTTTCCAGAAGAAAAAAATATATTGGAAAAAATCATTGAGACGAGCCACATAAAAAAGGGAAGTAATATAAACCATTTCATTAGGTTTATCATTTGGGGCTCTGTGCAGTCAGCCATGAGGAAAAAAACCTTCCTCCGTTTCCCTGGATAACACAGACGAAGTCATTTGCTGCCTCCCAGGGACTTTTATACCCTGTCACCTGCTGTCTGCAGCCAATCAGAGAGGAGCTCTGGAGCTGGTGCCACTTCAACCCAGGTGGCATCAATTTCCCCTCATTTGGAGCCAATGAGTAGTTTAAGGCTACCAAGGCTACTTTTACACATAGCAGGGTAGTTTGATAAACAAATATTTCCTTCCCTCCATTTTCCAAAATAACATCGCACACACATCATAGATTTCAAAAAAGTTTCTGTTTACATTAATTGACATAAATACACTGTCGAGAGCCATCATATCTACGGCAAGCCAATGAGAGACAGTGTAGGAAGAAGGAGAAAGCCATGCAGCCAATCAGAAGCCTAATCGACAACAACGACTAACACGAGCGACTTCCTGTTCCTCCGAGCCCTAATACATCTCTGCTCCTGTACATACAGTGATAGAGGAGCTTAAAAAGTGCTTGCACCAGCAGAAATGCTACTGATAGCCAGAATGTTTGACTGCTTATAGACTACTCTGATGGCCGTACAACACAAAAAAAGATTGCACTTTTGGTGTGTAGATTTCCTAAAACTCAATTTTTCTCTGTTTACATTCAAACGCGAAACCTTTTTTTTTCCTAAATCTCCACTTTTTCTTGCGTTTTTAGAAAGAATCAGAGGAGAAATCGTCGTTTGTGTGTAAATGAAAGGCACAAACGAAGGGAAAAGTCTCCGTTTTTACAAATACCCGTGTATGTGTAAACAGGCCCCAAATCTAACTTCTCAGAAGGCACAAGTATTGAGTGATATTTTATGTCTATATTGTATCATAAATTGCTTGAAGTAAAATTAATAAATACAGTGTTAAATACACTGTTGTAGAGATTTTAAATAAAATGGAATAAATGAAAAGAGCAACAACAAGACAGAAGAGATAAAGAGCAGCAGAGTGTGTCTGCAGAGTGGAAGATAAACTGCTGTTGTTCCACTTGAAGAACAAAGTTGTTCTCGAGGGCCTCTTTAAAGGGAACGAGGCACCTCCATCAGACACTTGAAAAACACTCCTAAAGTCAACAAAAACCAGAGCCGGGTCCTGTCATTTAGCTGTCTAATATACCACCCGCTTCCTTCGCTCACTTTACTGCTCTGATGTGCCCATGCTACCTCTGCTGATTTTTTTGTTTTGTTTTGTTTTTCCCTATCTGTTTTTTTTTGTACATTTCATCAGGCGTGTTTTGGGACAGCTCCCCTTCTCCCTTCTCTACTTGCTGTGAAAATATTTCATCGGGGGATGTTTTCGGACGACCCCCTCCTGATGGGGGTCCTGCCTGGCTAATAATAAAGTGCTTGAGTTGTCAAGCGCTTCGGCAACACCCTAATCTGTTCTGACAGCTAGTCCTCCATGTACGCTCTCAAAACGTCCCGCACACAAGTGCACGACAGCGTGCACAGAGAGTCTATCAATCAGGGTGTTTATTGGGGTTTGGGGGGATAAATGCGGTGGGACAGGGCCGCATGATGTCGCCATGGTGACCGAGCTAAAGGTGGCGGGTGCACAGTGGGAGACAGTGGCCCTGTTCCAAATTGGTCTCTCGGCCTGTGTACATACAGTACATACATACTACACCCTTCTCAGCTGTTTTCTGTTGCCTTATAGATGTACAGTGACATTCAAACTGGTCTAGGGTCAGTTTAGCCCCCCCAAAAAAATCTCACCTAGTTGTAGCCATACAGGTATTTCTGTTTTTACTGGCCAGTGAGTGTTTACATCAGGGCTTACACCACATATTCAGTCTATTACAATCAATTACCACATTATGGTATTTACAGTACAGTTATGTTGCCATACTAAATGATATACATACATTAGATCTTTGCTATTTTCCTTTATGCATGCCATACATTAGTGATCCTCTTAAAATGTCCAACCGAGAAAAAAAAACACCTAGAAACCATTAGAGGTAAGAGACAAAATTGGACCCTTTAAATGTGTATAAGTGTGGTGAAGTTAACTATGATGGTATTTTGGACAAGAAGGGTCAGACGTGTGTGTGTGTGTGTGTGTGTGTGCGCACCTCCCTTGACAACACCTTGACGACCACAGTGAAAGAGTGCCATCTTCAGACCGAGGCAGCTGGGAATCCACCTAGTTGATGCCACACACCACCCCGTGCACCCCACCCGTCCCTCCAGCTCAGCCGACCTCCACATATGACGAACATATGCAGAACGTGTGTGGTTCCAATCAACACAGAGATTTAAAGTGTGTGTCCCTTTGCTCAGGTGTACATGTGAGTCTGTGTGGCACGGGGGAGGCCATGTGTGCATGTGTGGAAGGGGGTTCAACTGCATGGTGTGAAGTTTATGGTCTGGCCTTTACTTTCTACTGCACAGCAAGACACTGACGTCCATTTACGGCCTTAGCTTTGTAGAAGTAATCATGGCAGAGCAACCATCAGCAGGGTTTGAGTCACGCTCTGGGGTGTTTTTAATTTGAGATGCTCCAACTTATTTGAGTTATGTTATATTTTCATACACAGGCTGGTTACAGCGTGGAATCCTGCTTATTTGTGTCTAGAAAAGATACATCTGTTTCATTTAAAAAAAAAGTTCTTTGGCTTCAAGCTTGAGTGAGTTTGTAGTGAGTGACAGCACAGAGAGAGAGCGAGAGAGAGAGAGAGAGGAGGTGGGGAGGAGAAGAGAAAAAGAGGGGGAGGAGGCAGAGGAGGAGAGAAACAGGACCAGTGAAATGTTCCCCATTACTGGAGTGGAGGAAGACAGGAGCTGTGTGTGCATGGATTGACGTGAGCAGACAGAGTATATGCAGTTTGTGTCTGCATGTTTGCTCAGAGTGACAGAGAGAAACACAGAAAGAGCGAGAGAAGAGGACTCTCCCATAGAGCCAAAACAGGAAGAACGTGACACCTGGAGTACAAAGTGAGAGACAGGTAGATAAAGAGGAGCTGAAGTGTGTCTGGAGGAGTGTGTGAGGGGAAGCTGGTGGATCATACAGCTCTGTAATGCTCTGTGGAAGTACAGCACTGCTAACTGACCTGATTACACCCTGAGGTAAGAATGCATCTCAACGGTGAGAGATGGTATCAAGCTCAGTGCCGTCGGTAACGTTTGTCCATTTAATATCGTACTAGTCATCCTTATGCATGAGTAAATGACAATAATAAAATATTATTTTGAAAAATATCTATATATCACTATTCAAAGTATTCGCAAAAACAATAAGGTTAATAGGTTGGGATGACAGCACAGTCATTGTTTCAGGGTGCATTTCTAGATCAGTATTTTTCAATGGAACTGAAATTGTTTCTCCTGCTTTGTGTTTTTTTTTAGATATTATTTCTGAATTGCTGTTATTAAATATTCTTAGATTTTGTTACCCATTTGACATAAGATTACAGCTCTGCTCTTGAATTTGTCTTATAAAATCTCCCTCATAAAATGTGTAATTTAATGAGAAACTCACAACCATATGAAAATATTGTCTTTTGTTAAATGACTTTCATAGCAAAAATTGTTTTAAGAAATGAATCAAAATGTTCCTTCTACACACAAATGCAAAAAATAGATTTTCTTCGAGTCTATATACCATCTGATTTTGTGTGTGTGTGTGTGTGTGTGTGTGTGTGTGTGTGTGTGTGATCTCTATGCATAGTATCAGATGACCCATTGCAGATGGGTTATTACCAGAAACAGCGCCATTCTTCGTTCTCTGTACCTCCTTTTTTTGCCAGGAAACAGTCACACAAACTTCGTCAACAAGCTTTTTATTAAATTCTAGAGTCTCGAATAAACTTGTTAAAAGCAAAACACAATGACGGGCAAAAAGAAACAAAACAAGCACCACAACTACAACTGCTTCTGCTTATTTCACACTCACACCTACTCTTCCTCATTACTTCCTTTTAGGGTCTCATTAAGACTCATGTTATCAGTACAGCCAAATATAAGTAATAATACAAACATAGCAGTATGTAATTTCCTTAAATAAATAATATTTATTAGTGCTAATTACCTGGGGTACCTGTATTTATCCCTCAGGGAGTCCCCGGGCCAAGCAGGTTGTGTTCCAGAGCGGTCACCCGGCCAACTGGGTCAAAGGTCTCCTATTTAAATGGCTCAGATGACACAAATGGGTCCTTCAGGCATTGTGACCACCTAACAGTATGCTTAAAGGCTCTTTGTTTTCTTATTAGAGATGAAATTGGCCGTGTTTTACTGCAAGATACGGAAAGCGAGAGAATATCTGAATGAGTATGTTGATTTTTTTCGCTTCATTATTGACAAGTTTTCATCATCAGGGTTGTTTTGATGGATCTTGAGTGGATCATAAACCTTTTGCATGCTGGATTTAAGTTTATACAACACGGAACAAGTTTTAGCACTGAAAAAAAGCTGTGTTTCAAAATCGTTTGCATGAGTTATGATAGATATATGATACAGAAAGAAAACATATGTACAGAGGTGTATTCAATATGAGGTATTGGTGATAAAAACAGTGAGACACTGAGGGGCTCAGAGAGGCCGAGAGAGGCTGAG